>SPJY01000251.1:0-15248 GCA_005191435.1 Raddia distichophylla
CATTTATTCAAAAGTCAAAAATGACAAACATTTGATACGGAGGGAGTAGCATATAGAGCACTCTAGCATTTTCAATGATTTAGTCCATCACTAGTTATACAAAAGGAAAATGTTGCGATTCGGTCCCTCATATGCACCCTATATTTGTTGGACCAATTCAGTCTTTAAACCCATAAACTGGACGTGATCAACCCTAGATTATCAAATTCGGACCATATTAGTCCTTGGGGGGCAACTAGATAACGTGATCCCGTCGGCATAAGCTACGAATGGGATAACTAAACTACAAAATCCTTCGCGCACTGGGGAAAAAACACCGCGCTCAATTCGCTTGATTCCTTAGACTCGAATCCTGCAGCGAAGCCGAAATGACCCGCGGCCATGCAAAACGCGCTGTAATTGGATCCGTGTATCCATGTAGGGGTGCACATGCACCGCACGTACATAGCAGGGGCGGATTTACCGTAGAGCATGGGAGTGCAAATGCACCCCCATGATTTCTAGGAAAAAATCAATTATAGGTATTCATCTTAGGCCATATAACATATAAATAGAGCCCAGGGACGGATCCAGGATTTTGAGTGAGGGGGTGCACACTTACTGACGAGCGGCAGACCAAGCCGGCGCAGGTCGAATACGGAGCAGGCTGGCGCCTGGCGACGTCACGACACCGCGACGGCCGGCAGCGGCAGGCCGGGGCAGCTGGTCGGATGGGGGCGCAGCCCGAGCTGGAGGCGGCGGGCGCTAGCCGATGGGAGGCTGGCGAGTGGCGACGGCCAGCGAACAGGCGGCGGGGCCGGCCGGAATAGCGAGGTGGCGCCAGCATCATCTAAGAAGCTGTGACTCGATGAGGTGAGGGACTAGGGTTGGGGTTCTTGGGAAATCAAGGGAATTTCCCCCAAATGTGGCTGCGGTGGGCCGACATGCCTATTGGGTTTTTTTAGTGGGTTGCTCAAAGTGAAATAGCCAGAATTCCATATGAAATAGCCCTTTTCTTTTAATGTAAGACCTAATAGGCATACGAAATTGCTTCAATCAGGACGTCCGAACGGGGCGGACGCTCTTGGTCCAACAACACGGCCCAAACACGCGCCCCCCAGTGACTACCGTCCACCCCCAAATGGTCTCGTACAGCTCCTACACTACCGTCTCCCCAACAGCGCTACTCCCCCCAAATCCTCTCGTCACTGTTCCACCTCGCCGTCGACACCGCCTCTCACGCGCCGTCGTGTTACACCCCCTCGCCATCGACGCCGCCTCCCGCTCGCCATCGATGCCGCCTCCCCCGGGCCATCGTCGCGCGCCTCTCCCGCGCCATCGACGCGTGCCTTGCCACCTCCCCTGCGCCGTCGACGCCGCCTCCCCCGCGCCATCGATGCTGCCTTCCCCGCGCCCTGGACTCCGCATCCCGCGTGCGCCGTCCGGCTGCACCCCCCGTGCCATGGAGAAGCCCTAGAGGCCGCCTCCCCCGTGCTGTCGCCGTTGTTCAGGGAGGGTTCTCGGCCTTGAGGCGGTTGTTCTAGGGATCGATTGGCGGCAGTTGACGCGCTCCACAGTCCCTTTGGCTTCTGATCGACAAGACCCTCGATGTATCTCACCCGCCGCCCCCTCCCGCGCATCCACATCCATTGTCCTCTCCCCTCCCCTTTCATTTTAGGGTTTTGGTCTTCGACTTGCTGAATGTGAATGCTCAAAGAGGATGTACAAGGATCGATGTGAATCGGTTCATCGGGAATCCTCCATTGTTTTGTGGAATTTTTTAGGGATGCGACGTATATGTATATGTTGTATGATACCCTTGCTCACATGTCAATAGTCATTAGGCCAGTAATGCACATAATGTAATTGTTCCAATCAGTGATATGGGATACTATCAAATTGTTCCAAGTTGCTAGGTGCAACCACAAGCTCGAATGTAATAGGCACTAAGCAGTGATGTATCCTTTTTACAATAGAGATAGTAATGCACATAATATAATTGTTTCAATAGTGCTTTACATGTGTGGTTTCATTTTTTTCTTACTGGTTGTTTTTTGAGTAGTGCTTACAGGTAGTTGTTGAATCAGTAACGCACACATCTTCCTTTTTGTTTCAGTATTATCTTATAAGTTTGTTCTAGCAGTGCGTTTCAGATTGTTCCGGCAATGCTTATAAGTTGTTCCAAAAGGGTTCACAGGTTGTTTTTCAGATTTTTGCTTTTCTGATCCAGCTGTTCTTTTTTTTTCAGGGGGTATCTGAAAAAATGGCAAACGACGACGATACGCCCAATCTGAAGTTCAGGTTCAGCTCAAAGGGTCTGAAACGGTTTGTGTCTGAGCTTAAAGACTACCGGAGGGACTTTTTTCGGAAGCACGGCTTTAAGTGTTTGTTGTCTCTCTCATCATTCACACCTCCTAGACGGTTGATCGAGTGGATGATCAAGAACATCGATCCTGACCTCTGTCAGTTTCGTTTCAAGAACAAGGCGATCATATTCACAAGGGACATGGTAACCAAGGTGCTTGGCATACCTTCAGGGGACAAGCCCTTCCTATTAACCGGCGACGACGATGCCATTGAGCATCTCAAGGAGCAGTTCAGGGTAGGGGATAGGTACATGATCAATAGGGCATCACAAGTAGCCAAAGATAGCACAGATGAGCTAGATTTTATGAGAGCTTTTCTGCTGGTCGCGCTGGCCAATGTTATTGTTTCGAAGACAAATTTCAGCATCGCAATTGACTACCTGCACACCTTTGGCAACGTGGATGCCTTCGCGGAGTTGGATTGGACCGGCCATGTGCTTAGCAAGACCATGGACGAGGTTAGAAGGATCCGTCAAGTCATTAGAGATAAACCAAACACATCCTTCAACGCCGGGGGATGCCTACCCATTCTTGCCGTATGCGCTGTCTTCTCTCTTTCTTTTGTACTACCCCTTTTCTTCATGTTGGTACGTTCTGTGTGCATACGCGGCTGATTACATGTCTTCTTTTTCTTCTTTTATGGGGACCCCTCGCAGATCGTGTACATGGATCACGTCCAGCTGTCGGCTGCGTCTATGTGTAGGGATCCTAGGCCAAGAGGAGGGTGAATTGGCGGCTTTTCAACTTCTTTAACACTTTTCTATTATAAAAACCCACGCCAATGATTACCTTGTGTTAGCAGGTTTCACAATTTAGCACACGGAAGCACCTACACGATCCTAGTAGCGAGAGCGGAGGCCTACCACAATTCTAGTCACGCGCACGAGCGGAAGCGACAAGCACTAGCAAGCGGTATCTCAAACCCAACTCCTCTCCACTCCTCGTGGCTCGAAGGCACACGACGTAGGCAGTCTCCAAATGAAGCGGAAAGTAAAGAGTTGACACGGGTGTTTGTTTGACCGATGTTTGGTGCGCAACACATGCGCACCTACTCACCGTTGAGCAAGGTCACGCCGCGCACAATACATGTGTTAACGGACACCGCGCACAACACATACGCTAACGGGGACCCGGGACCCTTTCGTCCCTAATGCTTGAGTACTACAAAGCCCTCACCTACACATGGAGAGGAAGCAGTCTTGTACAAAGGAGACGGCAATCCTCCACACATGGAAGACCCCGTCACACCAACTCCACACGCAGAGCCGGCCCTCGCGCACATTGGAGGACTTGAGCACACCAATGACGCGTCCAAGGAGAGCACCGGAAACGCCTTTCCAAAGGCTAAGGCAGAGCCTTGGGCTTGCTTGCGGTACGGTCGTCGCAGTTCTGTCTTGGCGATGCGGTACTCGGGTACGGCTTGACGTAGTCGTACGCGTGGTGAAGCCTCGGGCTCGCGGAGTCGTCGGAGAGCACACAAGCACAACCGGAGCACGACTCACCTCTTCTCGACCTTGTGCTAGGCGGATAGCACCAAGGGAGAGAGGGGAACACGAAGGGGAACAACAGGATAGGGCTTAGGATGAACCTAGGACGCACACACCTTCCCTCTTCCCTTCTTCACCCTCTCAATCACTCGCAATCCCGAGCTCAACTCAACATGGTCATGGAAGCTAGGGTTTGGCATGGAAACTCACCATGGAGGAGGCAAACCAACGGGAAAAACCAAAAGCGCAGCTTGGGGAGCACCTACCTTCCTTCTGCCTTCCAAAACCGAGCTCAAACATGAGGGGACATGGTGGATTTGGGGCTGGATTGAAGTCTACACCATGGGATGAGCACTTGGAAATTTGGCAAGAGTTTCCCCTCTCAAGTCTCCTCTCAAGTGATCAGCTCCTATTTATAGCCTACAACCCGAGCAGGGACAGGTGGACGCACAGGATAACTCGTGGTTCAAACAGACGGCTCAGATGTGGTAGGTGGAACCGATCTGGGAATTCACCGGACTGGGAGCTGACGGGCTCGTGCTCACCGGACGAGTCTGGTGGCCGACCGGACGCGTCCGGTCACCCCAAATTGGCCAGAATTTTGGTTAAGTCCTGGACTACACACCCTACTGGAATCTGCCACACCGGAGTCCGGAGCTCCCTGGGCTCAAAATTTCGGCTAAGTCCTGCGCGCTGCCCCCTTCTGGAAATGCCCTCACCGGACGGTCCGGTGGCACGTCCGGTGGCTCGGTAACAGGGCATTTTGCCCAGCCCGAGCTGCCCTCTCTCTTCTCCTCTCTTCTAGCTCACTTAGCTTTTGATCTTGGGGTTTCTTAGGGATTGTCTAGGCACTATTTAGGGTTCCTTTAGCCACTCATCTCACCAAGGGCACATGGGGACAACGACATGGTCATGGTCACTTGGTGATTGTCGTAGAGGGTTGGACTTTAGGCATTAGTGCTTGTACTAGAGCTTGGCTTAAGCAGTTGGCCTTTGGCTAGCACATGGACTTGACACTAGGTCTTTGGCAATGCTTGACTTGCTTTAGGATTTGTGCTCCGGCTCATGTGCTTGTCTTGATCAGCTGATGCTTGAGTTGATGTAGATGATGCAGGACCGGCGACTCACTCAAGAAATAAAAGATAAACTAATAAAACAATTAAGACCTTAATCTTGGAGTCCCCGTTGTCATCAATACCAAAACCTATTCTAATAGGGGCTTGATCTTACAATCTTCCCCTTTTTGGTAATTGATGACAACACCTGCAACCTGCAACATCTATACAATGAGTCAATGATACCTATAATCTCTCTTTTGCATTTGTTCTGCTCTTCTTATGTTACCATAAATAGTTTGACTCGTGAGTGCTCGCGATCTGGCCACAAGCCGAGCCGATACACTCTTTGGCTTGCTCGAACTCAACTCGTTTCCACCCTTAGTTGTCTTTCCTTTCTCTCGTTGAGCAGCATCAGTGACACCTACCCCTCTCTTTGCTTTTCTTGTCTATCTTCCCCTATTCCACATATCATCTCTCTCCATCTCTCTACCTCTCTACTGACCACCTCTCAAAGCAGGGTGGCCATGCCGAAGCTCATCACTTTAGCTATAGAGGTTCACGATGTTCATAGATGAGAGATGGTGGGAGTTAGAGATGAAAACGGGTCTAATACGGTCAGAAAGAGGTCACTCATATCTCATAACATATATTTAGGAAGGGGTCAGATAGGGATCACATACGGTTAGCATCATATCAGCATAGCTGAAATGGCAATAACAGGGCGAGGAAGTGCGAAGCAGCAAAAAAACCGATGAAATTTTAGGTTTTTTAAATCAAATTTTGGTCGGCCAGTGAAATTTCATCGATCGGCCTATCCTAGACCGATGAAAATACTTTAGACCGACAAATCTTTGAGAGTTTTGTAGTGTGAATCTACCCGTATACAGAAAGACAAATCACATGCACACAATCTTAACTTGAACTTATTTATAATATTGCCTAGATAGCTACTTTAATTTTGTTAGATGTGGGAGCTGCAAATTGATGAATAAGGAGTCGTTGTCTCGCTAGCACTAGCAGCTAGCTAGCTTGGATATCCCAGGTGTTTGGTGGTGGCGGCAGGCAAACTACTAGTAAACTTAACTAATCCATTAAATTTAATCAAGCAGCTCGATCGCCTCAAATTAGTATTGGATTGGATCGGTGCAAGTGCTCGTAGATACTACCGTACCACCGAACCACCAGTTTGAGCTCACTACAACATGAAAGTGAAAGCCTATTAAGGGAAAAAACGTGACAAATGGCACAAGACATACACATGCACGGGAAAAAGCAATGAAAACCCACTGGATTAGACTTGACATTTTTTTTTCCCAAAAGAGCAGCTACCCCCATTTTTCATTGCATCAAGAACAGATACAACAAAAACCATGTTCAGTAAAAGAAGGCACGGTAAGGCCACAGGGAAGTACAGTTTTTAAGGCCTTGTTCTTTTCAGCGTATCGTTGCGTTAGCGTAATACTGTAGCAAATTTGAAAGCCCTCAAAAAGTGGTCTAAATATTATAAAAAATAATTAAAAATAGTTTTAGGATCTTTCAAAGGACTAGTAAAAGCCACGAAAAAATTGTTACGAATTATGACAATATATAGACTATATAAAAATAACAAAATTTTCTACAGTATTACGCAATGGCACGATACGCTGAAAAGAACGAGTCCTAAGCATGCAACAAAAGAAAGATAAAGTGTCTGATCCAGCTACTAATAACACCGGCTTTCCCCTATTACACCATTTTCTCACAAAAACTAAGAGACAATGTTTTTTTTCAACCCTCAAAATCTAGTTTATCTCCTGCGAGCCTGAAGTTAGAAGTTGACGATGCACAGGGCAGCGGCTCTGAAGTCCAACAGTGGCTTCTTCCAGCATCACAGCCCCTTGCAGCAGAATATCTTTTGAATCTCCTGCAAACAGGTCTACCCAGTATTTCAACACCGCGCAAATAGAATGTATTAGTTGGACAGGAGAGGTGAAAGACTTCCCCTCAAAACACCATTTGTTTCTGGCCAACCAAATACTCCACAAATCTGCTTTGGGCCAAGTTGTTTTAAACCACCTAAAGCAGCCATAGAGACTGGAGGGCTTTGTGGACGCACCAAATATACAAGCAACAGTACACCAAATGAAAGAAGCAGTAGAACAATTAAAGAAAAGATGTTGAATGCTTTCCAGCTCCCCACAAAAGAAACAAAGAGGACTGCCTATCCAGTTTTTTTTCCTAAGAACATCTTTGGTCAATATAGCCCCTCTACACATCAACCAAAGAAAAATCTTGATTTTAAGAGGAATGACAGCCTTCCAGATGAAGTTATAATCCACCATTTCACTATTTACAGAAATCAGATTATAAGCAGACTTGACAATAAAACTGATATTGCTTTTTTTCTTACCCTTCCAGAACACCTCATCTGGTTTGTTAGCATCATAATTTGAGAGCAGTTTTCTTTCAAGCTATCCCAAACCAGAGCAACATTGATGTCAAGGTTTCTTCTAAAGGAAAAATTTAAACCTTTGTTTATAGCCTCTTGCACTGTGATTTCTTTATTAAAGCAAATATCATAAACTAAAAGGAACTGAGAGCATATAGGCTTATTATCCCACCAAGAGTCACACCGGAAGTCAATTTTTTCACCATTTCCCAAACTAAATGTTCTATTCTTCAAATAATACTTCCTCATTTTAAGAAGCTGAGACCAACAAAAAGAGTCAGAAGGTCTAGACTTAACTAGAGACAAGGGTCTATTATTCAAGTATTCAATTAAGAATCCCTTTGTTTTATTTTCGTGCGACTAGTGCTCTATTTTAATCTATAACAACGATAATGATACGATTTATTATATATGAACATTAATTTCCTCACCTACGAGAAGTTCTACTTCCTCTCTCCCTTATACATGTCTTTAAAAATCCCTAGGTTTTCAGAAAAAAAAAACCGATCAAATCCTCCTCCCTTTTCTCCTTATCTTTCACCTGAGTCGGCCGCTGCCGCCGGCAAAACACCGCGACATCTTGCATGCGACCATAAAAGCGAGCAGCGGTAGCCACCGTGCCGAGGTTGCGTCGCTGTTGTTGCATGAATCTCAGCATTGGGACCAGCAGCTATAGATAATTAAGCCGGGAAATTCCATATAACTCTCGGAAACTGTTTTTCAAACTAGAATACACAGACCTTCTTGACGTAGTAGGCTTAAGAGACCACAAAGACGAAACTCAGCAAATTGTAGGCCATAACCGTGGGCCAATATACCTTAAGCTCAATTTTAACAGGGTCGGTCACGTTCTCCAGGTTGCTTGAGCATAAAAATTTGACTGCGCTCAAGAGTCAAGAAGATCTCACGCGACTGCCATGAAAGATAAAATGTAGGCGGCTGCTGCTAGGTCGATCCCTTAAACTATGGGAGAGAGAGAGAATGCAGGAAGGAGAGAGGATGCAGGAACAAGAAGAAGGTAGAGGCATTTAGGTTATTTTAGGCTAAAAATTGCATGTATGCAATAGATTTACAATTATAATGGTACCAACGATAATATCGACTTTACAATGGCACATGTGAAAAAGGACACTTAATAATTGCCTTGATGGAATTAGCCCATATCGGCAGACGGATTCGTTAATCAATGAGTTAGAATAGCTAGCTCCATATTAATGCGCACGTCATGGTCAGATTTATCTAATGTTTCATAGAGCATGTGTGTGTGTGCACACACACGCTATAGGAATCCGTTAGAAAATTCGTCGTCCTTTAAAATTCGTCATCCTTTGGCAGGCGTAAATAGGAAAAAAAAAGACGAAAAATAGTTATTTTTATTGAGTTTTATCATATTTTTATCGGCTTTTGCACGGCGAATATATATAAGCCATAAGAAACACCAATTTTTATCATATCCGCGGATGCTTGTTGACATGGCGAAAAGATAGGTGAGGTGACACATGGTAGTGCTAGTCACTAATAGGAAACGAGCATTTTATCCCGACACATCAGTCCCGATTAACTACAAACCAGAACTGAGATTAACATCAGCCCCGGTTCAACGGTAGCGAGGCCGCGGAGCACCTTTTAGGCCCGGTTGGTACCACCAACCGAGACCGATAGGTCGCCTCGTGCGACAGATGGCAGAAGGGGTGTATCCGTCCCGGTTGGTGTTACAAACCGGGACTGCATGCTATTGTGTTGGCGTGCATTTCTCCAGTCACAAAAGGCCTGGTTGGTAACACCAACCGGGGCTGATATTGGGCTCTGCGTCCACTCGTCTTCTCATGGCCGCACTGAGAGAGCGAGACGCCATGCGAGCTAAGGAAGGAGCGGAGACTGGAGCTATTCATGGTTGCGCTGAGGAAGGAGCTGCTGAGGAGTGGGGAGCGGAGCCAAGTCTCTCTTTGCCGCGCTGAGGGAGCTCGGCTGAAAGGGGATCGGAGCAGCGCTTGTGTCGCCTCGCCGGCTGCATCGTAATCCACCTCCCCGGCTGCGCCGTTGATCAGAGCTGAGGGAGGAGACGGTAGCCGCTCTCGTTGTCGCCGTGCGCGAGCCGCTTTGTCAGCGCCTCCCCGGTGTAACATCCTCATTTTTCAAAAATGAAAAATCATGGCATTGCAATCTCATCCAAAATATTTTATGAATTAAAAATGCATTTACTCACAAAAATGAGTATGTTACTTAAAAATGTGTATATATATATATTTCTAGTTAACTAGAAGATGACTAAGTACCTTCTTAAAAATAATTTATTGATTGGAAAATTTGGTAAAAATATAAATTGTGCTACTTATTAAATATAATTAATTGTTAAATTATTTTAAGTGGGTGAAAAATCCTAATTCCATTTTTAATAATATTCTAAGCCTGTTTTACCCCTTTTTCTTATGGAAATAATTAGCAAAACTCTTCAAATACGAATGGGACCCACTTGTCATCCACTCTCTCACCTCTTTCTCTCTCCTCCCACCATATCTTGCGCAGCCCTTCTCCTAGCTCTTCCAATTCCTCCAATTAGAAAGCACCCAAAACCCATTTATTTCCACTTGCAAATCATCAAGGCTTAGTGCTAGCAGTTTCTTCTCGGTTTAATGGTCATCAAGGAGAGAATTTCTGCAGCCAAAACCTCTCCATCTCCCTCCGTTGATCCTCTATAAATCCAAAACCGAGCTCTTCCCTCTCCCTTTTGTTCCTTCTCCAAATTCGGCTTGGGTAAGCGTCTCCTTTTGAATTCCTTCGAGGGAGACCTTATGCATATCTCCTTTGATCCATTTTTTCCATCGTTTTCAGGAGAGCCTCGCCCAAACTCCGGGAATTCGTCGCCGAACGTGCTCTGTTCTTCACCGCGGCCGAAAGGTTCATCGCCAAATTCTTCTGTGCCGAGGGGTAATCCACCTTTCCCTGCCATCCTAGATCATTCCTATAGCAAGTAGATACTTTTCCCTCGATCAATTTTTCCGAAGCTTCACCGAAGGTACCCGTCCTCGTGCGTCTCATCTTCCCCGATACCGGCGCTCATGCCCCCGCCGCCTCGGTCCTTCCCTGCCCAAGACGCCGCCACCACCGCCTTCCCCGTGCTCGCGTGAATCCGCGCCGCCATTTACCTTAGCCCTCGTGCGGCCGTGCCGCCGTCACCGTGTGCAGGCCGCGCCGCAGCCGCTGAGCGCCGCCTCGCCGTCGCCTCCGGCTGCCTCGCGCCAAGCTGCCGCCGCTGCGCCGTCGCCTCCGGCTGCCTCGCGCCAAGCTGCCGCCCCTGGCAAGGTCTCCGCGCCGCCGCAGACCTCCTCCGACGCTCTCCGTCGCCGCCCCCTCGCCGGAGCGCCGCCTCCCCGTGTGCCTCCCCCTCCCCTGCCATGGCTGACTGGAGGAAGAAGAAGGGCACGTGCCCTCTTCCTGCCAGGCCGCAAGGCCATATGGGCCGGCCCACTATTTTCCAATTGTCCAGAAAAAGGCTGAAGCTTCAAATAATTATTTAAAATTATCTGTAGCTCAGAAAAATATGAAACCAATTTTCCTATGTTTCTAAAAATGTTTAGTATTTTACAGCCAAGTTTGGTGCTGATTCAACTCATATTAATTTCTGTATGATTTATTGAATAATCAAACTAGTAGCATTTTTAGTAATTAAAATATTAGTGCAAAAAAATTTACCAAATCAATTTTTTCATGTTCCTAATACTGCCTAGTATTTTTCATAAAATTTTGGCACTGTTTTGTTAAAAATTAATTTCTAAAGAATTTATTATTGATTAACTGTTGCAACAAGTTTTATAAATAAAATAAAAATTGAAAAATTGTGAAACCAATTTTAAAAATTTATTTTGAACTGAAACAACCTGCTGTAAAATTTTCATATGCATCGCATTCATCTATTTTGAATTTCTCGCATTATTGAATTTCTTTCCGTTATTGTCGTACGTTAGGATCGTGCGACGAGGAACGATTTGCCGACGCACCGAGGGAGTGTGTCCACTGTGCTCAGTAAGGCAAGTGCTGAGCCTTGCCACCTACTGTTTTATAATGCATTTCTAGATGTTTATCAAATGTGCATGTATGTTAAATTTAAAAATGACTATTGTAAATAGAGTAGCTAATCCCAAGTAATTATTTAGTTCGTACTAAAACATTCCTTGCTACCATTGGACATAACATACAGTCTTATATTAGGGCCCTCCATTGAAATTAGCTTTTGCTCTCACTAGAATGGCTTAGAATTGCAATGTCCCTATCTGCACCTGTTTAAACTGCCATGACGATGAACTACGTGTGTTTTGAAAAGACAGCTATGCCTATAATTTTAGAATGGGTGTAGATGATAATGGGGAACTATTGGGATAAAGGAATTTTGCAAAACCTGATTGGGGTGGCTGGATGCAAGGTGGTGTGCATTATGCCGAGGCCAATGTTACACGAGATCTGGGTCAAGTGTAGGACTCACCCCGATCGCTAAGGACCGAATCCTTGAGGTAGTCGAGCTAAGTACTACAGTGCGACCATTGAGTGCCTGTGTGGGCAGGCCCTGGCTTAGTAGTTTTTTGGAATTCTAATTCGGTGCTTATCCGGTAGGACTATCCTGAGGGCAATGGTCTGGGTTGTACTATGCTGAGGCCAATGGTGCAATCCGCAGCCAGTCGAGTGTGGTACTAAGCCGAGGCCAATGGTACCCACTGTTGTGCTGTTGGGAGCGGGGTTACCGAATTATGAGGAAGATTACCAAAGGCCTTGTCAGGAAGACCCTTTGGCCCGGGAAATCCTGTCTCGTGGGTAAAGCGCGCAACCTCTGCAGAGTGTACAACTATCATGATAGCCTTGACCGAGGTTAAGGGCGGACGATGGGGGGGCTACCTCTCTGGTAGTTTTAACATTTTGTTTTCAAAATGCATTTAAAGGAAAACCTGTTTTGTTTTCTCCTCACAGGGGAACTGTGAGCGTGGGATTGTAGGTTCACGGTGGGGAACCGTGACTAGCCACTTTGGGCAAAACCGGCAGACGCCGGAAATTGTGGAATTAAATGATTCAAATATTTGTTTTTCCAATGTTTTCCATGTTTCCAAAACATAGGGTGAACTTTACAAAACTGGCTTTATGCAAAAGAACTTTACCCTTCCTTTGTAAGCCTTAGTTGCATTTAGTCAGCCTCGCTTGTTAAGTATTCGCATGCTCACCCCGCCTTTCATGCGGGCTGCTCATTCCAATGAGCAGGTTGCCACTAGAAGATGTTCCCTAACGACAAAGTGTACAAGGATGAAGGTGATTCAAGTTGAAGATTATTCCGACGTCTAGGAGCGCTAACTACAGCTTGCCTATGGTTAATTGACTTGTTTTTCTCTTTTGAAGTTTAACTTGTATTTTAGTCTTCCGCTGAATTAAGGCTTCCGTGCCTAACTTTTGTAATAAACGCCACGCTGACTCATACTCTGATGTAAATGTCATCTTGGCTATTATTCTGATGTAATAAAGTTTGTTCATTTGATGGCTATGATCCAAGAGCTGTATATCTGTTCTAGCTACTGATCCAGGGACTAGAACAGGTAAAGCACAGAAGGGGTACTCGACTCCGTTCTCGGGTCCCGACAATTTCTAACCCTTCCCATCATTTCATGCATGACAAAAATAAAAAACAGTTAAACGGGTGAGTTTTGCAAAATAAGAGAGCAAAATGTAATCTATCTTGTCTTGTTAGAACTCATGTTCTTGGATTCCTCCTTCGGAAAACTCCTGGATCGCCGAACAGCGGAAACACGGACGATATACACGTAGATGCAAATGCATAAGAACAGAAAATTCATCCACAGAACATGTAACTCAAGTAAATATATAAAATTCTAGGCTATTTATGAGATTTAATGACTCTGGAATCATCTAATTTGGAGTTCGGATGCTCCCTAAACAATTTCTGAAAGTTTAGAAAAAAATAGAAAACACAGAAAAGATTAAGACGATTAAACCGGCTTAAACCAGCAGAACCGGCAGCGGCTGGGCAGCGCACGGGAGCACGTGGTGCCGCGGGACTGGTTGGCGCGGTGCAGGACGGCTGCGGCAGCGACGCTGGGCGACAGCGGCGCGCGCGGGCGGGAGACGGTGCGGAGGCGACACGCGGAGCGACTGGCGGTTGACGCGTGGCTGCACGGGCGCTGGGGAGCAGGGGCTCGACGCGTGGCGGCGCAAGGGGAGCAGGGTGCGGGCGTGCGCGGGTGCGTGGCTGAGGCGGCGGCAGCGGGGCCAGGTGGCGGGCGAGGGTTGGCGGCGGCGGATCCGGGCGGCGGGGCGCAGATGCCGAGGTCGCCAGCGGCGTGGGTGGCGGCGGCAGGGACGAAAACTCTGACGAGTCCTATCTTTTGCAAATCTTCACCAAAACCGATCAAATAGGTATCCATCTGGACCGCCTCGATGAGCTCTATGCAATGGTGGCATCTACACTTTGGTTTGGGCATGGCAGAGGGAGATTTTACCTTGAAAACCTCCTCGGGCTATGGTTTCCTTGACGGCTAGGGTTTGATCCGTGGCTTGCACAAGTTGTGGAGGTGAGGGGGCGTCTTGGGGTGTTTATATAGGGTGTTGGTCAATCTAGGCAGACCTCTATTGGGATAGAGTTTGAGTTGGGTTTAAATTCTAATCGTATAGGTTTATGACTCCTCCCAAATTGGGTATTTTTGTAAATCCGTGAATTTTGACTTGGGATTCTGGCTTTGGGTAGATTTAGGTCTGAAATAGCTATCCTCCAAGTTTGGGCTTGGTTCCTATACATTTGCTTGTCATTTCATGGGTTTGACGGGCGTTCGGCAAAATGGCGACAGTCTATGGAATCATGAGCTATCTTTTGGTTTTGGAATTAAAATTTGGAGGGTGACTAAATAGACAGTCATTTAGGATTTATGGGAATTTTCTCAGAATTTTGCAAAAAGGTTTGCTAGGGTTTTGGTTTAAACCTAATTTAAAATAGTTTAAACTAGGAAACCCTAGCCATCCGAGGGAGTCTTCTGAAGAACGTTTTGGACTGTTCCGGTGCCGGTTGTTGTTGCAGCGGTGCAGCGCCACATCTTCAGCTTGAGACATATGGACACGCATGGCTGTGGACTCTGGCCACTAGCTGTGTCTGTGTGGGAGAGGTAATAATAGGATGTGAAATGGTAGCCACCGCTATATATTCCGTCTGAGGCTTTCAAACGGGGTAGCATAAAGACAAGTCCTGTCTCACCTTCATCGGATATGATGGAGTCAACCATGAACATTTTGCTTGGTTTGATTCCAACGGCTCCCTTTTGGGCACGCGCCACGTGCACAGGCAATACAGCAAAGCGACAAACTAAGAGCACCCCCAACAGTCTCTGTATATTACTGTAGAAGATATAAAAGTGTTGCCGAAGGAAAGAAATCTTTTAGGGTGCAGTGTAATTTGTGAAAAAATTTAAGTGATTGATAGAGGGGACGTACGTCAATAGTGTTTTCGAGGGAGAGGCGAGCATCCCCAATAGCCCCTCCATCCAACCCCCTAAAACACTGTTCATGTCACTATTTATGAGACATAAATAGTGTTTTACAAGGTAGGATAGAGGCCCTGTTGGGGATGCTGAGGATGCTCTAATTTGTTGAATGGCTTGCTTTGTGACTGTTTATTTAAGGATTTTAGGGTTCACTATCGGTTTTATTCAAACTATTTCATGTGGAGAAAATTTTTTAATTTATCTAAATTCATAACATTCCTTCACAGGGAGTTCCAAAATTTTGTATAGAGAAAATTGCACTGTAGCTCTCGAAACATGTACCAAATTGCACGAAATCTCCTAAACTTTGAAATTGCCTTCTTAGCTCCTGGAACTTGTCTCCAGTTGCACCATTAGTCCTGGGCCGTTAGGATCTATTAGAGATCCGTTAAACGGTGACGTGG
>SPJY01000289.1:0-78814 GCA_005191435.1 Raddia distichophylla
AGACAACAACGGTGTTAATGGTGTACTCACTACTCAGTTGAAAATTGTACCATGGTGTTATACAAATGACATTATTGCAGGGCATCGTAACATGTTAAACTGAAAATTTTCAGGAAATTTCATCTTTTGTCTTCATTTTGTTCAAGATTGTAGGCCATATCCTCATATGAAATTAAAAATACAGGCAGAGGAAAAATTTGGATATCTCTTGGAGTGTTTTGAGATGGGCAGGTTGGCCTCCTTGGACATCTGAAAATTTGAACATTTTTGTAATGTTCACGACTGCAAATTCTGTTCGAGGGCTGAAAATTCGAGGAGCGAGGGGGGAGGAGACCAGGTGGAGGGGGTCTTACGACGATGGCTTTGAAGAGGTTGGCCTCCTTGGCCGGGAGCGACGAACCCATGGCTGCATTGAAATATTTTGGCACGGCGAGTTTTGCATTGGCATGTCAATAAATGGCTGTGAACCAAAATTAAATCACCAGGGCGAGCCAACAATTGGCATGACAACCGACGGCAACAATCCAAACAGCCCCTAAAACCATTGATAATTAGAGCCATAGATGTTTACACTACCCCCGAAGTATCTTCTTAAGGTCTTCAACAACGAAGATTTTGTTGTCGGTGAACATCTGAACGCAGTCAAAGCAGACGAACGAGCCTCCCTCCACCATTGGCGAAACCGTCGCCAGGAAAAGACCAGGGCGGCGCAGCGCGGAGAGGGCGGCGGCAGGCGGCAGCCGAGGCGAGGAAGGGGGAGAAGGCCGCCGTTGTGTGGAGGACGCGGCGGCGGCCGTGCCCCGGCGGCCGTCGCCTTGTGTGGAGGACGCGGCGGCGGGCGGGAGGTGGTGAGGGTAACCTCCAGATCTAGGTAGTGCGTGCTCCTCCTGTATCGCCCTTGTCGCTGTTTCGGAGAAGATAAGGCTGAGAGGCTTGTATATAACAGTACACTATTCTCGTAGTTTGTTTTTGTACGATTGCACGGAATTGGTTGTTGCTTTGTGTTTTTTATTCTATCGTGAGCCTTGACCCGACAACGTGGAGTACATGTTGTGAGCAACGAGTATCTCCATCCGAAGTTTCACATACACACTTTATGACACTAATTCACTTTCACAACTTATTCATCACTCTAAAATTTCTTCATACTTCACATTGCACTCTAAAAGATTTTTTCGCTTCAACAAACATTCTATCCCTGTACACTCTATTTTATAGCATAATAATTCAAAATCCTACATAATCCTGTTAGATATCGGTGAAAAGTGAAACTCCAAATTTTGACATCGTCAACCATTTGAAAATGAAAGTTTGCTAGAGTTACTGAAAAATCTCAGCTGAAATCCTCAAAATCTCGACACGTACAAAGCATCGCAATTCCCAGAACAATCATTGGAATCCCGAGTGAAAGCCTCAAGATCCCGGCGTAGCTTGCTGCGGCCAGGGCGTGCATGCCCATTGCAGCCAGCACGATCGGTGCGACTGGAGAATCTGGGTGACGTACTGACGTGACTAGAGCACGGGCAGCTTCAAAATCTGCCTGGGAAAATCGTTTTACAAGGACTTCTTTTTTTTCCGTCAAGCTCTTTAAACGTATTAATATTATTTTAGTTTTTCCTTTTTTAAACCAGCTTTAAATTTTATTTATAGAGTTAAATTTGGAGAAATTTTGAATTGGGAGATTCCGATCCCATTCCTTAGCAATTTAGCGAATTCCATTGAAATTATAGAAAAAGAATTCACGTTTTTTTTGTATCCCAGGTTTTGAAAACCCGTGCAAAACAACCAAGTAAATGTTGGGTTTGTGGGGCTACATGGGCTATCAATGAGGCTAAATATAGAGAGCCGAGGTTAGCTCGATTTGTCAGCTCATTGGGATCAAAACACTCGGGTCTCACCTGCCCGGATTTATTAGCATCAATATGGGGGCGAATACGTGTGTGTGATAGGACAGAATAGGGGCCTCCATTTCATCTTCACGCTTGTGTTCATGCGCATATACATGTCTGTGAGTGTGGTGTGTTTGTAATCCATAAATAGTACAAAGCCGACCACGGCCGTCGCTCGCTGGCCACGTGGCTCACCTCCCGCCCGGCGCCACCGCAGCCGTCGGATTGCGCGAGCCAGCCAGATCCGGCCGTCCGTTTCGGTTTTACGTATAAAACGTTTTCTTCCTCGCAGATGGCAGGCACGCGGGTCGTTTGCTCACTTGGTTAGCTCCGCCGGCTGCTAGCTAGGACCCCCGGGTTCGACTCCCGCGGACTCTGCGCGCGTAGCGGCATTTTTCCCCGGCCGCGCTGGCCTTCGCGCGCGCAAGCGCTTTTTCCGCTGGCGCGCTCGCGCTGCTACGATTTTTTGCCCGCGCGTCCCAGCCGTTCGTGTTGGACTCGCGCGCCAGGGGTGCGCGTACGCAGCCAGTGTGAGTACGTGTACGGACATTTGTCGTTGTGCCCTCTTAAAAAGGTAGACTAAATACTATGGACTAAAAACACTCTGTCTGCTAAAGGGACGAAATATGGACATTTTCCTTAGTTATATTAGAGTTTACCATAATTAACACGACTATATGGATTTACATTAAAAAAATATGTTTTCACCAATAACGCGCAGGACAATAGTCAATCAGTTATGATGTCATAGAAGAGAAAAGTATTAAGTAATGGCATGAATAGGATTAAACTCATGTACGGTGCACACATGATTTTATTCCCATTAGGCTTACACACACACGTGCGCAGAGCATAATCAGAGCCCCGCAAATGTAGGCGAAATCTAAACTGCGTTATCAAACATCGTGTCTCCTAGTGTCGTTCATGATCTTGCATTGGCGCATATCCTAACAATTATAATTTTCAATAATTAAAGTAATTCTGGCTCTACATCATACATGTACGGTCATCTAATATAGGTAATGTGCAAACGCAAATCTAGAATAATTAGATATGGACGCTCTTTCTCAAACCATAATAACATAGCATACCGGCTGCACAGGTCACAACCACATGTCGGCCGTTGATCTCCTCTTGCCTATGCTACTATTATGAAATCGTTCACCTGGTTACACCAGGGTTGCCTCCCTTTATATAGTGGAGGCCTGGCTAGAGTCCAACTGTAACTCTAAATCAACCCTGTCTATTACAACACAACACAAAGTCCATGTAACCTACTTGTACACATATTCGACACAAAACCTAACAAATTCCACATTGTAAAATATGGTCTTCTCCACCTTGAATTCGTTCCAGCGTCTTGCGCGAACCCGTGTACCCGGACTCTGTTTACTTTCTTCTTTTGTAGCCTACAGCGGGCTGCTCGGCGAGCCCTCCTTGAACTCGCCGTCTTTTGGAACAGATAACGTCGACCCTGCAAACATGCTTAGTAGCTCCACCTGCAACAATAGCCCCTTCTACTATGAGAACCTCAGCACTGTCGCCTCCGAAGTCATATGAGCCTATTGCCACATTAGCATTTGCTCCTTCATTTTGTCGGCATCATCTTGCCGACCATGGTTTGCACCGCCTCGATCCGTCCGCCATTTAGAATAGATCACTGGTCTCATCTTCAAAATCCGTTCTCCATCTTGAATAGATTACCGTCATGACCACTTGATCTGTTCACCTCTAAGCACAGATCGCCGTTGCCTTCACCATTAGTCAGTCCGACCTCTTCGGTCAAATCACCTCATAGTCTTCCCGAACACCTCCCTTCAGAACCGACCTGATTGTCTAGTTCCGAACACCGCGCTCACGTCGGCCACCTTTTTCTTCGACTGACCTAAGTTTTTCTCATCCTAAAGAACAATCTTCTACTCTTTCTTTAAATATTTGTTTGACTCCCCTTGGATTTATATCTCTAGATCCTATCTTTGAGTCCTCGAGCAGGCTTCCCAGTCCGCCACCGCGCACCACATCCGTGCATGCCAAACATGCCGCACCCTGGCTATCCGTATCCACGTCACAGTTTCGCCCTCAGTGACGTGATGCAACGCCTTCTGTACAACATCCGGTGCATCACTGCTCCCGCCGTTTCGATCTATCTGACATCTTTCCGCGCTCGTCGGTCTGATTGCGAACACCAAGTTCGTCACCGTCGCCTGCCAACCTCGCCAGCTACTTTGTTAGCACGATTGCCACGTCTGGTCAATGCTTGCCAACGGTAGCCCATCGAACGGTTCAAGCCTTCTGCCCGAAGTGTCCGACACCACCGATCGGATCGTTGATCTCTGTCATGCTCTACCTTGCGCCGATAAGGCGTTTTCCGCGGCGGCCATGTATGAATAAACCTTGTGTTTTCCCCTAAATCTTCCGCATGGCCAATTAATCTCGTCAACTAAGCTCTCATACCTAACAATAATCTATATGACGTGTCTGCGGGTGCACGCCGAATGGAATGGTGGAGACCTGTCTTGTTTGGAGCATAGAATTATAGAAACGATATACCGTTTTCTAGTAATTCTATTAGACAAATGGTCTAAAAGATTCATCGATGCGTGATTAGAAACTTCTGTATAATTTACCAGATCCACTCCGCGATATTACATAGGAGCGTGTAGCTTTATGACCCGGTTTTGATCTCCTGCGGGAGGCGGCTGAGTCAACTGTTGAAAACAGAGACAATTATGAGATCGATGCCAAAAAGTAACAATATCGACCAGTTGTCTAACATTGTAACCGGTAAGTATCAAGTAAACATCAGTAAATTTTCTAGATTAGTCTCGGGGAAGTCCCTGACATCATATCATAGTATCGATCTATATTATTTCTATAAATAAACGGCAACTTTGAAATTTTGTGGATTCCATCGTAGCTAGTCCCTCGAGTCCACTCATTTCCCACGCAAAGCCGGCTTACAGCTCCATCAAGCGACAATAACCGTTCCTTTTGTCGACTTCGAGTAGTTAAAAACGGGATGAACCAAACGACTGGCCAAGATGGGTTCTCGGCATGCACACACAAAAAAAAGAGAGGCACTATTTGGCAGGCGTCTGCAATTTCAGTATTTGTACAGACACATGTCGTGTACATGCGTGCAGACCTCGCATAAAAAATTCCACTATCGCAAAGCATTTTTTCCAATATTGGAAATGTGGAAAAACAGTAGAAAATTAGTGGATTTTTTTGTGCCTACACGATTTCGCAAATTATACGAGCAAAAAACCTCTCGACGTGAAAAAAAAAATTTATAATATACAGAAAATAAAAGAAATATATAATAAACAGAAAACAAAATAAATCTATAATAAACATAAAACAAAATATATCTATACAAAAATCGATCTCGCGCAAAAAAATTCCACTATCGCGAAGCGTTTTTTCCATAAATGCAAATGTGGAAAAACAGTAGAAAGAAAGTGGATTTTTTTGCGCCTACACGTTTTGGCTAATTGCAAGCGCCTGCAAAATAGCAATTGCGAAAAAAACGTTGGTAAGACCGTAACCTCTGACCACATCGACGCAATTACCGCATTTCAGGCAAGCAAAGTCCAAGAAAACTTCAGGAAAACCAGTGGTACCCCATGCATGCACGATAAAAAAAAACCACACTTAAATAAAATGTCCAAGGTTTATCTAGATTCTCGATTGTTTGTCGTGACATGTGCACATTCCACACTCTCTCACATTTTATTTTATAAAACGATTTTGCTCGCGCTAACCGTGCACTCACCAACGGTTGGCTCGAGACCGAGAGAGGCGCGCGTGGGTAGGCACCTGCCATGCAGCCTCTCCCTTTATAAAATCTCTTGCAATTTTAAAACAAAATCAATCAGAAATTTTGGAGAGGTTTAATTTGAAAAAAAGATGAGAGAGAGAGAGAGAGAGAGAGAGAGAGAGAGAGAGAGAGAGAGAGAGCGAGCGAGCTGTGTAGGCATCTTAATGACTTGATCAATGGTCGAGACAAGCCCGATTGACAAACCAGCGGCTCACCCATGAGACCATTTGACCACCTCGCGCGCGCTCGCACGTACGCATGTAATTGACGTAGCTAGGTCAGCCATCCAGATCGCACATGACGGCTCCCGCGAGAGCGATGCGCGTAGTGGTCCACGGGCGACACAGCGAGCGTACGCATGGTGATCTCTCAAATTGGCTCGCCCCTCACCAACCGGAGCAAAACCATGCCGAAGCTGCCGACCCGCGCCGCGACGCGAGCAGGTGTTACGTGACAACGGGATCCAAACAAGCGCGCGCCAGTTTATGCGCCCGGGAATTTCGACCCGGCGAGATGCCAGCCTCACCACGTACGTCGCCCCCAGGGCCCAGGCTCCTCCCCTATATATACTGCACCTCCTGACCAGGGTACGATTGCGTTAATTTCCAAGCCAAATCCTTGCAGTGGCAGTAGTACACTCTCCTGGCGAAGCTCTAGATCCTTGAGCTAGCTTGCATTCCGGCGCGGATCGACGGCAAGCTCGATCGCCATGTCCCCCGCCGTGGCGTCTTCGTTCTGCACTTTTGCGGCGCTGTCCGGCCACGGCGCCGCCGGCCGCCGGGGCAGCCAGGGCGGCAAGCGAGCCGTGGCACAGCCTCTCGCGGCGAGCGCCGTGACGGAGGCACCGCCGGCCATCGTTCAGCCGCTGCCTAGGCCCGTCGAAGCCCCGCGCCGCCGTGGCGGCCGCGGCGGCGCCGGCGAGCTCGTGGCGTGGAAGAGTGTCCGGCAGGAGAGGTGGGAGGGGGCGCTGCAGGTCGAGGGCGAGCTGCCTCTGTGGCTGGTGGGTGATCAACTGATAATGAGTTCATGACTGCTCTCTTACTTGCATGCATGCATCCATTTTATCTACGCTTTAATTTGGGCTCTGAGCTATCTCCGGCCCCTGAATCAAAGATATATTCTTGAACTGACTAACCATAATCTCAACAATTTATAATGATTTTTCATTTTTTTATAATAATCTTTCGGTGGTCCAAATGCAAAGGCCAGCCGTGCTTTTTCCTTCAAGAATGTGAACATTTTCCGTTACTTTGATTCAAAGGTTGTGCACTCCTGTATCTATATACAATGTTACTTTTTTGAGATCACCTACATATACATCAAGTTGCTAAAAGCATGCGTATCTTCTTCAATTCTCCTCCCACCAGAAAAAAAGAAGAAGAACAGAATAAGTTGAAAGTCATACCTAGTCAGCATTTTTTTCCCGTATATTATAGCATCTTAATTAGTGTCGGCAACACCAAGCATCTAAGACAATCTAAAGCACGCATACATGCATGATCCTCCAATATATACCTAAGTAACCTAACCGAGAAGCTTCTGCCATTGTTCGACACGTACGTAGCGCATAGTTAGTAGTATCTAGCACACTTTCAAAAGAGAGAAGTTGTATTAGTATCTAGCACGGGCAGGTAGCCAGGTAAATTTACATGGCAACTGTAATTCTTCGCTGTAACGGCAGTTGCGCAAGCACTTGGCGCACATCCCTAACAAGCTTAGTTGCGATCGACGACGATGAAGCCAAGAAGGCGACACTAACTTACCCTACATAAGGCCTAGCGAAAGGGAAATGGCATCTCGGCACCCACGATGCTTGCGGGGAACACAACATATAAACACCGAGATTCTCCGCTAGCTCAGTGTACTCCTCTCCACGGCGACAATGGCGTCGCTGTCTGTGATTGTAGTTTTGCTGCCGCTGCCCCCCGCAGCTCCCAGGAGAAAAGAAAGCTAAAAACTTTTTGTCCCCTGACTCCCAAGTGATGTGATAACTGTTTGCCGATTTTTTTTTTGGAGGAATCTATTTGACGCTGTGCATGCCATTTCGGCAATCGACACTGGATTATTGGACTGAATACTACTCCATGTGTTTGTGAAGTATATAATATTGTAATAGCTAGCTTGGCCTAGCTGATTGGGTTGAATTGATCTGTCCGTAAACTTCGATGATTTCTTTGTTCCGGGGCGCAAAAATTGATTTGAGATCTATGCGGCTTTGGTTGCAGGATGGCACGTACCTGCGGAACGGGCCGGGGCTGTGGAACCTCGGCGACTACGGCTTCCGCCACCTGTTCGACGGCTACGCGACGCTGGTGCGCGTCTCGTTCCGCGGCGGGCGAGCCGTGGGCGCGCACCGGCAGATCGAGTCGGAGGCGTACAAGGCGGCGCGCGCGCACGGCAAGGTGTGCTACCGCGAGTTCTCGGAGGTGCCCAAGGCGGACGGCCTCATGTCCTTCGTCGGCCAGCTCGCGAGCCTCCTCTCGGGCTCGTCCCTCACCGACAACTCCAACACCGGCGTCGTCATGCTCGGCGACGGCCGCGTGCTCTGCCTCACGGAGACCATCAAGGGCTCCATCGTGGTCGACCCGGACACGCTCGACACGCTCGGCAAGTTCCAGTACACGGACAAGCTGGGCGGCCTGATCCACTCGGCGCACCCCGTCGTGACCGACACCGAGTTCTGGACGCTGATCCCCGACCTGATCCGGCCCGGCTACGTGGTGGCGAGGATGGACGCCGGCAGCAACGAGAGGCGGTTCGTCGGCCGGGTGGACTGCTGCGGTGGGCCGGCGCCCGGGTGGGTGCACTCCTTCCCCGTCACCGAGCACTACGTCGTCGTGCCGGAGATGCCGCTCCGCTACTGCGCCAAGAACCTCCTGCGCGCCGAGCCCACGCCGTTGTACAAGTTCGAGTGGCACCTCCAGTCCGGGAGCTACATGCACGTCATGTGCAAGGCCAGCGGCAAGATTGTAAGTTCCAAATAATTAACGCCCCGTTCCAATTCGCGTTTGTGGTTGGTGAATGTTGGGTGGTTAATATATTCTTGATCTGCTGCGACGTACGCCAAAGGTGGCGAGCGTGGAGGTGCCGCCGTTCGTGACGTTCCACTTCATCAACGCGTACGAGGAGACGGACGAGGAGGGGCGGGTGACGGCGATCATCGCCGACTGCTGCGAGCACAACGCCAACACCTCCATCCTCGACAAGCTCCGCCTCCACAACCTCCGCTCCTTCTCCGGCCAGGACGTCCTCCCCGATGCCAGGTACGTACGTACCCCATGGGCCATGGGTTATTGGGTCCAGCTTCTATGACGTGCACGGATGGGCCCCCATGGGCTGATGGAGAGCGCACGCATGCGGCCTGCAGGGTGGGCCGGTTCAGGATACCTCTGGACGGCAGCCCGTACGGCGAGCTGGAGGCTGCGCTGGACCCGGAGGAGCACGGCCGGGGCATGGACATGTGCAGCATCAACCCGGCCCGCCTCGGCAAGAGGTACCGCTACGCCTACGCCTGCGGCGCGCGGCGGCCGTGCAACTTCCCCAACACGCTCACCAAGGTCGACCTGGTCGAGAAGACGGCCAAGACATGGCACGAGGAGGGCTCCGTGCCGTCGGAGCCCTTCTTCGTGCCACGCCCCGGCGCCGTGGACGAAGACGACGGTCAGTGTCGCTCACGAATCACCATCGCTAGTTCACCAAGTCGCTTAATTTGCATGGTTTGAGGCTGACATATGCTGCGTTGCGCGGTCTCTTGGCATGCAGGCGTGGCGATCTCGATGGTGAGCGCCAAGGACGGGTCGGGCTACGCGCTGGTGCTGGACGGCTCGACGTTCCGGGAGGTCGCGCGGGCCAAGTTCCCGTACGGGCTGCCATACGGCTTGCACTGTTGCTGGGTGCCCAGGAAGTAACTCGCCATCGATGGATGCACGGTCATACACGATATATATACACCCCAGAATCTTCAATGCCATTGATCGATTCATCTATGCTACTTTCACTATGGGTGAGAGCATGCTTATCGTCACTCCAAAACACCACAACTTTTAATAGAGTAGTTGATAGATGGAATGAATCTTCTAAAGTATAGTGTAAAGTGTGGGAAAAAATTAGAGAGAAGGATACAGTAAATAGCTAATAGTGAAATGGAGTGAAGGATGGAGTGACATATGCGGATGCTTTGACCGACATATCGAGTCACGGACGTGGATGTAGCTACAAGCAAAAGTGGCATGTTCGCAGGTTTTCTATTGAAAAAAGAAGACACAAGAGAAAAGGTATACACGTAGTGACCTTGATGTACAGGAAGATACCATATACGCAGAATGGAAACTACAGAGCACTAGTGTTATGAAGTCCAGCTCCCGAGCTACAGAGCACTAGTGTTGCACATGTAATGTACATAATGCTCTCCCTTGCCGAATTCATAGTGTTGTTCAACATGTAGTATCTTCTCAAATCAAAGATATCTTGTAGACTTTATAGTTGTCTCTCTCTCTCTCTCTTTTCACAAGACAGGGGTCAACTTTTTTGCATACGAGGTCACACCCCAATTCCATTCTAAAAAACAGAATTATAAAGTTATTCAATTCCAAGACAAGCAAAACCAAGTACAACATCCAACAACAACACAACGAAAACATACAAAGAAACAAGCCCGAATTAAAGGCTATTACAAGTTTCCATCCAAACATCGAACCAAACTAATCACCCATTCTTAAGAAAGTCCACAAAACCTTTGAACAAACATCGCTTCTAGTTCATGTCCTTTTTCTTCAAACAGAGCTGAAACTAGGTCTGAGACAACTCTTTCACCAGCTTTTTGATACGGTCAGCACCAAGTATCAACTTCTCCTTATCTACCTCTCCATATACGCCTGCCCAATAAATCAACAAAGCACAAGCCACATACAAAATTGAATAAGGAGAAGTCAACTGGACATTCTCAAAACATCATTTGTTTCTAGACGGACAAATGGCCTAACACAGGGCCATAACACACACTTCTGCTAAATGAGCCCCCCTAGGCCAAATTGACTCAATACAAACAAAACCATTCCCAAAATTAAGAGGTCTACACTGCACCCCAAAACCTGCAGCAACAAAATTCCACACAACTTTAGCAACGGAACACCCAAAGAAAAGTTGATACAAGATTTCGCAAACCTACATCTATAAATAGTACAAGTCTGAGTAGGGTTCGGTGGCTTGCCACGTGGCTCACTCCTCATCCAGCGCTCGCTCGGCAGCTCGCTCGCGTTGCCTGTACGCGACGCGCGCTACTCGCTTGCCAGCTTGCTCGCCACGTGGTCGCTCCCCGCCCAGCGCTCACTCGCCCGCTCGCTCGGCCGCGGTTCGATTCCCCGTTGCCCAACTTTTTTCCCCCACGCGCGTCGCCAAGCTCGCCGCTCCAGGTGCGCGCATTGCGGCTCCCGAGCGCGCCAGGCGCGCACTAGGATTCCCAAGCCATCTTTTTTATAAAAAAAAAGTCTCTTTGGTTAAAACTACCCATCTACTCTCTCCGGTGTTAAAAAACTAGTCGTTTTAGCCTTTTATTTAAAGTGCCAAAAAACTTGTCGTTTTAGCCTTTCATCTAGAGTAGTAATTAGATGAGACCTTTGGGAAGCCAAAAAGAGAGGCATGCAGGTGCATCTATTGGTCCATGCTAAAAGTTTTCATAAATTCATTGCTACCAATTAATGAATCAACTAGCCTTTTATAGGGGAGTATGCAACAACAAAGCAAACATTTTAATTTTTAAAGGCATCTTATATTTGTGGAGCACCACCTGTTAGTACCAGCAGCATTACTAACCACCAGCTTATACATATGTTCAACAGTAAAACTTTTCGAAGAGCTAAAGATGCCTCAAAAAAAAGCAGCTCCATCGGTAACCACAAAATTCCTGCATCTAGAAATAATGTATTCCCATTTCAAGTGGAGATCATTGTCTAACCACCTTTTGAAATGAAACACCCATTTCTTAACCCTATCTTTATAAACAGAAATAAATTGCTCAATGCAACATTGAAAATATCTTGATACATTAAATTCAAAGGGACTTCTGTTATCCGAGGGTCGAACAAAAATCAACCGACTTGCCATCTCCTACTTTAACATGTCTCTTCAAATAAAAAGTTTAGCCAACAGAATATTCTTCCACACAGGAGAATCTCCACTTCTCTTTTTTAATTTCCAAAAAAGTTTCATCCTTAATATACTTCTCCTTAACCAATTTATGCCACAACCCATCATCTCAATCTAACTTCCACCACCATTTTGCAAGTAGAATAAGATACATCTCTTTATCTCTTTACCCCGAACCCCCTTTATTTTCAGAGACATAAATATTATATCTCACCAGATGTACCTTCTCTCCCCCCTTGCCACAAAAAATCCCTCCTAATCTTATCTATTTTATAAATGACCATTTTTGGTAAAAAAAAAAGTAAATAGGGATATTAGACAAAGAAGACAGGAGACAAACATGTTGATTTTTCCATTCTCTTCAACAACCACGGCAGCCAAAATGTTGCAAAAGGACAAAAGGTAAATGATCAATTGGCTGCACTATGATCGGATCGCTGTGTTTTTATGGCCTGCAGGTTATTGTTTTCATTTAGAACGGTGAGGGCGGAACTGCGGATGTCCACGTGCATGGAGCCACCTTGTTCTTTTCAGTGTATCGTTGCGTTGGCGTACTACTGTAGCAAATTTAAGAACCCTTGAAAAGAGATCTAAAATTTATAAAAATAATTAAAAAATAGTTTTAGAATCTTTGGAATGACTACTAAAAGCCACTAAAAAATCGTTACAAATTATCACAACATATAGACTATATAAAAATAACAAAATTTGCTACAGTAATACGCAACGGCACCACCATACGCTGAAAAGAACATATAGGCTATATGATCGGATCGCTGTGTTTTTATGGCCTGCAGGTTATTGTTTTCATTTAGTACGGTGATCATGAGGGCGGAACTGCGGATGTCCACGTGCACCGAGCAAGCTCCGAAGTGTTTTTTTATAGGACAAAAAGGTTTCGTGTAAATCACACGCAGCGCAAGCACGAAGTAGATGGGCTTGAACATTCCACATCGAACGAAAGCCTTGTCGCTGTTTGATTTTCTTACATGTAATTGGGCCAGAGCTTTTTTTCTACTAGAGTCCGCCTAGCTTCTCTGCCTAATATTGTCGCAGATTTTGGGCTCCCACTCCGACGGTTTTGTAGATCAAAGCCAATTTCAAGATGGAAAAATTTAACATTAGAAAAGGTCCACTTTTATCACCTTCTATCATGGCAGTTAGGGTTCTTCCTCAACTCCAAAATGTGGTGACCAACCTCCATATACTATCAATATTGGGCAAAATACTCCCCCTCACATGAAACCGGGTTTTGGATGGCATGGCGTCCTAATCAGCTTGGTTTTTTAGAAAGTGAATTCCAAAAAACTCTAGAAAATCATGGAAAGTCCAAAAACTAAAATAAAAATACATATAAATTTATATAATTGCGTAGAATCAAAACATGCAAAAAAAATATTGTGTGGAAACTTATATGCCAAAAATTATATTTGCTTTATAAGGTCTTTATTGATTAAATAAATCAAGTATTTAGATAAATTTAGTTTGTCTTATGAACAAATTGGAGGAAACTAGTAGGAAAAAACAGAATGATGCTAGTTTTAACTTTCAATTAGATTCCAATTTAAAGTTCGCTTGACATTTAAATTGGATTTTTTAAAATTTAAATCCGAAGGTAAAAATACCACCCGTATATTTTTTTTATTGGTTTCTCCATCATTTCAAAAGTTAAAGTAATTTGTAACTTTTTTATAATCCAAACAAAAACTTCCTAAATACCTGATTTACTTAATCAATAAAAGACACTAAAAAATAAAAGTATCCTTGATTACACCCATGAGTCCTCCCTAAAAATTTGTCGTCCGAGACGTCTTAAGAGCATCTCCAAAAGAAGCCCTCTACGGGTTGCTATCTCTATATTTTAGGACTTTTCAAAAAAAAAAATCAACTCAAACAATGGGTCCTATCTTAACAAAAAGCCCTAAAAAAATTTGACGCCCTGAGATAAGTTGCTAAGCATGGCAACTCAACTGTCAAGCCCTATATTTGGTTTCGCTATGTTTTAAGAGCAATAAATGGACATTGTGGTGTGTGTGTGTGTGTTTAGGGCTGATTGTTTGAGTTGATACCTTTTTTGAGTTACTAAAATATTTTACGGAGCACCTATAATACAATATAGAGCTCTATTTTTACTATCACTCTTGGCCCTGTTTGTTTGAGCTTCTAGTCAGCTTTTAACCTCAGAAGTCAAAAGCTCAAACAAACAACCAGTTTTTGAAACCCCTTCAAAGAAGCCAAAAGCTACCAAAAACCCAATTTGTACTGTGATCTGAGCTTTTCCCATAAGCTAGTTTTTTGTGGCTTTTCCCATAAGCAGTTTTTAGAGAAGCTGCAGCTCAAACAAACATGGCCTTAGGGATGCTTTAATAGCACCAAGTTTACATGCATGGTACTTCGGTTCGAGGAATATTGGGCGATCGTACAGGTTCGAGGAATGTCAGACGATCGTACAGGATGCAAATACACCAACATATAAATTCGCTTCTTGTTTACATCGGTTGTAAATTACAAGATAATACATCACTACCAGTTAATTTTTAAATATCATGTGTTTACGTGGTTGTACAAGAGCTCTTTTCAGGTGCCGACGAGGAGGACATACACGACAGGATGCTGCGTCCAAGTTTCTTATCACAGACATTCGACCATCCTATTGACCTGTAAGCAGAAAGCAAAATTCGTTTCCAATTGCAATTAATCAGTACGCGTGGGACTGGCCAGCCACGAATTCCCGACTTCGGAGTTCGGAGCATGGTTCCCCTGGGCGGTGGCCTCCCGTCGCGTTTAGGATCTATGCGGTGATCTCGATGGCTAGTTTCTACAAACTGTTCTGGATACCTAATAGGTTTCTAAGTGACATATAAATATGCTATTTATCGTCCAGCATTTTAAATATAAGCATACAAATATATTATATATTACAAAACATCAATATATTTGAAATAGTCATGCATTATTGTTGAAGTTGTTGTCAATGTGCAAATTAGTTTTGCCGCAAGATGCCTAGAACCTTGACTAAGCGGCCTCTTAGTCCGCCTAGCGTCTAGCGTATCGGTTTACCTTGATTTCAAGAATAGTTCATTTGATGGCTCACCAATTAGTTAGAAAATGCTGATTATAATAAAATTTGTATCCTGCCCACAATTTTGAAGCATTTTCTGATGTTCCGTATTTTTTATTTGAAGTTCGTGGAGTCTCTCGCGATACATAAAAGAGTCACTACTAGGCAAATGGACTTTAGTCCCGGTTTCCCCAACCGGGACATTAAATTTGGGACTAAAGACTTGTGGTTTTTAGTCTCGGTTCCCCCAACAGAGACTATAACCACTGAAATATCTAAAAAATATGGTGAACCCAAGACTCGAACCTGGAATCTCATGCCACTGCATTCCTTTTGAAGTTTGCTGGAACAGGCCTTTAGTACCGGTTCGTAATACGAACTAGTACTGATGAGCCCATATCAGTACGGGTTTGTATGAGTCCATGTGCCAGCTGGACTGTACCCGTCTGCAAAAGATATCTTTACTGTTGCCTCCAGCCGGTACTGAAAGTCTAGAATTGCTACTGTTGCTACGAACCGGTACTGGTGCATTATCAGTACCGGTTTCAATCCAACTAGTACTGATATGCCGGTAAATTAGGCCATTTCTCTAGCAATGAGTTTAGCTTTTTTTTTTTAAAATAACATATAGCTTACATAGAGATTGATCTTCCATGAATTAGCTGTACTCTGTTCGTGGCCTAATATATATAAAGACAACTAGCGATCATTCTTCAAATGGTTCTAGTGTGATAACTGCAATGGAAAAAAAATCCTAATGCTGACTTCAGATCAAAAGGTTTGGTTACACATGCTGAAAATCATGTAATTACACAAGATACCTTAACATCACTTGATATAGAGAAGACTGTTGTGGATGGAGATATGAAAGTTGCCATGGTTGAGAGCTCCAGTAATGATATTGCTAGTGAGACTGAAATTCCTGCATTACTTCAAGAGTACATGAACGACGAAAGGTGCGATGTTGCAGTATCAACTGCAACTGAGTCATGTAGTGCTCCTTCACCTTCAGAAGTGGTTAATACTTCAGAAGAACATGCAGCAACTTCTGATGATGATAAGGTTCCAACATCAACCACCATAGTCGATTGGTGTGCATTTCCTTCAGCGTCAGAAGAAGTCAACTTCCCAGAAGAACATGCAACAGCTTGTGATGATGGTCAGATTAATTCATCAACAGAGGATGATACATGTCCTGCTCTACCATCTTCAGAAGACACCAACATTGAAGAACAGCATGCAACAACTTTTGATAACCATCAAATCCATCCATCTGATGTTTTGAAACAAACAGAAGGTACTTTCTGTGAACAAGAAACTGAAAGTCCAACGTCTGTTCTTGACGTGGTCTTCTCAGATGATCCGCTAGTTCAGTGAAACATACAATGCTGGATGGTGAGATTTCCATTTAGTATGCAGAAATTCTACACACATTAGGTTTCTATAATTTGATAATTACGTTTCTTTGTAGTCTTTGATTTAGGAAGCTCTTATGACCTAGGTTAATCACTCATTTTACCTTGTGACTAACAGTATTAAATTATCCATGCTATTGACTTATAGCAAAAATTATCAATGACAAGGCGGTCTAGAGGTGGACTGTGGATGGCAAGTATAGTGCCCAATCAGCTTACATGGCTCGGTTCCAAGGCTCAATTCAAGATCGTCATCACAAGGCAGTTTGGGGGGCATTCACAAAACTGAAATGCAAGTTCTTTATTTGGGCGGCATTGCAGAGAAAAATCCTCTCTGCGGATATCCTTGCTAGAAGAGGCTGGCCGAACTCACATATATGTCCTTTACGTGGTACTCATGAAGAGACGATGGAGCATCTTTTTACCTCTTGCAGCTTCACCAGAACTACCTGGCGACGTTTATTCATCGAGCTACCGGGTGATCATCTTCAGGTCGCGGCAGCAGGCCAAACCTTCAGTGACTGGTGGTGGAATATGACAAGTAAATTCCATGCAACAGTTAGAAGGAGTTTTGATGGCATTGTTATTTATACTTGCTGGAATATCTGGAAGGAAAGAAATAAAAGGATCTTCCAAGAAGACTATGCGTCTTTCCAGGAGGTTATTATGCTTATAAGAACTGATTTGCATAATAGAGTTTTAGCGTTTGGTGCCGATGACCATGGCTAAGGGTTTTCCTTCTTAGTGTAGAGTGTGCTCGGGGTCGCTGTTTTTGGTTATGGGACGGTTCTCGTCCGTAGGTAGCGACCGTGACCGAGGGCATGTGATTTTGGTTGCCTTACCAAACCTTGTACAGTGCCTGTTGTACGTTGTTATTCTCTTACCTCTTCTATAAAGTATTTAGGCAATGCTCCTGCCGGCTCATTCAAAAAATAATAATTTATCAATGACAATAATACCTTATATTCTCAAATTTACTTTTGCATCCGTCTATCTTTTCTTTCAACCTCCTACTACAATTTCTAATTGAACGTTTTTTTGGCAGATTCTTCACTGAAACCAAGAATTCTCATTTTAAACCAGGCTGATGATTCAACTGCCATTGATGTTCACAGTGCGAACACCAGTAGTGAACTGCCAACGACCTTATTGACTCACAGCCACAGAAATGTACGACAAAGTGAGTCTGACGATCTGTATGGTCTCCAAGTAGATCAAACGAATAAAGCTGAGTTCAATTATGTGAAGAACATCTTCCAAAAGTCCAATTTCAGCAACGAAATGTTGTTTGATGAATGGTGCTCACAGAACATCACAGCTCTGCAAGAAGACGACTGCCAACATTATGAGGCTGCTGCAGCTACATTTGACTTCACTGATATGTCCGCCGATCAGCTACTCCTGTTTCACTTGACAAATGAAGCACTGCTCGACATCTACAAGTATTCTGTTTGCAAATCGAAGGTATGGTTTTGTTCTTTTGATAGACCAAAACCTGTGGGGGACCATGTCCTTGAGGAATTGTGGTCTAAAGTGAGCTGCCATCTGGATGAACAACCGCAGTCCAGCATGGAAATCGATACAATATTGTCGAATGACCGAGCCAAGAGTGATAACTGGATGAATTTTCAGAGAGATGCTGATCGCCTTGGGAACAAGCTGGCAGACTTTGTATTTGACAAGCTTCTGACAGAGCTCGCCCTTCAGCTTGCAAAGTTTTGAGTCTAGTTAGATTTTTGTTTTCCTTAAGAGATTAGCTGTTCTATATTGCCCAAACGCAACGATCATTCTTATGTATATATTACACATTCTTTTTGTTCTTGCCTTGAAGAGAGAACACGATCTGGGGGTTGTTATTAGGGCTTAGAGATTCAATTCATGTGCCAATTTTTTGTATGTTCAGTAAAGATGAATGAAGTTGGAGATGTGACTGTTTGGCCCTGCTGTTTGGATGTATAATCTTCAGAGAACTGGACGTTGAACCAAGCGTTTATCAATCAAGCAAAGATGAAAACAAAAATCCATGCATATACTTCTCAGAGAACTTCCGGAATTTAATTTTACAGACATACCGGTAATTGTGGTAATACTAATGATAAATAAATATGAAATATTTATTGTAATGTACGTGGATGTTTCAAGGCTCTGGCCGCTCCTCTTTTTTTCTTTTTTTTTATGTTGTTGAGAAGGCCTCTACTGGGCGTGGCCTGAAATCATGAGCTCAGTTCTTCTGGGCTGAGCTGAAGCTGATGTCTCCAGCCTATGATATTTTCCTTTGGGCCAAGTCATCAGGTTATCTGAGGACGGAAAAGGTCCATTTTACCTCCCACAACGACGGGCAAAGTTAAGGCTTTGTTCTTTTCAGCGTATCGTTGCGTTTGCGTATTACTATAGCAAATTTAAGAGCCCTCAAAATAAGGTCTAAAGATTATAAAAAAATAATAAAAAAATAGTTTTAGAATCTTTGGAACGACTACTAAAAGTCATAAAAAAATCATCGCAAAATATGACAACATATAGGCTATATAAAAATAACAAAATTTGCTACAGTAATACGCAACGGTACGATACGCTGAAAAGAACAAGGCAGTTTTGCCTCCTCAACCCTAAAACCAGATATCCAACCTCCCTCAACTATTCATACAGAACAAAATACCCTTCTACACCGAATTTGTTCTGATTTTGGATGACGTGGTGTCGTAGTTACCATTTTTAATGACAATAAATTCCAAAAATTGTAGAAAATCATAGAAAGCTTAGAAAAATAAAATCAAATACCTAATTTTTTTTAAAAAAGTAGAATCTAAATTTGCAATAAAAATTGTTTGTGGATATAGTTATATGAAAAAATATTTTTCTTAGAATATCTTTTATTGGTTAAATAAGTCAAGCATTTAGAAATTTTTTGGTTTCTAGAAAACCGTGGAAAATTACTTTAGCTTCTGGAATGATGGAGAAATTAATAAAAATGTAAGAATGTTATTTTAGCCTCCGAATTTAAAAATTATAAATTACAATTAAAAGGTCTAATTAAATTTGAATTTGAATTTATAAATTCAAATTGAAAGGTGATCCTAACATCCTCATATTCCTCTCAGTTTCCTCCGTATATGACCATCTGGAAAGCAGGGAGAATAGTTCAAATCCCCCAAATGCAACTGAAAAGACACCTGGTAATATGAATCTTATCCAGAATCAGGCACTTTTGACATCAGTCTCATGGAAAAAGAAATGTAAAGCAGATGGATGACTCCATGATCGACACAGCCACTGGCAGTATTGCCGGTAAGAATGTTACCGTGGTGGAAAAGATGGTTCTCAGATAATAGCAAAAGGTTCACAACTCTTATTTTTACTGGTATAAAGCGATCGAGGATATTTCGTTATCTGTCTGAAGATCCAAAGCAGTCAAATAGCACACCATAGACCACGATTTATATGTATGGTGAGTGAGTGCTTTTCTTAATTAAATGGCAGAGCATTATTTGTGCGAGGATTCAAAGCATCTGGCTGTGTTGTTAACGCAATAAGCGATACTGCTATAATTATTCGGCAACTATAGTTATTCAAGCACCAGTTTCTACGACGAAAACATCATGTTTAATTTTAACAGGGGAAAAAGGTCAATGCTGATAACATTTGTCTTCCCTATCCGATAATGACGTGCCTTATTCGTGCAGGTTCGGAACATGTTCCTCTCAACCTTTAATTGCAACTAAGCTGTGACACTTTTTTAGACAATGGAAGCTTTATTGATCTTAGACAATTACATCAAGAAAATACAATCACACTAAGACCACTTCCGGCCTCTGCAAAGCTAGGATGCACACAGCCTAAAATTAATAAAGAGAAAAAAAACGACATGACAAAAAATATCACGCCGAAGCAAACTACACCACAACATAGTCTTCAAAATCATGCCCCATCATAGCAACACTTAGATCGCGAGAGGGTCCTCCAAAAGCAACGCCTCCAAGAAGAAAATGACACGCAAGCGTGCCACCGCTGCCATGATCCAACCAGCAAAGGCCAGAGCATAGGTTTTCACCTTGTAGAGAAATTCATCGAACTTCAGACAATGCCTTCAACAAGGGGAGACAAACATTGCCATCATTGCCAGATACAACCAACTAAGGCCAGATCTAGGGATTTCTCCCCGAAGTTGACGAACTGGTACAAAAAAGCACCACCTAAACGAAGCCCCCAGTGCTACCTCCCCCAACTTTCCAAGCCAGTTGCCGCCATACCTCCCAACCTTGGCCAACTGCAAGCAGCCACGAACTCCGCCACAAACATACCTTCATCAGTCACACACCCACGACAACAGTGTCGCGAAATAGCCAACAGGCACACGCCCAAAATCCGTAGGATCAAATTGAAGACGGGATGAGTCACACAGGTAAGCGATTCTGTGACACTTAAACACCTTGATGTTCAGGTGTCTATCATTTCTAATACCGAGGAGGCCGCGTCATGGCTAGCTTAGATTCTTAGATCTAAAGATTGCACGTGTTTCAACCAAATGCAAGTTAAATTAAATATCTTTATATATCTTCTCTTTTCTTTTGCATGGAGGCATGGCACGATGTAAACATAAAAATGTTTGATCGAGACAGGTACGTACGTGGTACTGGAATGCGAGGATGACTTTTTATTTTCTGCCACTGTCATTAGCAAGGACAATGTTTTTTATGAACTAACGGTATTCGACCGGAAAAATTCGGCAAATGCACCGAATAGGCTGGCCTTGTGTGAATAATATCATGGTTATCTACTTTTCATAAAATGATATCGACATATTCACAAGCGGTAGGGATAACCTCTGGCCTAATCTAGCCTGGATCTATTGGCGTTGAATGCCACAACAGGTAGTCGGCAGCTGTGTCTCACGCCGTAAGCGTCGGTGGTTGGGAAGTTTGGTGAAAGATACAGCGGTTGCGTTCCTTCCAAATGTTCCAAAGGGTGTGAATCAACTTGCCATTTAGGTCCTTACGAGGCGTTGGGGTAAGCCCGGATTGCATATGGTCACACCGGATTGAATACTGTCTTTTTCTCTCTATTAATGGATCGGCGGAGCTCCCGCCTTTTTTTGCTCAAAAAATAAAATGATATAGTCATATAGACGCTGTTAATTTCTTCTATAAGATAGAGAAGTCCTGATGATACGAGTCCCACGTACTCAGAGACATTTTCTAGAAGATAGACAAACTTAATGACATTTTCACCAAGGTCATTCAATTAGGTGCGAAGGGTTTCACATGAGGGTTGCAGGAACTCTGAAAGAAGAGCGGAGCTGGAGGAAGGAGAAGAAAAGGGGAATCGAGCTAGAGGTCAAAGAAGGGGTAGGAAAATGTTTGTCAAAAAAACTCATAATAGTACTTATCTAATTGAAAATGGTTTTGCAGTGACATCTATCTATCTATCTAGCAGAGTTAAACGGAGCCACCACATTAATCATAAAATCCTAGAAATTCTCACGTTAACCAAAAAATAGTAAAAATTCTCACGTTAATCGTAGAAAAAAGAAAAAACTACATCGTTGAATATGGGTGCTATTATGTAAATCCAACGGTCAACATTGAAAAGATTAAAAAGATAACCAGTAACCACTAAACCTGATGTAATATATTAGAGATAAACTCTAAATCTGATCTAATATATTGGAGATAGATTATGCGTTGTAGATTTAGTGGATATTAAAAAAATATTCGAGCAGGGATCAAGCTAGATCTACACAAAAACAACCATCTTAATTTGTGTTCGATTTATAGCGATAGAATTGATCATACAACGATCTATCATGATCAACCAGCCAATACATATTCAAGTAGAATTCTATAAAAGATTTTGTATAGCTACAAAACAAATATTATACGTATTCAAGTATAATTCGGGTTCCATATAACAAACAAACACTAAAAAAATATGAATTAGAGATAAACTCTATGTGCTGATACAAATCTAGCCGTGCAAACGCACGGGCCAACATATTAATGTTGACACAAAAAAATGGATTTCTGTGAACACACGTGCGGAAGCGTCAATTCTGGGATTGCGTTGCAACCAAAGACCAAGCGTGCCAGTCAATTTGACCTGTAAATTGACAAGGAGAAAATCGTCAGTAATATAGCCCTAATCGGCTTTTCAATATAGCCAGATCAGGTTATTCGTAATCGGCTATAAAGAACCCGATTACAAGATCTATCGGCTTAATGCCTGATAGAACAACTAAATGTAAATGTTCTTTCAATTGCAAATCTTATACTTCTTTTTGGTATTTTTATATAATATTAGCAGTAAACCTTTGCATCAATACATCAGATTAAACCAAAGAATAGATTGAACAGATTAGTCAGGCCAAGACAGTATTCAGATCTAAACTTAGATATAAACTAATTAACCGATTTGGAGGTTTAAAACCAATACGGATAAATACAATGTTAATCAGCAATCATCTACACATGCAAAATCCTAAATAGGTCATACGCAAGATCGATTGAACGAGACAGTCGCATATATCGGAATCAGAAAAAACATATGAGATACTTGGCAATCGGCATTGCAAGATAAACACACATTACAGATCGATTAAATCGAGACAGTGCAATATGCGAGAACACATTAAAGATCGGTAAATCCCGAGACAGTTTAACATGCTTTGTATACACGAGATCAAGATGATACAGCCATGCATATAGGTTACAAGAAGAGAATCGATTATCCCATCGAGATAGCTCTACCTGCGAGTTGAAGCCTTTCGACGAGGTCGATCGGATTCGAGAAAGTAGTTGTGTTTTGTGTATAATGTATATCCTATTCTCAAGACCTAAAGTCCTATTTATAGTATTACAAAGTCGATACCGATACGACCTATTTTACCACGTCGCAAAAGACATCTTCCTATCTGAACGTATTTCTTCTGGGGTCTCAGATCTATCGGTATTCTTTGATAAACTTTTATTCTTTGTTGATAAAGCCCATTATCAGATTTTGCCCAATAATTCTGATGCATTTTACCATTTCATTATATCCGATTTTCCTGCCAAATTTGGGTGTCAACAATTAAATTAGAGAAAAACGGTGGCACCACAATGTGCCGCGTCATCCGAAAATTCTACACCATCCTATCAAAATCCATCAAATCAGATAACTGTTCAATTGTTCTCCATCGAATCAGATAAAAAAGATAAACAAATAATCTCTATAACAAACTACTAAAGCCGATATAATATATTAGAGATAAACTATAAATGTGATATGATATATTAGAGATAGATTATGAGTTGGAGATTACCCTAAAAAAGATTATGAGTTAGAGATAAGGCGCGGATTTGGGGTCGGACGTCCGACGCGCGCGCGCGTCAGACGATGCCCAGGCCCAGTTCGCAGCAAATAATTTTGCTCGCGAAAGCTCCCCTGTCCAACGCATGCAATGACATCAGCGATGACGTCGGCGAAAAGATTTCTTTCAGTTTTCTCATTCAACGGCCATAGATTTTGACTTGTTGCTCCAACGCACGAACCGTTTGCACTGCTGCGTTCCTCGCATTTTTACGAACAAAACAAGACCAATGTTGCTATAAAAAAGTTACTGAAATAATTTGTTATCCTAATGGAACAATAAGTTTAGCCTATTGAAACAATATGGCTAGCCTGCTGAATCAATTACTTTTGCCTAGTGGACGTATAAACAAGTGAAACAGTTGGTTTAGCCTATTGGAACAATATATATAGCATGCTAAAACAATTGATTTAGCCTATTGAAACAATATATATAGCATACTAAATCAATTGGTTTAGCCTATTGAAACAATATATATAGCCTGCTGAAACAACTAGTTTAGCCTATTGAAACAATTTGTCTAGCCTGATGAAATAATTTGTACAGTCTATTAGAACAATATGTTTGGCATGTTGAAACAATTAGTTTAGCCTGTTGGAATAATCTATCTAGTCTGTTGAAACAATTGGTTTAGCCTATTGGAACAATATTTTTGGTATGTTAAAACAATTAGTTTAGCCTACTGGAATGATATGTCTAGCCAAGTGCAACAATTAGTTTTTTCTACTGGAACAATATGTCTAGCCTACTGAAACAATTAGTTTAGCCTATTGGAAACAATCTGTATAGACTGTTGAAATAATTTGGCTAATGAAAAAATAAAAAAGTATTTAAAATGAGTTAATTAGGATTTTAGATGAATTATGAAATTTGCTCCATGCATTTTGGACTCCAGATGAAATAGAGACAAAAATGAGAAAATTAAATCGAAAAAAAGAAACTGCTTGTTTTTTGCTAGCAGAAACATCAGCAAAGCGCATGTGTTTTGGCGCTAGGCTGCACTGACCGCGTTGGACGGAAGCATTATCGTAGAGATAAACTCTATATGCGGACACAAATCTAGCCGCGCAAACGTGCGGGCCATCTTACTCGTTATATTATTAAAGTATAGGAAAAGGGAGCCACTACGTCACCACGTTAGTGCGCATCATCTAGATTATTTCGGTCGTTCGATCAATGGTGGGACCAAATTATAACGGCCTAGATCAATCAAAGAAATTCTCACATAAATGAAGAAAAAAAAGATCTATGTCGTTGATTTCTGTGGGGCCGGATTATAATGGCTTAGATTGAAAGGAAAATATTTGAAATTCGGATTAAATACTACAAATGATATAATATGATTATTTTAACCGTTCGATCAACTATGGGACCAAATTATAACGGACTAGATTAATCAAAGAAATTCTCAAAAAAATCAAGAAAAATAAAAGATCTATACGGCTTAGATTAAAAGAACATATTAAAAATTCAGATTAAATACTAAAACTGATATAATATATTAGAAATAAACTCTAAATCCAATATGATATATTAGAGTTAAATTATGAGTTAGAGATAAACGCTATATGCTGAAACAAATCTAGCCGCGTAAACGCGCGGCCACCTCGCTCGTTCATGGTAAAAGACGTTTTCTAATGGTAGATATTACAAAGAAACTTTCTGCAGTGGCATAGACCCAATTAACCTATTCTTTACTCTACGTAGGCATTAAATGGAAGTGTAGACAACTTATACATTGTTCATGTATGAGTTATCTCTAGTGTTATTTATAAGTGACATGACAATAGTTAGAGACCGATGTTATCTTAACTCTCAATTATTGTACATGCTCTACTATATTCATACAGCTATGGGGCTCCCTTAATAAACCTAGGAGCATAACAGCATGTATAATAGTCCATGTTAGTTATCTTTAAGTTGTTTACAAATTTCGCCATGTAGGAGTATGATAATATGAAATTATGGAGAACTTACAAAGAAATTTGGGTCATCTCTAATGTAACAGTCAACTCCACACGAGAAACAAAAAAAATTTGCATGTGAGAAAATTGTCTAAAAAATATAGCATCATCTACATGTACAATCGTACATATTGTTTGTTTATAATCGACATGGATCCTATATCATAGAGACAACGACCGGCTTTACCCTTTCATATATTTCCTAAGTCGCGGTTACTTGCTGCTGCATGGGGTGTGGTTGCTTGACAAGTCCAAAAAAGAATAGAATTTTAAAAACATATATGCGCTAAACATGAGTATGACTAGGGCGCCTCGACGCGCCATGGTTAATGGTGCATAAAAAGAAAAGAAAAAAAGAAAAGGAGAGAGTTGTGGAATCCAATAATATCTCGAATTATACAACAGTTTTTTTTCCTTAATAGATCGTTACAAGTGGCTATTGTTGGCACTGATATATGTTATATGAAGACATACACCATAGGAGTGAAGACGGTATAAAGGAAGCTTGCGATGAAGATAGAGTAATTACACAGATAATTTTTTTGTGGCGTAGGGATGGTAATAATGAGTAATGACACAATATGAGGATACAAAATATGAAGCATTAACAATATTTATATTCAATTTCAAATACTTTCAGTCTAGCCCAATTTTTTTAAAAATTTTGCATAGAGCTTTAATGAAGATAGTGTAACAAAACTAACAATCAAAAAGAAGCATCTTACCATTTGTTAGATGATTGGTGGCAGCTAACACTACACACAACCACTCCTTGACTGATGCATAGTTGATAGTTCCATGAAGACATACGCCATAGGAGTGAAGACGGTATAAAGGAAGCTTGCGATGAAGATAGAGTAATTACACAGATAATTTTTTTGTGGCGTAGGGATGGAAATAATGAGTAATGACACAAAATGAAGATACAAAATATGAAGCATTAACAATATTTATATTCAATTTCAAATACTTTCAGTCTAGCCCAATTTTTTAAAACTTTTGCATAGAGCTTTAATGAAGATAGTGTAACAAAACTAACAATCAAAAAGAAGCATCTTACCATTTGTTAGATGATAGTTTGCAACAACATGCAAGATTTCCATCTAGAAAAAAAATAACATCCATAGTTTCCGTCTTTAGTTCTATCATCCTAAAATAACAATTTAAGTTAATTTTTTTTTTGCATCCTTAAAAACCGAAAAGGAAAAAGAAAGAAATGACTTGGCCAATTTCATGTATTTTGATTGCCTTTTTCGCATGGTAAAAGAACTGGAAAAAAAACCAAAGTCGGAGAGTCCGGGAATCGAACCCAGGTGCTCATGCTTATACCTCGCGTGGGAAAACCAGCTGACCTACAGGCTAGTTGCTTCTTCGTGTGGACAAAAAATGTACAAAACAGAAAACAGAAGTGGGAAGAGCAGAAAAAGGAAAAAAGGTGGACCGGCTGGGATTCGAACCCTACACTACGGCGTGAAAGCTGAGCCGGAGACCAACAGAGCAACCATTCCGCAGTGTTGATTTTCTAACGGAAATTTTTTTTATATATGTAAAGCATAATCGGATGGTCGGATTTACACATGACACGATCAAACGGCTGTGGTTGGACAGGACGACGTGGACGCAACAGAAGGCCACAGCAGCAAAGACACGTGTCACGCTGTCGTTCTTTAGCGTGAGCGCGTTGTATATAATTATTATTATTATTATTATTATTATTATTATTATTATTATTATTATTATTATTATTATTATTTGGCTGTCGACCTTCTAGCTAGGAAAGAAAGAAGAAACGATTAGCATTCGTACCGTCCTTTGTCTCGTGCCCTGGTGGCATGCTCGTGGAAGATGGATGATTGGTGGCGGCTAACACTAGACAGCACCACTCCTTGACTGATGCATAGTTCCAGCGATCGGGACTGATGGCTAACAAGAGAATATTGTTCAAATATTATTGTCCATTTGGCTCGTTATGATATGATCCCAATGTAATGAAGAGTGCAGATTTTGTTTTGTTTCTAGGATTAACATGATAGTTTGTAATGTATTAGAATGACTCATTTTACTCCTATTTTTAAGTAACCACCCAAGTGTTTCAATGCTACAACAAAATCGTAATAAATAAGACAAGTGCATAGAAAACCTAATTTAATGGAAATCTTAATTCCCAAATATATGAATTTGATGCTTAATCAGATGATTCTCGACCAAATCCACGAGGGTAAACCGACGAGAGAGCTATGGTGTCAATGCTACCGGTGCACAGTGTGAACTGAAGGGAATATTAGCTATGATGTAATACTAAAAAAAAAGTAGGTTGTGCTGGGCCGGCCAGCCTAGCCCACCTCGCCTCCCTAAAGGGGAGCACGGTAGGGGCAAGGGGATCGATCCCCGGTTGCTTCTCGTACCTCTGCTGCCCTCCCGTTCCCACCCCAAGCGCCGCCTCGTCTGCTCGTCTCCCGTGCGCCTGTCGTTGCCGCCGTCATGCCCACGCCAGCCGCCGCTGTGCCCGTGCCGCCATCTCCCTGTGGCCGCCAACCTCGCCGTGCAGCCGCTGCCCTGGACGCCGCCGTTGCACGCCGTTATTGCCTTGCGGTTGCTGCTGCTTCGTCCGTCGGTGGTCAGTAGAGAAGAGCAAGAAGCCAGCTAGCAGAAGGGAAAGAAGGTAAGAGGAAGAAGAGGCCGACCATGTGCGGGAGAAAGAAAGGAAAAGGAAAAGGGAGGAGTTAGGGTTTGGAGATTCCATCTCTAGGTAACTCAATTGATGACAAATTTCTGTAATTTGATGCTCTATATGATGTTTGGGATAGGATTTAGTGATGGATTTGCAACTCTATACCTCAATTGGTTTATTGGTTATATAAATCACTTTGTGCAGCAGTTTGTACTGGCAAACTAGGGGTTTTGCGTCGTGAACCGGGTCTCGATGATGTTGAGAAAAAGTTAGCCTATGTTCTTAGTTTTCCAACGCATACAAGAGCGCGTGATTTGGCCTAGCGGTTTGGGAGATATGACCGTTTCCACGCTGTTGTCCAGTGTAGGCCGCGACGGGGTTTCTTATTAATTCTTTGACATGTTGGAATAGATAATGAAATTTTATATGGATAATTATGTATAGTTGGTAAAAGTATACTTTTTGGTATAGATAATTAAAAATGAGTAAAATGCACCTGGGATAGGATTTAGTGGTGGATTTGCAACTCTATGCCTCAATTGGTTTGTTGGTTATATAAATCACTTTGTGCAGAAGTTTGTACTGCAAAACTAGGGGTTTTGCGTCGTGAACCGGGTCTCGATGATGTTGAGAAAAAGTTAGCCTATGTTCTTAGCTTTCCAACGCATACAAGAGCACATGATTTGGCCTAGCGGTTTGGGAGATATGACCGTTTCCATGCTGTTGTCTAGTGTAGGCCGCGACGGGGTTTCTTATTAATTCTTTGACATGTTGGAATAGATAATGAAATTTTATATGGATAATGATGTATAGTTGGTAAAAGTAGACTTTCTGGTATAGATAATTAAAAACCAAGCTAGTTGTATTAGTTTTCTCATTATGTTGGATATCGGTGCTAGTTTGGTTCAATGGTATGTCTCTTGCAAGCGGCTTTCTTTTGGGGTCAGCGTCGTCATTCCGTCCCTCTGTCTTGTTGGGTAAAAGAGGCAAGTATGTGATGTGTGTGCACATGACTGGTTGAATGCTATGATGTGTGAATCACTATATGTTTAATTCATTATCAAATTACAATGAACCGATAAGATGAACGGTAAAATAGACCTCCTCTTTACTTATATGAATATGTATCATAGGCATTAGAATTGCATGGAGAAGGATGATGTCATGAAGCCGGTAGGCACAACCATAGGATGGCGGGGTAGACTGCTTCAGCGGTCAACCTCCATGGCATGGAGTGTAGAGTGTGACACCGACGGGTCTACACTCAGCGGTACCGGTACACGCTTATGAGATATGAGCATAATGCATTGCATTGATGAGCATGGTTATAATTGGAAAGTTGTTTGGTTGATGTGGATTTCATTTAAGCATGTTCTATGCCATCACTACCTGTTGAGTCTTTGACTCACGCTTGTTTCTTGATGTTTTTTTAGATGATCTTTGGAGCCATGTGCATGTGAGGGAGTAGACCACACTATTGCTCACACATGAAACCTATAACAACTTCATAACAATATAATGACTTAGTTAACTCTACGTAAGTAAAATCTAAAGTTACATGTATGTGATGCTTGCATTGTACTTGTTGGTGGAGTAATTTACTGGTGGTATTGAGTTGAACAAAAGTTATACTGTTGTGCTTCTTTTATAAATTTTTCTATTGTGGATGTATGTTATTTAGGCGAAATGCTGGTCGAATTTAAAAAATATGTTAAAGTTGTTAACACTCAGGGTTATGTAGCATCTAGGCCCCTCAATTTCTTGAGTGGTTGTTTATTTAAAAGAATTTTGATGATGATGACCCAAAGAACCACAAATATACTCACTTCAGAGCATTTAAGCTCAAGATTGCCTTTGTAGCATCAAGCTCAAAGACAAAATTAAGGACATTTTTAACTAGTTTAAGCTTAGGAGAAATTTTAAGCCTGTAGCTAGTTTTCTTTGTTCTTTGTCGTAAAATTAAGGGAGGTTTTATTTTATTACTTATATTGGTAATAAATCTCTCAATCACATAAAAATTACCTTGGAGCAACTCAAATCCAAAAAAGTTCTTAGCCATATTCATTGCTAGAAAATCTTTAGTTGTCGTCGGACTAGCCCTCAATATGCTTTTGCTTCTGTCCGTTATTTCTTCAGAAACATCCAAGTTCACGCTAGACAATTAGTTCTTCCCATTTCTTTCAGTCCGGCGTTCTATTAGAAACATCCAAGTTGACACCCGACAATTTTGTCTTGTGCTTTGGGTCTTGTCCGGTGCCTTATGCAGAAAATCTCTTGTTTACGCCGGACAGTCCGTCATACACTTGTCACAATTCCTTCTTACTTCTTTTTCGTCCAATAAGTTTGTTGTTTGCGTCGGACTTGTCTGTTGTCGGGGATAAAATCATGGCCCATTGCCATGACCCACTCCCTGATGGCCCAATTGAACAGCCTCCTAGGGCTTGGCTCCCTAGAAGGTTCTTTTAGGTCCATGTGCATCCTGCCGAACAGCTTTCTGCTTGGCACGGTGCGTGGTGGCCTAGGCTTCGTGTGTTTGAGTCCGACTCGAACAAGAGTTCTACACGGCTACGTGAAGACCCGGACGCAGGTTTTCCGGATTGGAGCAGACGTCGTGATCCCTAAGAATTGGAGTATACCTTATCTACCTCGGGATGTATTTGGCATGTATACGAGTTCGTTACGTCCTCGTGGTCAGCCCTATCCGATTGTCCCTCGGTAGGTCGGTTGTTCAACACTGTATAAATCGAGCCCCTACGGCGTGTAGAGGGCACGACATGAAGCCAAGATCGCATACTACTTCTTGTACATCCATAATCTCGTCGAGACTTGCTCGTCTCGCCGAGATCCTCCTTATAATCCTTTCTCATATAAAGAAACATGGATGTAGGGTTATTATCTCCTCGGAGAGGCCTGAACCAGGATAAAAACCCTGTGTCTCCCTGTTGCTCGTTGATTGCTGTTTGCCCTACTCGACAGTGTCTTCTATCTCCCCTTCTCAAGAACCTTAGTTGACTTGGGACCGATATCCCAACTGTCAACAGTTGGCGCCGCCCGTGGGGATTAGTAGATCAAGTCTATTCGACCATGTCGAACTCTTTCAGCGACCAGAAAACTCTTCCTGAGGGCTATGACTCAGAAGGACAGGACGTCGCGTCCCCTGTCAGATCGGATCGATCCGTTCAATCTCGATCACCTTCCAGATCGCGTCCCCTGTCAGATCGGATTGATCCGTTCAATCTCGATCACCTTCCAGATCTGGGACGGAGCTCTCCGGCTACGTTCCAGATATGGTCTCAGATCACACTCCCATCATTGACGATGATTACGGAACCGATGATCTTTACGCTGGTTTAGATCTCTCAGATTCCAAGGCTATGTCGGTTGATTCCTCTTGTGGTGACACAGTGATGACACTGTCTAGTGTGCCAACGCACGGCCATCGCAGCGTCAACATGGCCGGCGCAGAGACCTCAGAGGATCGTACGCGGGCCGCGGCGGCCGACGAGATCGGGCAGTCCAATTCTGCTCGGCGACAGGATAGGGTTGCACCTGCTGCTCGCGAACAAGAAGTTCTTCGCCGCAGTCTGGACGCCTCAATTAATCAAACCTTGCCGCAGATTCGTGATCAGCGCAAGCGACAACGACGCGACCCGCCTCGCGTATCTCCGCCAAGTCCCCCGGCAGAGGTTCTACCTGTTCGGGTTGAATCCCCATGTAATCAGACTCCAGTCGGGCAAAATACGGATGCCTCAAGGATCCCTGGGCCCCTTGAGCAGAGTCGGGAACGACTTCAGGCCATAGCAACGGTGATCAGATCCACCAACTAGGCCAACCTCGCCCTCATGGGCGATTTTTTAAAATGATCTTTGGAGCCATGCGCATGGGAGGGAGTAGACCACACTATTGCTCACACCTGAAACTTATAACCACTTCATAACAATATAATGACTTAGTTAACTCTACGTAAGTAAAATCTAAAGTTACATGTATGTGATGCTTGCATTGTACTTGTTGGTGGAGTAATTTACTGGTGGTATTGAGTTGAACAAAAGTTATACTGTTGTGCTTCTTTTATAAATTTTTCTATTGTGGATGTATGTTATTTAGGCGAAATGCTGGTCGAATTTAAAAAATATGTTAAAGTTGTTAACACTCAGGGTTATGTAGCATCTAGGCCCCTCAATTTCTTGAGTGGTTGTTTATTTAAAAGAATTTTGATGATGATGACCCAAAGAACCACAAATATACTCACTTCAGAGCATTTAAGCTCAAGATTGCCTTTGTAGCATCAAGATCAAAGACAAAATTAAGGACATTTTTAACTAGTTTAAGCTTGGGAGAAATTTTAAGCCTGTAGCTAGTTTTGTTTGTTCTTTGTCATACAATTAAGGGAGGTTTTATTTTATTACTTATATTGGTAATAAGTCTCTCAATCACATAAAAATTACCTTGGAGCAACTCAAATCCAAAAAAGTTCTTAGCCATATTCATTGCCAGAAAATCTTCAATTATCGACGGACTAGCCCTTAATATGCTTTTGCTTCTATCTGTTGTTTCTTCAGAAACATCCAAGTTCACGCTGGACAATTAGTTCTTCCCATTTCTTTCAGTCCGACATTCTATTAGAAACATCCAAGTTGACGCCCGACAATTTAGTCTTGTGCTTTGGGTCTTGTCCGGTGCCTTATGCAGAAAATCTCTTGTTTACGTCGGACAGTCCGTTATACACTTGTCACAATTCCTTCTTACTTCTCTTTCATCCAATAAGTTTGTTGTTTGCGTCGGACTTGTCTGTTCCCAACTAAATTTCAAAGCTTTTGCACGTAGTCAAAAACTTGTTTGCGCCGGACAGTCCGCCGTGAGAAGTGTTATTTCTGAACTTCTATCCGTCGCAAACTGAATCTTTTCTGTCCAAATATTATTACCGTTGGTTTGTGTCCGTTGGTAAAGCAACTTTGACGGTGCTTTTGCAAAAGCATTTTTGTCATATTATTAACGGCTAGAATTTCTTTCAAACAACTCCTATTCGATTTCTTAGCCTATAAAAGGTTGCAAAAACTTCTTCCACTGTGTGTGCTTGGCCCTAGAATATCATTCTCATTCCTATCAGACTAAAATTGAGCCATGTTCTTCGTCTATATCAAATTGACTCAAAAAGGCCAAATGTCACAAAATTGCCCCAAAAGTATCCAGATCTGATTGAGAGTTTATTATACATAGAAGTGATGATCTGGAACTTGTTACTCTTGGATTATCAATTCTATACGGCTAGTTGGAGGTGTTCTTGAAGAGCTTGCCAATGGTGTTTGTGGAAACCTTTGAGATGATTTGTGAAGCCTAGGTGCTAGCCTATCGGAGTGGTGAAGCAACAAAGAGTGAAATGAGCCTGCGGTCTCGAGAGGGAGCTGGCCCTTTGTGAAGGGCTTGTCTCAACGGAGATTAGGAGGAGGACTCCGAACCTCGGTCAAAAATTCTTGTGCCCTCTTTCTTATTGTGCATTTAATTTCCTATTGTTTGTATTTGCTGTGTTTTTTTTTTCGATGTTTACTACTTTATGTTTAGACTAGGATTTGCTAGTTAGTTTGGGTAATTGCTAAAATTCTAAATTTTCATTGAAATTTTTTAAAGTTGCCTATTCACCCCTCCTCTAGGCCAACTAGATCCTTTCAGGTCATTAACGGACCGGGGTGTTACATGTGACTAGGACGGAATTAAGAAATTTTGTGGAGAAAATTATCTATAAAAGCGTGCAGCCATCTCTATCATTGTAAATGTTGTCTCTAAACCATATTTAGTGTTGTATCTATGTGACATGATACTAGTTAGAGACAACTGATGTTTTAATCATTGTACATGCTCTAACAAGTACCAACCCCACTGCCGCCGAGCCTCGCCCGAAAGTTTGAACTATGCAAGGTTAGTACCTGCCCTTCCCTATGTGTAGTAAATTTTGAAGAATCCAAAACTGTTCTTGCTACATAAATACAAGGCCATGCTGCGCAGTCATCCACCGAGACAGAGAGCAAATCAAACAACAGAACAGCACAAGCATGCCTTCCTCCCTGAGCTCCCTCCCCTCGCTATGCACAAGCCCCAAATCCTTCGGTCTCTCTCCCCCTCGTCGCAGACACAGCAATCTCAACCCGGCAAAGGCGCGCAACCCTGGCCGTGCCGTGAAGGCAGCCACGTTGGTGGAGGAAGCTGCAGGAGACAGCGGCACAAAGCTCTCTGCCTGGGCTAGCGTCCGGCAAGAGCGTTGGGAAGGTGACCTGGCCGTCGACGGGCACCTCCCTCTTTGGCTGGTTCGTGCTCTGCTGCTGCCCCTGTTTACGCGCGTTTCTCGCCAAAAAAAAAATTCTTAACTATGTGCTTAGCTAGCATGATCGATATGAGTAATGTCACTAATCTCTTGTCTGTGATTCTGTGAAACTCTGCGCAGAATGGCACCTACCTGAGGAACGGGCCAGGGATGTGGGACGTGGGCGGCGGCGCGTTCCACCACCTGTTCGACGGTTACGCGACGCTGGTCCGCGTCTCCTTCCAGCTCGGGCGCGCCACCGGCGCGCACCGGCAGATCGAGTCGGACGCGTATAGGGCGGCCACGCCTGCGCGAGTTCTCCCAGTGCCCCAAGCCCTCCACCCTGCTCGACAGCGTGCGCAACGTCGTCGGGCTCGTCAGCGGCGCGGCGCTCACGGACAACCCCAACAGTGCCGTGCTGCCGCTCGGCGACGGCCGGGTGATGTGCCTTACCGAGACCACCAAGAGCTCCATCCTGATAGACCCAGACTCGCTGGACACGGTCGGCAGGTTCCATTACACGGACAGCCTCGGCGGCATGGTGCAGTCCGCGCACCCGATCGTGACGGAGTCCGAGATGTTGACGCTGCTCCCTGACCTTGTCCGGCCGGGCCACCTCGTCGTGAGGATGGAGACCGGGAGCAGCGAGCGGAAGGTGATAGGGAGGGTGGACTGCCGCGGCGGGCCGGCGCCGGGGTGGGTGCACTCGTTCGCCGTCACCGAGAACTACGTCGTCGTGCCCGAGATGCCGCTCCGGTACTCGGCGACCAGCCTGCTCAAGTCCGAGCTCGCCGAGTTCTACGCCTTCGATTGGCTCCCCGCGTCCGGGAGCTACATGCACGTCATGTGCAAGGCCACCGGCAAGACCGTAAGCTAACATAGGAGTAACATCTACATATCGTGTTCTAAGAAGGCAGTAATCAAATGCAAACTCTGTGTCCGTGCTAAGTGCCAACCATGCGTACGGCTTATTGTTCTTGTAGGTGGCGAGCGTCGAGGTGCCGCCCTTCATGGCAATCCACTTCATCAACGCGTACGAGGAGGAAGGCGAGGACGGGAGAGCTGAGGCGGTGGTCGTCGACTGCTGCGAGCACCACGGCGACCCTGCCATCATAGAGACACTCGTCCTCCAGAGGCTGAGATCGTTCAGGGACCAGGACGTGTTGCCGAATGCCAGGTAGTCAAGTGCGCTCGAGCATCCAGTTGCCAAACTGAAGAACGTTCCATGAATCGCTTGGCGCGAATCCTGTTGATGTATCATGTATTCATGCATGTACGTACGCACCGGCCGGGCAGGGTGGGCCGGTTCAGGATACCGCTGGACGGGAGCCCCTTCGGCGAGCTGGAAACGGCTCTGGACCCGGAGGAGCACGGCCGCGGGATGGACATGTGCAGCATCAACCCGGCGTACCTCGGCCGGAGGTACCGCTACGCCTACGCCTGCGGCGCGCGGCGGCCGTGCAACTTCCCCAACACGCTCTCCAAGGTCGACCTGGTGGAGAAGAAGGCCAAGAGCTGGCACGAGGAGGGCTCCGTGCCGTCGGAGCCCTTCTTCATGGCCAGGCCGGGAGCAACCGACGAAGACGACGGTATCATATCAGCCAAGCTTGCTTTGTAACAGAGGAGTACCATACGAAACATACTGGAACTGGACTAGTAATTTGTTTTGCTCTGACGACTCTTGCTCTCATGATCTGTGCAGGAGTGGTCATGTCCGTCGTGTCTGCCGACGATGGCCAAGGCTACGCGCTGGTGCTGGATGCAGCTACGTTCGAGGAGATCGCGCGCGTCAGCTTCCCGTACGGGCTGCCCTACGGTTTCCACGGCTGTTGGATCCCAGCGAACTGAAACCTATCAACGTATATAATCATGGGAATGCTGGCCAACCATAATTCGTTCGAATTGTTTTCAACGGATTACCGGATTCAAATTGCTTTAAAAAGTGATTTTATATAGTTTTATGTTGACATTATCATAATATATAATGCCATCATGCGGCAACCTTGTGTGTATTAGCCTTAACCTTTGAGAAGCTAGAAAACAGTCATTGGTTTTCTAGCATTTAAGCTATAGAGATGGATATTATGACATATGATATTTTCATGCCAACTAGTTAACTACTTAACCAATGTCAATGCTATCATTGAAACGTCAATTTCATACTTAGGTTCGAGTTTTTTGGAAAACTATTTCATGACTGCGAGTATATTGATGGTTTGAATGCTTTATGCCCAGAAACCAAGACACGGGCCATATCTGACTAAATCCTTTATTTATATTTTACCATGATTGATATCTCTCGTAAGATCATTGGTTACATCAGATCTAATGGTTATGTTAAAATTGTACCTCTGCTTTTTAACTCGTTGTACCATCACCATAGTGGGGTAAATACAAGATTATCTCGCCTTCTTCCTTTCTTCTGATCTCTCACCTCAGTGCCAGCCAAGTGTCGTCCCAACCCACGCCACTTAGCACGACATCAATATAGTTCTAGCAGCGGGGCATGAGCTCCGACGGCAGAAAAGAGGGATTTTTCTAAGTAGCAAATCTACCTCCAAGCTGGTACCCGATACCCCTCGGTACCTCTCAAAGATGATAAAATACCTCATTCGAAAGTCTTTAGTGGTGGTTGTCGTTGTACTTCAATGAAATTGTATATCATGCTATGGATTATAACAAACTAGCATGGTCATCCGTGCATTTTCGCAACTAGATTTATTATGATATGGTTTAAGTGAATACCACCTATTATTTTTTATTAGATTCAACTAAAAACATATCTAAGATATTGATTGTTATATTTTAATTATAGATGGCTAAACGGGCCGGCACGAGGCACGACATTTTGGCCCGGCCCAAAGCACGACACGACGCAGATCGGGCAAATCGGGCCTAGACCGACATGGCCCGGTCAAGCGTGTCGTGCCTGGGCCGAAGGCCAGACACGTCGGGCTGGCCCGGCACGATTATTTTTTCGTCTTCCTCGGGCCTTGTGGGACCTGGTCTAATCGGGTCATGCCGGTCCAGGCCGCCCGTTTGGCCATCTATAATTTTAATATGAAAGAAGGATAAAACTAGTTACCATGCATGTCATGAAAGCATTCTTCCATGTTCAAATCTTTTGTGCTCCTAGTGCTTTTGCTTAATTAGTTTATTACCTGAATGTTTATTTAAATGCAATTGAATTGATGCAACGGAGAACTCTAAATGATTGTATGTCCTCCTAGAGATGAGAATGCATGCATGTTTTTTTACTTAGTTAGATGTGCTTTATATTGTTTTGCTTCTTTTTGACAAAAGATATTATTTTGTTTCGGTAAGTTGTGCATGGTGTCATCTTTGAATCTGATTATGATATATGTCAAATAATTGCATGTGCTTTTGTGAGAGCGATGAGTAAACATGTCATATTTATAATTAGATGGTGCCTTCATACATTATCTTCGAATATGATTTACTTGCTCTCTCCCTCAGTTTCTAGTTTTTACGAGGAACCCTCACATTTAAGTTTAATTGTTTATATATCTTGTTTCATCAGGTGGCTTTTTTGCATGGGTTTAGATCAATATATAATAGAAAGGCGGTGAGGCTTCAGGTGATCATTTTAGTTGGTTGCGCGCAGATGATTTTCTCCTAAATCATCCCGGTTGTTGTCGTCATTGATCACCCGTGGATATTGATGTCACGTTCTCCTCATGCATGTCGATACTCGTACTTGGCGCTTTAGAACCCTGATTCTTCTTGATTGGAGCCAGGTAGTGACTACATGTAACTAAAGGGGCTATACACGAAGAAATAAGAGGGGATAATATATTAATATATATAAACTTTGCTTCTATCTTGTCACGTTTTTTTTTTTGCTTTGTACGTGCAAATGCGCCTCTCTCGTGCCAACTCCTAATGCACGTTTATCTACATGTTTTGCCCTCGGCCTCCTCTAGACTATAGTTATCATTATGTTCTTATATTTCTTCATCAAATATTTGCAAATGCAATACTCGTTGGCTTCTTGATTATATTTGTTGGTCATGACCTCAAAATTTCGTTCCAAATGATTGATATTGATCTCTTGATGGTCCAATGCGAAACTCCAAGTATGTATGGTGCCTGCATGTTGAATATTCCGGTCATTCACTTTGTTATGATTGAATATTCCTGCATGCTGAGTACAAATGACAAATGAGTGATCTCGATCTGTTGATGTTACGATTGAATGTTCCAGTCAACACTGGGGAAACTAGTGCGGGCAAGCAAACGTCGGCTTGTGCGGGCCAAAGCCTTCCTCCGACAAGTTAGGGTAGCTTTGCGAGCCAGCAATCCCAGCATCCAAACATGCCCTTTAAAGGCTCATAAAAGACGTGCAACGGTCATTGCACGAATTCAGTGATGTCGACCATATGGTTTTTGAGGGAATGTCGACCATATGATAGTTCTTTGAACCTGATCAAAACTCAAAATAACCATTTGGGAGTATAAAAAGTAATCACTCATCGAAGCAATCGGTGCACTGACGACCATCTGAGCTTGGGCATATAGCAGCTTTTTGCACGCAAATATCTTCAGAAAACATACACAAAAACATTGGATTCATATGCAGAATGGGCGAGCTCTACCAACTGAGACAATTTCGTATCTTCTACGGAAGGAATACAATGAACACCGAGATTTCTCTAATTATGAAGATCTTTGTGGAGGAGTGGATATTCTCCCACTGACAAATAGGATAGCAACGGGCCAAGTCATTCGACTCTCCTTTTCTTTCAAGAAATCCACTTTGCACGTCAGAAGTACAGCCTAGGAGTAAAGCAACGCAATGCCAGTTTTTTTCCCCCAAATGCTATTACCAGCATTGCTTAGTAACTACAAGCTGATATCTGGAATCACTAAAGCTAACAACACAACGGATGGTACACATATGACAACTGCTCACCCAGAGTGCACGCGAGATCAGGCTTTTCTCAATTATCATACAGTGCCAGATAATTTGACTGCAGAGCAACACCAAAGGCAAACTATTCCAATTTCCAAACTTCCAGCAAATTTGATATGGTACTCCACTAAACAGAACTAAGGATCCTCAAGCATGGCATGTGCGAGATTTGATGCCAGAGCCAGTCTGACAGAACTTAATGCATGGCCTGGTAGATGATTGATGAAAAAGTCAGGGCGCAGCTTGGCCATTGACAGTTCTTGTAGCTTGTTGAGCAACAAGGTCGTTTCAGGAACACTCAACAATGGGCAGGGTTTGCAATTAAGTAGCCTCACCTGAAGAAACGATGACAGAAACAGAATCACAAGTCTGGATATATTAAGGTTTTGAGAAACTACTTTGCAAGACGAAAATCCTGATGAAAACACAACAGCTTACCGAGTCATGTAAAAGGGGTAACCAGAAACGTTGTGGTGTAGAAGGGTTTCTCATCAGCTGTACAGAAAATAGATACACAAGTAAACAGTTAATGCCTGAGGTCAAAAACCTAGGGACAACAGTACAACAGAGTATCGGAATCCTCCAAGGCGCATGCTATTTACAGCCCTTTTCTACTGGTGGTCTTGATTTGAATCCAGAAAAATTTAGCTGTTGTGATTTTTCACCTGTATAAGAAACTCTACAGTTTGGCGAGCAGCCTCAACAGTTCTTCCTTCTAGCGCCTGTTGAAGGGACCTCTTGAAATCTCTGTACCTTTGAAAAATTATATGTATGAGCTGATATGAAAAGCTGTCGTGAAAAGAGACCAAAAAATTAATGAATAAGAGAGAAAAAAAATACCTGTGAACGAACTCAAGACCACCTGCACTACCAATGTCAGAACCCAGTAACTCAAGCAAGCCTTCCCATTGCTAATTATGCAAAAACATTATCAGCTATTGCCACAAAAATATCAAGCTAAATTATCTGATTGATGGTAAAGGAGAGAATTTGGCACCTTAAAGCTATCATCTGTGACTGATTTTCCAATGCATTCAAATAATTGTTGAGCAATTCTGTCTAGTCGAATTTTATCATGAGCTTGCTGGAACCAGTAAACCCCATTCCCTTTTCTACCATGCTTCCAATGATGAACGCCAACAACCTAAATGAGAAAAAGGAAGTTACTAAGTAGGAAGTTTTGGGTCAGTTACAACCAGAGAACAGCAGATTAGACTGAATGCACACTCTCAATGCCAAATTTGATGATCTTGATGAAAATAAGCATGTTCAAACCCAAGATGATCATGATTAGGCGGGCTTTAAAATCTTAGAGAAAATAGTTATGCATGAGTTAGAAACCACATTTACCTTCATGATGTTTGTACTAACATTCTCCAGTTCATACAAACGGCAAATTTCCAAAGTCTGCTCACAGGTTCAGGTATTAGGTGACAAATAATAGAAACAGAAATACTGCAAGCAAATATCAAGTAATATACATGATACCTTTAGCACTAGACGATTATCTTGTATAGGTTGCTTGAGAAGTAGAATCTCCAAGAGCCCTAGGCCTTGATTTAGGCACGAGGACAGGTAAGTCGGTGCAATCTGCATACCAAACATACAAGATGATGATTACTAACAATGTTAAACTAGGAAACGTTCCTATCATAACAGACAGCAGAAGTTGTACAGGAAGTCTGATATAATAAAATAGACAACAGATCATGGCAAACCACATAATACTCATACACACGCACACTAGAATATTCAAACATGAACCAAACCACACAAAAAAAAACATAGCGGTGAATAGCAAGCTACTCTAGTTACTTATCTAATTGTACTAGTGTTCAAAGCCCACCTGCCAAGTTAAAGAATGAGAACACAAAACTTGAGCATAGACTAGCCGGTGCAGTTCCTCTATGCTTATACCACCAAGGTTAGGTCGCTCTTCATGCAACATAATATCTGCATAGTCATTATCGGCTGTCAACAGCTCCATAGCATGTGTGACCATCCTGCAGTTACATATGCCAAAATATATTACAATAAAGCATTTAAAAGATGTGGCTAGCTAGGAAAATTAAACACCAATTTCCAGCTTACCAAGGGCCAAAATTTTGTGTGCATTCTGCCAAGACAATCTAACATTGGAAAGAAAAGAGAATATTATTCCAACAAGAAAGGGCAGGCATAAGAAATTGGACATATGCAGTCTGGAGGATCAAATTGCATTACAACCTCTGGATTTTCTGAAAGGATACCAGTAAGAAGGCCTGTTAATCCGCTAATATTGGAAGAAGGTTTAAGCTGTATGCATTTCTGAGCTATGTGATGCATCCCTTCGAAACCCTGACACAATGCAGAATTCATTAAAGCATAGCATGAAAATTCTATTACCCAAATATATACTTCAAGAACCATTGTGTCTATACTAAAAACAAACTGTTTGCAACACAAAAGAAATAAGAAAATCCAGTCAGTTTAAAACACAGAATATTGCACTCAGAGCCTGAGATAATTAAAAAACAAATAACAATAATAGACGTCCATGGTATAAAGGAGAAGGTTAGAAATCATATGGCATTCAGATAATGGGTACTGGGGTTGTGGGTTCATGTGAACATGACACAGATTGAAGCAGACAAAATGATAAAATGATCTCTGGCAAGAAGTTGCTCTAATAGCAACCATGAAATGGAAAATTTTCAAGGAAAGGATATAAAAATTTTCAGTGATAGAAAAGAATCTCCGGTACATCTGCACTAAAGCATTGGGCATTTAGGAATGACATGAAAGAATTAGGAAAATCACAAAGGACAAGAATTGACAATACAAGAGCAAATGCATAGATTAGGGCCTAACCACTGTAAATGGCCTTATGTACAGAAAATGAGAAGTGAAAAGCTCTAGCCAATGGGAAGTAGCCGCAGTGAGGTCCTTAATGTTTCCCATCATGATATGAAGCAGATTCTTCAAACCATCCCGGGTTTTTTGGTGACTGCACTGGATCCAAAATGCACTGCACTCCAGTTTGCTTACTTGGCCTCGCCATTTTTCCCATGCCTGCAAATAGAAATAGCTCAGCAAATGTTTTCTTCTAACTTCAAGGAATGTATTACAGTCCATGATTATCTTCCCCAGGAATTGTTCTGGGTCTTCACAATCATGTAACACTAAACACTTGGATGTGATAATAATATTATACCTATTTAAAGACAAATTTGTACTGTTATTTTCTTCCTTTTTTGTCTGGAGTAAACACAATATAATAGAGCCTAAGAGGATTGAGTTTTTATTCAGAAAAGATTATAGTTAGCAAAAGAAATGGAACAACATTGTCAATATCGGTGTGTTTGGTTCGTGACCCTCGCTGGCCTTACCAATGAATGGCGCACCCTCGCTATTTGGTAGCTATTTGGTTTGTAGCCTTCAATTGTCTTGCCAATGAAAAAAAATTGTCATACCGTTAAATTTACACTACGAGCGATGGCCATGGCAACGGCGAGTGCATCAAACAAATTTATAACATGTAAAAACTTGACCAACCCATTTTTATAATTTTATTTTTTTCCCCTTTTTCTAACTTATATAGATTTTTTGTATTTTATAATTCACTTTTTTGGTTTTTAATGGATTTTTTATTCAATGTGTTTTAAAATTTTAAATTCAAAACTTTTTTGAATTTATTAAATTTTTATTTGAGTTTTTTTTTAAAAAAAAATCGCTGTGGGAACAATTGGCACATTCCATTGGCAACAAAGCAAACATACCACCTATCTTACCAAAATGTGGCAACTTTCAATTGGTTTTGATACAAACAACACAAAAATTGCCAATGAATGGTCATGCCTTTGATTGGTCATGACTATTAGTTGGCAAGGCCATTGAAGGCCATAAAGCAAACATGCCCTAAATTCTGGATACAGAAATCAAAAGTTCCATTAATGTACAAACTATAATTTTGGAAATTAGTTGAACAATTTCACCAAGCCTAACCAGTATGGCACACAGTTTTCCCTAATAAATAACAACATAAAAGTTCTTTAGTTAAAACTTAAAAGCCTATTAGAAGGGAATCACTACATTTCAAATTTTCCCACATATGATCTTACCAAGAAAATAAAGCCTTTTCAAATGTCCATGTTTAAGTGCACAATCAGTAATATGGCTGCAGGGTAAATAAATTGTATCAACAGTTCAATACAATAAATACTTTACTGTAGTGATTCCCTGTGGCCTAGGCGGTGATCTAGGCGGCTAGCCCACATAGGCAGTCCTAAACAAAGACTAGGCGGTTCTATGTGGCATATAAATATGGCATTTATCCTATAACATCTTAAATATGGCATATAAATGCATTTCTCCGTTATAGAATAGCAACATAATCAAAGTAGTCACACATTAGTGTTGAAAACGTTGTTATGTGCAAATTAGTTTCCCTGCCTATGCGGCACCTAGCACCACGCTTAGGCCGCCTACGTGCTAGGCGGTCCCTCTCCGCCCGCCTAGCGCCTCGGATAACCTTATTTGTAAGAGCATAGTTGTCAACTATGTACGATGGCCTAGTGCTTGATCAGTTTGTGTTTGTATCTTTTATTTCCTGCTAAGTTATTTGTACATGGGACTTGCTTTGGTTCAGAACCATTTCCGATGGGATAGCATAAGAACAATGCTACAGAGCCAAATATCAGGAAACACAGTCAAGGTAAACTGAATCTGGACAAAAACTAGGGGTGTTAAGTGTTAACGAATTGGATATTGGTCTTCCCATATCAGTATCACAATTTCCAAACGAATATAAATTCAGATATGCTCAAATAAGAATAAAAAATCATCAAGAATTTGAATATGAATCAAATATCTACTTAGTTCAGTCAGATGTAAATATACTATGCATAATGAGGTCTAGCAAATTGTTAGCAATTATAGTAATATATGTGCCGCTTTTCCTCTAGTTTGATTGATCATCAGTGCCATTTTGCCACTGATCCTAGATGTGTTAAAAGTAAATTGCCTATAAACAAGTTAAATTTAGCTAAAAGAGCATGTAAAATGCTTTATTGATGTGTCAAAATTTAAAACATGAATTCCAAATTAAAGTCCACCGTGATGATGAAGAAAATGCACAATAATGTACCCAATTTGGAGGTCAAATACAAAAGACACAAATTAGCTAGCTGCCACTATTTATATCACTGAATACATATATCCATATCCGTACAATATCCTACCCGCATTCCAGATTGAATTCTTATCTGGGAAAAAATCAAATAGTATGATCTGGATCTGTTTTCTGATTCAGATGCCTGGATTCAGATGACAGATATTCTGAATTCCATTGACACCTAGGGTAGCTATAATGGGATACACAGGCTAGACTACAGGCATGCAGGCAACTAAAAAGAGCATAATGAATACCAAACAAAGTACACTAAAACCAAGTCTATCAAGCTTTGCATTCTTGGTACCCAAAGCAGGCATGAAGTTCCAAAAGCCCATATATGCCAGTCACACATTAAAAATTGTGCACTGACCAATCTGTTAATAGTATATTGTATAGGGGCTTATTTTGCATTTTCCCCTTTGCCTGTACCTTGTATATTTTGGCCCATTTGGCCCATTGGGAAAGTGAGCTGCTCATTTCACATGGTATCAGAGCAGGACTCCTAACCCTAGCTCTCCCCTTAGGGTTTCCCTCCACCAGCCGCCGCCGTCCCTCACTGGCGGCGCTAGCGCCTCTTTCTCCTCCTTTCTCCAGTCCCGTGCCGCGCCGCGCCGTCCCGCGCAGTCGCGCGACGCGCCGCCCCACTCCGTCTAGCCCTCGTCCAGCCACGGGCCACCCAGCCCTGGGCTGCTCCGCCGCCGCGCCACCACAAGTCGTTCTGCCCCAGGCCGCTCCGCGCCATTCTGCTCGGGCCGCGCAGCGCGTTTGCCGCGCCGTCCAGCCCTGGGCACTCTTCATGGTGAGTCTCCTTGGTATAGAGGTCAGTTCCACTCCTGAGGGCTACTATCTCTCGCAGCGAAAATACATTCACGACCTTATTGATCGTGCATGTCTCACTGATCAGTGCACAGTTGACACTCCCATGGAGCTTCACCTTCAGCTCCGTCCCACAGATGGTGACCCTCTTGCTGATTCTACTCGCTATCGCCACCTAGTTGGGAGTCTTGTTTATCTTGGTATTACTCGTCCCGACATCTCCTATATTGTTTACATTATGAGTCAGTTCATGTCTGCTCCCACTCAGATACACTACAGTCACCTTCGTGTCCTACGGTACCTTCATGGTACTATTGATCGCAATCTGCGCATCGCGTTTGCCACGCCGTCCAGCCCCAGGCACTCTTCATGGCGAGTCTCCTTGGTATAGAGGTCAGTTCCACTCCTGAGGGCTACTATCTCTCGCAGCGAAAATGCATTCACGACCTTCTTGATCGTGCATGTCTCACTGATCAGCACAGTTGACACTCCCGTGGAGCTTCACCTTCAGCTCCGTCCCACAGATGGTGACCCTCTTGCTGATTCTACTTGCTATCGCAACCTAGTTGGGAGTCTTGTTTATCTTGGTATTACTCGTCCCGACATCTCCCATATTGTTTACATTCTGAGTCAGTTCATGTTTGCTCCCACTCAGATACACTACAGTCACCTTCGTGTCCTACGGTACCTTCATGGTACTATTGATCGCAATCTATTCTTCTCTCGCTCCAGCTCCTTGCAACTTCAGGCCTACTTAGATGCTTCCTGGGCTAGTGATCCCTCTGATCGCAAGTCCATCTTTGCCTATTGTGTCTTACTTGGCTCTTCCTTGATTGCCTTGAAGACCAAGAAGCAGCAGGCTGTTTCCTGCTCTAGTACTGAGGCTGAGTTGCGGGCTTTGGCTTCTGTGACGGCTGAGGTGACATGGCTGAGGTGGCTTTGGCAGATTTTGGGGTCACTATCTCCTCCCCTACGACAGTGCGCTCTGACGGCACCGGCGCCATCAGTATTGCTCGTGATCCAGTTAAGCATGAGCTTACAAAGCATATTGGTGTTGATGCATCATATATCCGGTCACAGGTGCAGCAGCAGGTTGTTGATCTCGAGTTTGTGCCTTCAAAGCTTCAGCTTGCAGACTTCTTCACCAAGGCGGAGCTTACAAAGCATATTGGCGTTGATGCATCATATATCCGGTCACAGGTGCAGCAGCAGGTTGTTGATCTCGAGTTTGTGCCTTTAGAGCTTTAGCTTACAAACTTCTTCACCAAGGCGCAAACTAGAGCTATGCATGATTTCCATCTCTCTAAACTCAATGTAGGGGATCCACCTTGAGTTTGAGGGGGGTGTTAATATTATATTGTATAGGGCTTATTTAAATTTTTCCCTTTGCCTGTACCTTGTATATTTTGGCCCATTTGGCCCATAGGGAAAGTGAGCTGCTCATTTCACACAATCAACATTTCTACCAGAAATTATATCGTATTCATAGAGCATGTTTGGGTTGCAATTATTTTTTAGATCTCAACTCAAGTCATTTGGCTCTGATACTATACCCGATTTCATGCAGAAACCATTTTATCCACAACCTCAAGGGTCTTTGATTAACAGGATTCTAAAAACATGAAAATAGGGGAAACCATGGGATTGGGATGTCTTGGCTTCATGAATCCTACAGGATTGAAATTCACAGGAATTATGCAAGTATGTCCTTTGATTGAACCACAGGAAATAGGTACAAATTTCAGGATCAAATTTCAATAATTAGATAATGAGAATAGAGAAAGGAAGAGAGTTGTGTTAGAACTCAAGATTAGGGCTCATGCTGAAAAATCCTCCAAAATTTTAAAGAAAGATTACTTAGCTACAAACCCTACATATTATATACCTCTATAGGAATTTCCTCCTCTGGATTGGAATCCTCTGTTTTTCCATTGAAATTCCTTTGAATCAAATAGGCTCTAAGGTGTTGAGGAAAGGTGAGCAGATACTCACATTTCAATGGTGCGCAATGCAGGCTCAACCCAAGGATGCAGCAGCAAGCAGCATGAAAGACCACAAAGAAACAACACTAATTTGCAAATAGTGGAGTGGAGTGGATCAGATGGTTCATAACAAGTTTGGCTGCACAGAGAATAAATAGAGATGGTGCTGTATAGCAGTACAAGCAGCACATATTGTGTAGCGTGCAATGGTGGACAGCAGTAGCAATGAAGTTAAAGAAAACCAAATTAAAACCTGTTATGGTTCCACAAAGATACAGGAAGCAAACAAATCTTATTGCCATATGTAAGCATTACTATGCAGCATCCAAAATTCATTTGGGCATAGAAGAAATGGTTCTTGCTTGAACAGATGGCAACATTAAAAAGCATACCTTGATAAAATCAGGCCTTGTTTTACAGCACTGGCCTAATTTACTTGTTGGCAAATCCGGCCTCATGCGTGGCATGGTTGACACAAGAACAGCAACAGCCTCGACCAGCCCGTTCTCTGTCTGATGAATCAGTGATGAAAATCATTGATGTTAGGAAAGTACGTGTACATAAATTTACTAATAACATAAAGAAATAGCAGATGATCAAAAGTCAAAACTACATATGTACAAATCCCAGTCAGGAAACAAACTTGCAAAGGAAAAGTGGAAATACTATGCCACAGTTATAGAAATCAGGACATGGGCTGCACAGAACAGTTCAACCAGCCCAGGCCCTTCCAGCATTTCCACTAAATTATTCTCTTGACACTAGCTGTAAAGTGTCAAGTGTAAACAATTAAGATCAGGAGGGAACAATCTATAGACTTCTGGCCTGCTGCTCCAACTGAACTTGAATGGGCTAAAAATCATTGAAATCATTCAATCAAATGGATACACCCAGTAATATAACAATTGCATATGTTCAATTCAATGAACTGCACAGAGCTCCATGGCAAAATAACAGAAAAAATATTAAACAAGTAAATTTCTTAAGAAGCCCTTAAATCGATTTTGTATGTTAAAAATGTTTGTATTTGCAAGATCAATCATTAACAAAAACATTAAGAATGTCTTCCAAGTAGTAACAACCTACATACCTCACGGTTGTCCATCTGATCCAATTGGTATGATCCATGAAATCGTAGCATATTGACCTACAAGAAAAACAACTTCAGATGGAAAACTTCTACCAAGAGTATTAAAAAATTAAACCTGAAAAAGGAAGTGCAAGTAAACAAACCTACCACAATGTCAAGCCATCCAACTGACAATGCTGCTGACAATCCATTCCAGTAATCAGGATCATCTTCAACAATCTATAAAATGTTCTCGTGTAATCAGTTTACTCAAATCAAAATTACGGCGCTGAGATTTGGAGATTGGACATGACATAAATGAATTAAAGTAACCAGACAATACAGATTGAATATTGATTCAAAAGCATACTATTATAAAATATAGATGAATCAAACCTGTAAGTTGATGAGCTTTTTTTGAAAATTGTTGAGCTTGCAATATACTGTGCTATCTGTTTTGGTCAAGAGGCTATCGTAATCCTAGATCCAAAGGAAGAAGAATAAGAAACATCCTTAAAAATTAGTAAGAAGGCAGTAGTTGAAAGAAGGAGCATTACGGCTAACCAATCAACAAAACGCTCAGGAAGCCAACTTCGTAGTTGTTTATCAACATAGAATATCTCCAACAACTCCCAGGCAGCCTTTAAACTTGTTGGCTTTTCCCTAACCTGTAAAGTAAAATATACCAATTTACATTTTCCTTAGAAAAAAATAGAAATTTCAATCCAACTTAAATGATAGGAAAGAGTTGTTCCTCAGGCACCCATGGTTGCCAAGTTGTACGATTAGTCTTGATTAATCCTAAAGTCGGCCCATGGTGACAACTTGAGGACCTCGACTCGACTTGAGACCCTAGTCGTGTGACTTGACAACTTGCCTGCGACTTGCAATGATTAGCCGACAACTTAAACTGTCTAGCCGCACCACTTGGGGCTGTTGTCTCAGGCCAAAGCCTGCTTAGAAAGCCAATGGGCTATGCATGACATAAGATAGAATAGAGATAACGGCTGAGATTGAAACCCTAGCTAGCCCCTCGAAGTCTCGAACCCTTTGTTCTTTGTCTCCCTCGTCTCCAATCTCTCATGGTGGCTGCCTCCTACTTCCCGCTGCAAAGCTCTACCGCCTCCACAGCGCAAGGTGAGGTGCAGGGTGCCAACAGCTTCCTAGCTCCAAGGTGAGAGGTGTCGACCGCCTCCCAATCCTAGGTTCACGATGCAAGGTGCCGGCCATTGCGCAGATTGGTCACACATCAGAGCCGCTGCCTAGATTCCATCCTCCACGGCTCCACTACTCCGCCATCCAAAGCTCCCAGCGTCAAGGTGATAAAGTCACGGGAATATTCCGTACTAACCAATCCCTAAACTCTAATCCCCATTTAGCGATTGAATTATAGATCCCTTGCTCTGTTTTTTTAACTACTACTACTTGTTTACATGTTTCAACATTTGTAAATTTGTACCTTGGGGTCCTTCTGATCTACACCTGATAGCACTATTTTTAATTTCTGTTGTACTTGTAAATCAAGTTTGGGATCTATTTGATAGCTATTAGTTTATTGCGATGTCTATCATAAGTCCATAACATACATAGACACATACAAATATGTGTTGTATTGCCTTGCTGGCTTGCTGCCCCTATATGTCCTAGACCTAGTCAAGGTCTAATCGTGGAGACCTGACTAGTCTTGGCTAGTCATGGTCAGTCTCCAAGTCTTCCCCCAAACAACTTAGACTCGACTTTACGACTTGACAACCATGCAGGCACTAGAGGAAACAAGATACGATGGCCACCTTAAGAATCACCCTTGGGTCTTCAATCATGAGAGCAGGAGGAGAATCTGGGTTCCCAAGGAGATTACCAATGGTTTTGCTGTACTCGAGCACATATTGCCACCTAATAAAGAAACAAGAAAATTAAGCACATCTACAAAATGACATACCATAGACTTAAGAATCAGAGCATGAACGAAAGTCTGAGGGAGCAAGAGGTACACATTAGCTTCTAGTATACTAAAAGACATCTAAACACTACGATAGCAGCCAAAGTCATTAACATGATAAGCCAAAGTTGACAATTTTGAACAGTAATGTGCCATTCCTATTTCTTATGTAAGCAAATTTTGCAAAAGAAACCTAAACCATTTGGAGCTCTGAACCATAAGAAAAGTGAACCAGTGCCCTAATCGAAACAAAGTAAAATTTAGTAGCAGTGCATGGGAACAGAAAACTGAGGGCACCATTCCGCGTGGTCTAAGATTGAGGGCATGCGCGACATAGCAGTAGCATCTGCGAGCGCATTCTTCCTGCTCTGCAGCAGCGCGAAGGCCGGTACAGACCCGTACTCAATCCGCCGCATCTCTGTCTCATCTACCTCCTCCCCAACCTCTACAGTACCATTTCCAACGCCACCACCGAGGTTCACCTCCACCACTCTCCCCGCGACCTCCTCCACGCCGCGCCCTCCGCCGTCCTCCGTATTCGGTTGGCGGAGGCAGGCGACCTGGAGGAGGTTGCCGCTTGACCAGGAGACGTAGATGCGAAAGATGGGCGGGGCCAAACCGTGGCGGATTGGCCGCACGGGTGGCGCCGCCGCCGCGTGGAGTAGCTCCCCCGATAATGGGATTACGGCGCTGCCGCCATCAGGCATGCCCGGCATCCTCGCCGCCGGGAGATGCTAGGGTTTTGGAAGCGGGGGACGGCCGGGAGGAGAGCAGTGCTGCAGTCTGCAGAAAAGGTAGGAGCTCTCTAAAAAAATATGGTTTAAACTTTGAGATCGTGGAGATAACAATGTATGAATTCGTTTATAACATTCTGGACACTGTTTATAAACACAGATACACAGATGGTCTCACGTATCAAACATATGTATCAAGGTATATGAATTGAGGGACGGTCTATTTCACAGTCGACTGATTTTTTCCCTATCCATCAGTCGATTTTCTGGACGTTGGATCTCAATCCAACGCCTAAATCAGCCTCCGCACCCCCCACTCTCTCAAACTTTCCCCTTTCCCCCTCCCCTCCACCGCCCCACTGCCCTACACCACCGACCCCGACGCGGCCGGCGCCTAGCCGCCCGACCTCCCGCCGCCGACGCTGCCCCGCCCAACCTAACCAGGCCGTCGCTACCCCGCCCAACCTAACCAGGCCGTCGCCTTCACCCCTCGTCACCGTCGCCCCAACCGCCTTCCCCCCATCCCCGGCTCCAGCAATACCACAACCGCCCTCACTCCATCCCCAACCAACTGCCGAGCCGCCTCCTCCCCCAGCCATCCCTCTAAGCCCGGCAGTGCCCCGAACCGGAACCCCACCGAAACCCTAACCCGAATCCATGGTTGCGCGGCGACGGGAGAGGAGGAGGTTGCCGGAGGGGAGGAAGACGGCAGCGGGAGGTCCCAGAGCGGATGAAGCCGGCGGCGCGCGGGTAAGTGGGAAGTCTAAAATCCCTTCGAATTTCAGTCGATTGATGATTAACAATTCCCATGAATTTAGTGTCATACATCATATTTTTCTTTTCATTTTCAATGTATTAGATCACGAAAGATATATAAAAAATAAATTATGTAAATAGTATTGAATAAAAAAACAACATTAAACATGTCTAACTATCCTATGGATCATGCTAATCTCTCTAATATTTTTTTGAGAATAATGGCGAAAAGAGGATCTGAGTGCTAAGATTCTAACTGCCATCAAGGTCCATCGGATCAAGATCATGTGGCTCTGATTAATCAAGATGGAACCCCTCTCTTACTTGAACATTTTTACAGAGAACCCCTACAATTTGATTGTATCATGAGCACACCTCTCCCACTCCAATCCCATCATATCATTCCACAAGCCTAATGAGAAAATCAGGGTTCCCCGCCACCTAATGGGAGGGGCTCAGAACAATTTTTTTCGTACCGAAGCCCCTCATTTCATTCTATTTTACACTAAAAAATATAGATGGGGCTACACTGTCATAGACAGTGCAGGTGTGGCTAGAGATAGCTCCACCTGACCCACCGCTAGATTCACCCCTAGGTGTTGCCCTCATCCACCTGCCTCCCTGCCCAACAACACCATCCTCCTCTAAATGCAAGTGGCACACCATGCCATGGATCCTCCCACAACCCGAGCTCTTTAACCTTCCCCATGATACAAGAGCAAATCACTAAGTACTTCGGCATAAGTTTATGATGTTGTGCCACTAAAAACCTTCCTTGAGGATATCATTTTAAGGAATACAATGGGCGTAAAGAATTTGCCAAGTTCAATGCACCTAAGGGATGTCAAAATGATGTAACAGTATGTGAAGATGCTTGAGTAGCTGGCCTTTATTTCGGTAGACAAATTAATGATGCCCAACCCTCCTTACTTATTAGGCTTACGAATGTTATTCCAGCGATAAACTTGCCACTGGGCTTATAGGATTTGTTGCCATGCCACAAAAATTGCACCAAATCTTGTCTATTTTTAAAATTATGCTAGATAGCATGTTCAAGAATCACTGTGTATATTGGAATGGAGGAGAGCACTACATTAACAAGTGACAATATTGAGAACTGTCCATAGAGCAAGTAGTAAGGTGCTTAGTTCTGAAGCCCACCACCTAGGTTCAAATCCCCGCGGGGGCAATTAAAATCCAAGTCTTGCTCTTGTAGTGTGTTACAGCTATGGGACTCAATCGTCGGATCCTCGCCGTACTCCTCAAAAAACAAGTGGCAATCTTATTCGTAGTGTTGATTAAATTCGGTTTGTGTTTAGACCACTAACAGTAATATTTCCTCCTCCCATTGCTACCTTTTAGTTTACTTTTTTGTCAAAATCTAGTTGATTTATTACCTAAGTATTCTTCAGCCGTTCATTGGTCAGAATTAGACACTCATAAATATACCATAAAAACAGGCTACTATGTCAATATTAAATCTAATATGCATCAGGTGGAACCGAGCCTTTTTCCGAGCCTCTTCTAAAATTGATGCAGATTGATTCTATATGATTTTAGTTGTTTTTTGAGGGTAAATTTACAACCGAGCCCACGAGCCGAGCCGGAGCCGAGCCAAAGTGCATTTCAAGGTTGTCTAAAATCAACTAATTTTAATGTTGGAACAATCCAAAATTGAATCGGATGAAATTTTAAACCGAGCCAAAAAATCAGAAAACGAGCTTTTGTTCCAGCCCTATATGCATGGGTGGGGTCATTCAGGGGCGGACGCATGAAAAAATAATAGAAGGAACTGAAGTTTAGCTCAAAACCCTAGTCTGAAGTTTAGCCTCTTCTTCCTTTTTATTTTACACTAAAAATTATATGTAAGTCTAATGTGGAGCTCCATTATCATATACGGTGCAGATGAGGTTAGAACTTTCGTGACCCGATGCCCGCGTTGACAACCTAAGGGCGGGATCACTCGATGTCTTGATCATCAGTTCAGCACACATGCAGGAGAACCCTAAACACGATCATCTCACGTGAACCAACGAGCCCGACTCTGTAATCCAAGTATCCCAACCCACCCCACGCATGCATGGGCAAGGCGCATTGGCACGCGCGGGGGAAGCAGCGAGGAAGGCAAAGCGCTCCGCGGTCTCCGCGTCCGCGACTCCCGGGCTGCTATATCGCCAAAAGGCAGAACGGAATATCGCCACGTGGCATTGACCACCTATCCCCTGTGGCCCGGCCCCACCTCACATGAAGCTCTGACGCCACCCAAGCTGTCACGTGCCGGGCTGACAGGTGGACCTACTCGTAACTGGGCCTAGAGGGCCGGGCTAGTTGATCGCACATAAAATCTTTTGGCCCATCGTGGTATCAACCCCGAAAGAGTAACTGCGTAACAAAAAAACAATAAAGGGAAAGTAAAAATGAAAAAAATACTGCAGGTAAAGAGAAAAAGAGAGAGAGAAAGGGATTAAATATCACAGCCTCTTCTAGTGAAAAGCAACTGCCAGCGATGGCTTCCTTTGATCTACCCCACACCGCATACTTTTCCCCTTGCAGGCAGGCTCCTTTCCTTTCAATCCAAGCAAAAATTGGCAAAAGTTGCAAAGTTGAGCTGATGCCACAATTTCTTTTGGGAATACAAAATCTGGTGCCTTGACCAGTTGACCTTCGTGCACATTTTTCTCCTGGAGGTGTAGCCCATCAGAAAGGCAAAAAACAGTATAATTCTGAGCTAGGATGTGATTGTATACGACATACTTTGAAGAAACGCGTCCACACTCCTCACACCACACGATTTCAAGTATTTCTTTTTGAGAGTTTGGTTACTTGGCTTTAATCACCAAAAAAATATTTATTTTTTATAAGGAATCAAATTCATTCTTATAATTCATTTGATCGGAAAGTTGTATAATGCAAAAATGATGGCAACAAAACACCACAAAAAACAAGATTAAGCTCATCAACCTAAATGTTTGTATCGTCGGCAATAGAGCTGACGATAAATATTTCACCGGTGTCGGCAGTCTGAATATATAACCACCAACACCGTCCAATCTAGATTCCCTGAATGATTTGAGTGCACTGTGTGACTAGAAATTTAGATTTCAAGACGCGCCGAAAAGTTTTGTGTCGGCGGCACACAACACCACTCCCTCACAGTCAAATAACGATTGAAGGGAAGCACTTCAATAAATCCCCACATGGCAGTGGACAATTTGCTTGATGTGTCGGCTGTTTAATGTCGCCGACACAAATCTGCTCTCACGGCCATGTGGGCCTTGGTGGGAGGATCCTGTGCCATGCCGCCCGTGGCCTAGCAGGTGCCTGAGTGGGGTTTGTGTTGACAACTTCTTCGTGCATTGCCGAGACAGATATTAACCTTAAAAAGTTGAGTTGTAGCACTCTGTTTGAAGAGAACATTTGACGTAGTGCTTAATGGAGTACCACCCATGCACGCTTCCCTAGGCGACCAAGGTTTGAACCCGTGGGCCCTTCTTTTTTCCAAAAAAATCTATGTCGGTGATTTCTATTGAAGCCGTCGACACAGACCGCCGTGTGGGACCTATATGTGAGGTTCCCATCCGACACGGACCTATATGTGAGGCTCCCATTCAATGAGGAGACGAGGCAACTTGGAGCGCCACAAGATCGCTCGAGAACCGATTTATCGACGATATATTATTTGATCTTTTTGCGAATTCGTAAAACTAAAGGTTTCATGGTCGTCACTTTGGTCCACCCTATGTGAATCATTGATATGATATGAACTTTGCAAACTCTATTGTAGTGTGGTTCATGTGCACATAAATATGTGGGATATTGTATTTTTTTAGGTAAAAATTGAGATTTTTAAAATTACAGTAGATTTTCTTTGTTGGAATATTGTATGTGTCGTCGGCCTCGTGGCCATGAGGCCGAGAGGTGCAGGCTATAACCCCGGGTGAGGTTGGTGCCATCGGCGACATGGAGGCCAATGGCACCTAGCAGTCACATGTCATGTTTCATCGGTGCCACACTGAGCCGCGGACCCTACGGGACAACTTTATGCCGTCAGCCTACACTTGGCCGACAACATCAACATGGCCCACTAGGTGCACATGTCAGGGCGACATAGACGGAGGGTCACTGTTAGGGAGCTGGCTTTTGTCGGTGGGTTTTGGTTGCCGACGACACAGAACTCCATGGGGGTACGGTTTGGGATGCGTTTCTCTTTGCGGTACACGTGGCATGCCGATGAACGTAGTTGCCTGTGCTGTCCACACGATGTCGTCAGACCAGTGTTGTCCACTAGCCGATAACACGAGTCTGTGATGACGCGTTTTGGGCCTTTGTTGTCGATTAGTGAAAAATGGCCTTCCACGTCTCCATGTCGAGATCAACGATGTAAGTCTCCGTCGAGTTGTAATGAGCGTGGGCGCGATATGGTTGGCTAACCTTTCAAAAAGCGATTGGATTTCGTTGCACAATCGATCGAAATGGGCTTTATCACATCCAGTTCAGCTTATGGTGTAAAGGATCAACGGTTAATTCACAATAGGTTCACGGTTAAAATTGTTGAGAAATAGGAAGACATCAGTCGCCGATGAATCCCAAGAGTAATCATAAGAATACAACCAATACAGTACGCAGAGAGACAACGAAGTTGCACTGTTGCCCTCTGAATTCATAGCAAATTTCACTTTGTCCCCTAAACTTGTAAATTACGATATCAACGTCTTGAACTTGTCTCCGTTTGCACGGTTGCCCCAAAACTGTTAGGGCTCCTGTTAGACACTGAGGTCGCTGCCTAAGGCCCCAAAACCATTAGGTCTGTCTAAGCCGGAGGCGCACGAAGGCGAGCTCAGGGAGAGGAGGGGCGGCGAGCTTAGGGGAGGGGAAGGGCGGCGCGTGGCGGCGAGCTCAGGGGAGGGTAACGACAACGTGCTCGGGGAGGTGGAGGTGCACACGGCGAGCTCGAGAGAGGCCCAACACAGCCCGCCAAGCACCGCACCGAGGAGAGAGAGGGGGAGATGAAGTAGACGCATATGTGGCTAACCACCTCATTGTTTAACGGCCATATAGGCAGCATCAGCGTCTAACGGGACTCTAACGGTTTTAGGGCATGCCGTGCAAATAGAGACAAGTTCAGGGGGCTGACATCACAATTTACAAGTCTAGGGGATACTAAGGTCTGATAAAGCATAGTGAACATGGATTAAGGCTCAACTAGGACTTCCTCTTGGAATGCATTCACTATACTTGTTAAGGGTCATCGAAGCATTGTGAAGGGTATAATGAGGCTCGGAAAGACCTACCTCTTTGTTGGTGTCTGGGAAACGCGCTCCTGAAGAGCAGCGGGTCCATGGACCGGCAGACGAATTTATAGTTAGAGTGAGGCCCAACGACAACCCTTCTCAGCAGCCCGGGTGGCGGCCGAGCCTACGGGAGCTCAGGCCGCGCGGTCTTCCCGGACTAGGCCTGGTGCGATTTGGCGGCCCGGGTAAGGATCCTTCGTACGGTGAGGAAGAGGAGGAGAGAGAGAAAACAATACAAACTGTGAAGACACAAGCGATTTACCCTGGTTCGAGCCCCCACTGTCGGGTAATAGCTCTACTCCAACCTTGTTGATTATGCGGTGGAAAACAGTACAAGAGGTGCCGAGACCAGGCTTGAAGGCACCGATCCCGAGCTTACAAAGGTGGTGGCTAAAGACTATGCCTACTGCTAAGGAAGCTTTGGATGCGCGTGTGGCTTGAGTGATTGCTCGATGCTGAGATCGCTTGGCCTTAACAGGGTCCGAGGCCTTTCCTTTTATAGGCGCGGCGGGTCGCCCGGAGCTGGTGCGGCGGGCCCCGCGCATATTTCTGCTTTAGTGGCGGTGTTCTTGTCTCATTCTGGGGCTCTGTCTGGTCTTGAGCCTGCAGGAAAACCGGTCAGGTTAGTACTAGACACGTGTTTGTCTCGGGGTGCCGATACGGGGGAGAAACATGATTTAGGGAGAAAGCACCTTCCCTTTATCCCCAAAATAGCATTGACTGGACTGAGCCAGCCTCGCACCATCCGTTGGGGGCGTTGTGTAGCGTAACAACCGTCGTCGCCAGCCACAGGGGGCAAACGACAAACTGGGCTGCCCGCATGCCCTTCCCCGGGCTGCGGGTTCCCGGGGAGGCACAGTTCATCCTGGTCAAGGACGGGGAAAGTGCGGTGGGACACGACAGTTGTCGCCACCTGCCTAAGGACAGACGGACTGTCCGCGGGACCTTCTCCCGGGCCAAGGATAGCCCAGGAGGTGTGCCACGCTCCTGGTAGGGACCCAGGGAGGCGCGGTTGACCTGGTCAAGCCCGGGAGAGACCCTGGCGGGCTAGACGCCTCCTTTAGTACGGCCACGGGTGGCCTCTTGGACCCTCTGCACGTACGGTGGGCCGGTACGAAATCGACCCAAGGTTCATCTCAAGGTGGGCCGCTTATCAATCACCAACACTCTTGATGAAGCTGTCACTAACCATGTGAAAGCATAGTGAAACGTGGCAAAGGTTTTTTCTTTGTTGCAAGGGAATGGGTGCCATCCCTACAAGACTACTCATTGTTGCTCCATGTCGCACCTCCTCGGTGTCACCCCTTGTGGCATGCCTATCATCTCATCTCCAACCTCATGAGGTTGCCCATGCAACTCTGCTGAAGTCACCACCCCTTTATGTTGTCATGAAACTCCGAAAAGAGATTCTCTATGTCTTTGGTGATGTGCCACCTCTAGGCTCCTCCATCCTATGCACCGGCATGTCATTGACACATGTGAATGCAATCTATATGGAACCACACCATAGTAAAGAACCTGCATGGGTATGAGGCAATCATATTTTTTTTGGAATCACTTGGAGCGACTATTTGATACTTTCTATCTGCAACCTACAAAGGCACCACAAGTCAATATCGTCCTCCGCCGAAGAGCTATGCTACAAGTTGGAGTTCAATGAACATGGTGCTATTCATAGTCTTGGTTTGCAAATTTTTACTATTTTATGTACTAATTTCAGCATTAAAGTAGTATTACTTTAACATTTAGTACCACTATTTCCAATGTGAAAAGTAATTACCTATCGATAAGATTTAGCAATCACCTCCAAAGAGGATTTACCTGTTTGGTGACCAACACTGATTGTACCATCGGGTCTGGAATGTAGGCATTAAAGATGAGAAATCCAATTCCATAATAGTATTGAGCCTTATGCACATTGATTGTTGTTCGATCTATGCTAAGACATGCACACTAGCCCCACATCCCCGCTATGTTTTTTTTTTGTAAAGGACCCCTCCACTTCATTGAATTGTTGCTCGAAGTCCTTCCTCCTTCCCGTCCTCTCCCTATTTTTATCTTTTTCTAGCTCTTTGGTCCGTCCACTTTTTGCGACCATGACACCCATGACTAGGTTAGATCGGCCGGTCAAGCCACCGCCTCAAATTCTTGGTTTTGCTCATCTTCTAGCTCTGATGAGACTTGCTACACCCGCGATGCCCTCCCCTTCGTTGGCCATGGGACCAATCGTTTGAGTCGTCCTGCCTCACTCTAAGCCACGTGGTCCCACATGGAAGCCCTCGACCATCAAAACTTGAATAATGGACAGGGGCACGATTGAAAGTTTTTTTGCTTTTAAAGCTATGATCGAAGGCCATGTGGTGGACCATCGACCCTACATAGGGAAGGGCCCACATAGCAGTGGCACCTCCATGACTAATGAGACAGGTGCTTCACTTTACAAATGTTGGCTCGTTGCACATTGATTTTTTTTATGTCATTAATGATATATATCTATGCTATTTTTCTTATCATCACATGTATATTTAATTTTGAAAATATTGAAATACTTAGGAGCCGAATATACAAAAAAACTTATTTATTGTGGTTGCGACGGTAGTAATCCGTCTTTGAGTAAACTAAGGTAAACGGTCAGGTGAAACTCGCCGACCAATGTATCAGCTGTAGCTGATTGTTGCGTGTACTTATATCATATATTGGGAGACTTTTGGCCATTGACCATGAAAATTTATGGTGGACGTCTTCCTTTGGCCTTCGACCATCGCTTTGACCGTCGAAAACATAAACTAATCTTTTAGTTCATGCCACCGTGGAACGAGATGGCTAGGGTGGCTCGAGCATCTGATCTTTATGGTGACAATTGTGGACAGTGATCACCGGCCGGTGTTGAGGTTTTGTTAGAGCAACCAGTTGAGGCATGTCAAAGGAAATAGGACGATGATGGACATAAAACAATCTGTTTTTTCTTTAGGGGGAGGGGTTTGCAAAATTATATGAGAGGATGTGGGAGACAATCTGGTTTTTCTGGACAAATACCCGAAATTGTCCGGTTTTTCTTTAGGGGGAGGGGTTTGCAAAATTATGTGAGATGATGTGGGAGCCTCATGGCACACGATGAGACGGCGATCAATGTTCATGGAACCCCTTCATCTTGTTTTTCTGGATAATTTCTGCTCGTGCTGAGAGTCTCAAGAAACCGGAACATTCAGCTTGATCGGGTTTAAAATTTTCTGAGAAATAACTTCGAGGTTTCTAAAAAACAGCTCAAAAAATTAAGAGCATTTAAATTCGGAGAAACAGCCTGTTCCGATGTAAAAGCCAGAAAAACATTATTTGATACCAAACATGTCCTGCGCTTTGGGAGGGGAACAGTACCACCAAGAAAGGTGAATATTGGATCAGCTTTTCCAAGCCATTAGTTTCACCGACTGTTAAAACAGAAGCTTCGTGCCAGACGTGACGATTGCCAACATGTACCACGGACGTTCGATCCCTCGTGCATATAGAGAGCCAGAGACCCCGCGGGCTTGTACGCGCGTGGGTAGCGCACATCTATACAAGTTACACCTACGAACGGCAATCCCGATCAACCCCGAATGAAATTACCCGCCGCCTGCACGTGACAGCGCCTCACAAAATCCACCTGCCATGTCAGACGGGTTTGTTCTCACGCATGCGTAAATAGCAACATGAATCTATCTACTGCTCTAGCTCGTTTTTTTTTTGCAAGGTGAGGTGATGTGTGGTTGGTATAAGCGAGACGTACGTATTTGATGCGAGAGCACTTCTATTTTACACTTTTGCTAATCATCGACAACTGAGATTTATTTAACCCTCACTCGATTTTCTCACATATCTATATGCTTTCGTCAGAACTTTTATGTGCTCTATAAAAGTGTCTGATTTATGATCTAGAAAATTGATTAAGGCCCCGTTCTTTTCAGCTCAATAGCTTAACGGCTTAATAGCTTAATGACTTATCTACGTTTTGAAAATACATATATTTTGAGTTTTTTAGTTCGTTTTTCATTATTTTGAAGGTTGGTCCTAAAAAAATAAGTCAAATGAAATAGATCCGAATTTCGAGACTATCTCGAGAAGCTCTCGAAATTCAGTCATTTCGACCGTTCAACTGTCTAGACGTTCAGATCAGCTAAAAAAAAGGGACCTAAGTCTCAGTCGTCTAATGTCAAGTCAATGCAGGTTTTAATTTAATCACATGATAATTCACAATAAATTGAAACTAACTAAATTAGACGTATACGTAGATGCAACACATATATTTCTTAAGTATGTATTCATGCACATTCACCGCGGGTTAAACCACAACGCGAAAACGACATAAAGCTAAAAAACCGTTGTACACCTTCTTTCTCGCACCTCTCTGTAGTGCATGCTGAAAACATAGATAAAAGCTAGAGATAAAATTGTAAGGACAAATAACCCTTCGAGCAAGCTGATGATGGTTATCTTCAGTCAGATATAAAATTAAGATAAGAATCAAAAATAAATTCAGAGATCTTCTCTCCCGCATTCCTGTGCACACTGGAAAAACATAATGGAGGTTATCTTCTGCTAGATATATGATTCAATTGGATAAATAACCCTCCGTGCAAATTGATGGTTAGCTTTTTCTCATAGATAAGATTTTGATAAAATTCAAACATTAACGGTTATCTTGTCTCATATATAAGATATATTACGCACCCTCTCATTATTTAAGAATATTATGGTGCTCCATCGGTACAGTTGGCCCACCAGCAATATGACTAACATAAGATTTTAAAATTTATGGGCACTATTTTTTAAAATGGTTATCTTTTAACAAAGATAACGTTTACTCCATTTACTGCTAGTTGAAAAAGAATGTGGCGTTCCATCGGTACAAATAACCCACCATCAATATAAATAAGCCGATGTCTGCCAGCCAATGGCGGATCCAAGATTTTAGTTTTGGTATGACTTTATAACTTCTCTCAAAATATAAGTATAATGTTTTATTTTAATAATACATTCACTGTTGAAATATCATTATATCTTTAATATTAGAATTTTTATAAAATCAAAACTTGAATGAATATGTGAATTGATTTAATATATTTTTCAGAATTTTCAGAGCTTTTTATAATCATTTGCATGATGAATAAAATTATTTATTAATAAACATTCTAATCGTAGTAAAATTTAGTGTTTATTTTTTGCATAATGGCGCAAAACAATACACCGATCAAATGACTATTGCATAGCTAGTCGCTGGTTGTACTTTTGCTTCAATAACATAGTTAAATAAATAAATAAAAATATAAGGTAGCAACGACCTTTTTAACTTAGCTATAAATAAATTGTATATTTCTGGAATTCATTAAATATTTTTGAATGAATGCAAAAATAAACACTAAAAATCTCAGCAAAGAATTTACACTATTAAGAGAGTTATAATTACTAAATAGTATGTTTTTATTGGACAAAACAGGGTATACCTCTTCTTAACCAGCTCTTTTCGCTTTCTACACCATATCATAATTCGTCTCACTAGCGGCACACACATAAGGGGTGGACCATTAGATCTGTGGCATTTGCTATCATCCTATGCATCCTGTTTTATAAATATATCATCACTATAATACAAACTAGAAATATATAAATTATACATGTACTTTGTATTCCAAAGTATATGCATCTTTCTTATATAATATATCTCTATAAATGTTCCTTTTATTTTAATAAAAAATAAGTCTGGATTTTTTAACGTTTAACCATGAAGCATTATTTGCTAGTACATTTTTTCTTATATTAAAATATCAACCTAAGGATTTTCTTGATTATTCTAGAATATTCCACAAGTAAGAATTCTATCATTCTTAATAGACACACATTCTATCATTCTTAATAGACACACATATCTAGAGCTCAGTAGAGCAAAGACATAAATGGTGGCTTCATCTTGTTAACGAGTCGTCAAGCGAAGTAGAGAATTAAACTCAAGAGAGCAGAGACCTAAATGGTGGCTTGATCCTATTGACGGGTCGTCAAACAAAGTAGAGCAATGACATCAGTTGTGCGAAGGTGATAGAAGTTGTTGGTTATGCTTGTATAATTTTTTTTATTTTAATCTAATATGTTATAATCCAGACTCACAACAACGGATGGGGCATACCTTTCCTTTTTTTTATTAGCATAGTTTTATTACTTTAGAATTAACATGGTACACGGGGTGTATTTTTCGACTGACACTAATAGCGATGTAGTATGCGCATGAGACAGTATGAATGTGCCCATGCAGCCATGTTCATAATCATTGTGCGCTTCATCATAGCCATCTCGCACTACCTAGTTAACAATTAATCAATTTTATCGTCCTTTTCTCTTTATACATATACATCATAAGATGTTTTAGACGTATGTACATTATATGTGACATTGTTTGTTGTTAAACTTCTATTTTTATCTGATTTATTTGATAAATTCATATTGTCGGTGTTCGATACCGGACAGATATTGTGTCTCGTGGGAGAATCGTAGTTCGGTCAGGGGGAATTTTCGTCGCTAGATCGCCCCTACTCACGCTCACAAGGGGACACCAGATTTACCCAGGTTCGGACCCCCAATGCGGGTAACAGTCCTACTCCTGCGAGGGTGATATTTTCTCAGATCTGGAACGCTCTAGCTCGAGAGCTCTTACAACAAGGTGTGTGAGAATGGCTTAGGATCCAACCCTCTCCCCTTCTGCCCCCGTGCCCTTTTATACTGGAAGGGACGGACATATGGTCAGAGAGAGAGAGAGAGAGAGAGAGAGAGAGAGAGTATGCGGCGGATGGGGCCTACAGGTTGGACTCTGGTCATCGTGCGCTGCCCACTTGCTCCTGCTGACGCCCGCTTCATAAATGACTTCCTCCGATCTCCGGGTCGGACGAGACGTGGGAAGCGCCTGACACTGGCACCACTTTGCCCCTGCCACCGCACAATGATGGAATGACCGTTACAGTGCGCCGGACAGGCTACAGTGCGGGCAATCATCTCTCTCGATCTTGCACGCCCGAATCCTTGTATTTAATGCCGCAGATACGTTGAACGTTGGAGAAGCCTTCGCAGAGAAGCCTCCTCTCTGCGTGCGGGCGCCTGCCAAGTGGGACCTACGTCCTCCTGCTCGGCTGAAGCGCCACGCGTCCTGGTCTGCTCAGCGTGGGGGTCTGATCGCCCGCTCTACGCGATCTGCCACGCGTCCCGCTCTTCCTTTGCGCGGACACCCCGGTACGTCGTGTACCGACACATATTTTATTATAAAAAAACTACAATAACATAGACCCACAATATGAAGTTAGATTTATATAGCAATTTCTTCGATTGACATGATGACTATCTTTACAATAAGAGATTCATTCTAGGCCATTATAATTTGATCTCATTATAATCGATGACAAATATTTTCTATTTTTTTATGTTAAGTGGAGATTTTTTCCAATAATATATTTAATTTGAGTTTTTAATTATGGCTCCACTATGATTGATGATGGGGTTATTTTTTATCTGATTTGTACGAGATAATGGATACAATCTACACCTTTATATTCCGGCACACTTCTGATTTATGCAAAATCTTCGATTAGCTTCGTGGCTCCGTTTGTCTTCGTTATCTATATATACATACATTTATATATACTTATCATGGTCGAATCGAGCCAACATAAAATACTGGGATTAGAGGGTGAGTGGCTTTTTAAATTTAAAGTTTTTAGTGCTGGATTTAGCTTGGTTATGTATATTCGCATACATGTATTTTAGGGTGTGTTTGGTTACTTGAATGAGATGGTTCCTGTATAAACTCTGTGTTCATCCATTTGTTTAGTTCATAACAAAATTGGAGTATTCTCTCAATATGATGTACGACTCCTTCGCTCGATTTGGTTGAATGGCGGCTACACCTTTCTTCCGCAAACTACTACTTCTTCTTAAGTCGTATTCTTTTATTTTGCATTATAACAAATTTCAAATAAATCTAAATTTTGAACTCGGTTTGGATTTGAAATCCAATTTGAATATAAAAATAATTTTAAAATTTTAAATTTAAAAAATTTAAAAATATTTTTGAATTTTTTAAATTCATTTGAATTTTCAATACACCTTGAATCTTGAATTTAAAATCTGATATGAGTTTTGAAATTAAAATTTTAATTTCTTTTAAAATTTTGGATTGATTTTTTAAAAATCTGTATTTTCAACCTTGATTGAATCCTGATTTGAATCTAAAATTTGAATTGAATTTAAATTTGGTTTTAATTTTGAATTGAAAATTTGATTTTAATTTGAATTTGATTAAAAAATCAAATGTTAAATGTTGTTTGAATTTAAAATCCAGTTTGAATATTGAATCTGATTTGAATTGTTGACTTTAAAATTTGATTTGAATGTTGAACTTAAAATTAAATCTAGTTTGATTCATCTAAAATAAAATCATGTATAAGATAAAAATTTGTGAATGACATAAAGTGTTATTTGATGATATTTGAATAATTGAACTATCCTACTTAATCCATACAAGAACTAAATAATATCTTGTTTGATCCTGTTTAATCAACCAAACATCTTATTTAAATCATATCATACATAATCATATCATTCAATTTGTACCATTTCATATAGATTCAACCTGACATGAACAATCAAATATACCCTCGGTGGCTTAGCTCAGTGGCTCTCTGCCTCTCTCTATTTACTCCTGACGAATCGTTCCATGCCTCCATTCGGCTGACCTCCCTCCTTTTCCGTCTCTGTGCACTCCAGCGCCACGCCAAATAAACCCTACCTCCCCAACACTTTCTCTCTCTACTCGCGTTATGTGCGGCCTTTCGCTTCTCCGTCTCTCTCGCCTCGCACACACGTAGACGCGAACAAGCAAACGAACAAAAGCGCCGATTGAAACGCAGAGTCCAGTGCGTGCAGCGCGAGCCGTTATGGAGGCGATGCATGGCTACTACGGTGGCTCGGGCCGCGACAAGAAGGGCGGCGCCGCCGCCGCGTGCGGGGACAACTTCGTCGTGGACGACCTCCTCGCACTGCCTTGCGACGAGGAGGACGAGGGGGAGGCTACCGCCCTCGCCGCCGTCGGCGGAGGCGGCGGTAGGGAGGGGGGCGGTTTCGGCAACACGTCGGCCGACTCATCGACCGTCACGGTCCTGGACAGCTGCGGCAACTCCTTCTCCGGCCTAGCCGACGGCGAGTACTTCTCTGGTGGGCTGTGCGAGCCGGTAAATTCTTCGTTAATTCTTGTAATTGTAATTGTTCGGTTGTGTTCCCCTTCTATGTGCATGGTTTGCATTCCCTCAATTTACCACCTCGAGGGGTTTGACGAATTGAAGTGTTCATCACTTCCTGCTTGAAAGTCTGTCATGTTCTTCCTTCTTTAGCTTTTCATCCATTTTTAAATCTGCCATGTTATTCCTCCTCTAGCTTTTCATCTATTTCCTTTCAGTATGAGTGAATTGGCAATGCGTGTAATATGTAAATATTTTGAAATTTTATAGGAGTGCAGTTACATAATTTCGAAATGTGTTAAATTAACCACTCGAAATTAATTTGTACCCCTAGAATTCCCTAACTCCAATTCAGTTTTTCCTGGGTAGCCGAAACAGGAAACGGCAAGTGTAAATAGTACCAACCCAAAAATAGTAGTCTTCATACTCAACACTCAGTCACACTACATTTCCAATCGCACGCAAAGAATTAGTATCCTCCAAAGTTTTAGTTAATTAAAGACACGCCCCGAGAAGCTGCTAAAACTCGTGAATTTTGCGCAGTACGACCAACTGGCGGAGCTGGAATGGATGTCGAACTACTTGGCCGACGAGGACGTCGACGGCTTCGCCAACGAGGACCTCCAGAAGCTGCAGCTCATCAACGGTGTCCACTCCGGTGGCTTCTCCTCGGCCAGCGCGGCGCCGCCTGCTCCTGCGGCTCCCCCGGCGCAGCTCGGCGTCTTCGTCCAGGAGGGCCCCGTGCGCGCCAAGGCGCGCAGCAAGCGCTCCCGCCCTCCGGCGGCCAACTGGCCATCCCGCCTGGTCGTTCTCCCGCCGCTTCCGGCAGCCTCGCCGCCGTCGCCAGCGTCCATTGCCATTTCGCCGGCGGAGTCTGGCGTCTCAGCGCAGGCGTTCCCTGTCAAGAAGCCGCCGTCGAAGCCACCGAAGAAGAAGGACGCGCCGCCGCCGCAGGCGCATGCCCTGAGCGCGTCGTCCGCGCCGGCGGGCAGCTTGGCGGCGGCCGGCGAGGGGAGGCGGTGCCTGCACTGCGAGACGGACAAGACCCCGCAGTGGAGGACGGGGCCCATGGGGCCCAAGACGCTGTGCAACGCGTGCGGGGTGCGGTTCAAGTCGGGGCGGCTGGTTCCGGAGTACCGGCCGGCGGCGAGCCCCACCTTCTTGGTGTCGAAGCACTCCAACTCCCACCGCAAGGTGCTGGAGCTGCGCCGCCAGAAGGAGATGATGCCGCCGCAGCCGCAGCCGCAGCAGCAGCAGCAGCAGCCGCACGTGGCCGCCTGCGGCGCGGGCAGCGTCGGGAGCCTGATGCACCTGCAGAGCTCCCTGCTGCTCGACGGGGCGCCGTCGACATCGCCCTTCGTCGGCGGCGACGACTTCTTGATCCATCACCACTTAGGGACGACAGACTTCCGGCAGCTCATCTAGATGCATGAGCCGAGTGCTAGAATTGAACAATTAGCCCAGGAATAATTAATGCATGCAGCTCAAAACCCAAATAACCAAAAAAAAAAGGGGTCCTTGGAAAAAGGGCTAGTATTCTTAGCAGCACTTCTTTCCCATTCTCTTTTCGTTTCCCTTTGCTTAGTTTGTGCGCTCTCTTTGTTCAGCCCTTGGAAATTCTCGTGTCAATTTTGTCTACAACCTTCTCCGGTTTCCCAGCTTTATGTTCACTCTTAGCGAGTTCGTAATTTCTCTATCTTCTTTCTTGGCATTTTGTAATCGCAGGCTCTTTAATTTCTTCTTTCAATCCTTTTTAATCCTCGAATAGAACAAGAAAACAAGCTAAATTTTTGTCCTTTTCTTTTCTTTTCGCTTATGTGCATGCCCGGTTGCATGTACCGTGCGCTGCCCAAACGTCACAGGTGTTGTGTGCGCGACCGAACAAGCAGGCCAGGCCAGTGCAGTGCAAGGGGGGTGCAGAGTGGCGAGGCCGCCGTTCCCCACCAGCCCGTACGTCGCAACTCGCACGTGATCATTAGAATCTCACGTGAAAAAGAGGCGCCCTTGCATCGGCATCGCAGCAACCAAACGGGGTGTGTGTGGCCTCGCGTCTGCATGCCGTGTGGGGCTGGACGGGCGAACGGATGGGTCCAACTCCTCGCTGTAAAACTCTGGTCCGGTCGGCGCCCTTTTGCTGTTGGCTTGTTAGGTTCATCATTGCTGCACGTACCTGTCCTGGCGCTGGTGCCAGTACCACCATAGCCTCCCAAGTGAAAAGCTAGCTGATAATGCGAGCAGCTTCGTTTTACCTCGGCCTCGGCGACTCGGCGTACGTACTTACGTAGCTCGAACTGGCTGTCAGAGCTCAGGAGTCAGGCGTCAGGCAGCAGCCAGCAGGGCGCCGTACGCAGGCCACATTGACACAACACACCAGCGAGTGCGAGTCCACACAAGACGTACGTGAAGTTGTGTAGTTATCCCATGCGTTTTACCTGAACCCGGCCGGTTCACGCATGCATGCATGAGCTAGCATGCAGAACCGGTAACTACCTATATGGATCGGTGGTGGAGTGGTTGGTTGGGTAAGTAACAGTGGGTGGTTAATTACTCCATCTCCTAGCTTAATTGGCTTGGCTTGCGGTCGCGGCGGGCACCGTGGGCGCATGTGGGCGCTCGCTCGGCACCAGGGGACAAGTGGTGACGCATAAAAAAGAACTGGCGTGCGTCGTGCTCGATCGGGGGCAGGGTGCCCGGCGACGCGCGGAGGCGGTCTATGGCTCACATGGGGGGGGTGGCAACTGGCAATAGAGAAGCCCGAGACAGAAGAGGGTGGGATGATGCGGTAGCCGGTAGAATACTTCATGCTCGAGGCGCGCGCGCGCGCGAGAGAGAGAGAGAGAGAGCGAGGGGAGGTCTGTACCTGTGCTTACAGTATTGCGTTGGTCCGGGCGTTCCCGTGATCCCAGACACGTGTGGCGTTGGTGATCCAGATGGAAACTGACGAACGTTACTCCTCCCTGGTGGTTTCATAAAATTCACCGCCGAATGTACTCCGGCCTGAGCTCCTGGTTCCTGCCATGGTGCTGCGGGAGTATGCCGTGAGTACTGGTATTTCCCCACTAGTCTACGAGTGTATTATTGCAGCCCTGCCTAGGTAACACGGACTCTAGTTGCTTGGCCACCACCAGCCGGTGCATCGTGTATGATTGCCTTGTTCTTTTCAATTTAAATCAAAATTAAATAGTTTGACTATGTAGTAGTCATCTCATCTATCTTTTCAGTTTGAGGCAAGAGATTGTTTTTTCAGTTAGTCAACATTATTTTCCATTTTGATGATTGTTTTTTAGTTAATTTACACAATTTGCTCACTAAGTTTCATAGGGAAATTTTAGTTATTTTGTATTAAAAAATTATATATGTATGATTACATTAATCTATTCAATATTTCAGTTGATCAACAGGTTTGTTGTTGATTTTACATAGAAATCTGATTTGTGTGTTTTTAGGTTAATTACTTTTAGATATTTTGTTTAACTTTAAATTTTTTTTTGGGCATGTGTTTTTGTTTTTTAGATTATTAGTTGACCATGTGGGTGACATAAATCGGTGACATAAATCTCAAAAACAACCACCCTCCACTAAGTTGGTCCCAAAATTAAAAGCTACCACCGAAAATTTGTTATTTTTGTACAACCCAAACGATGTATTATTTTGTAATCATTTTTATGTGGTTTTAAATAACTTTTCTTACAGTTTGTAAAATATTTTTTTTTATACTTTTTGACTCTCCGAAGCTTTTCCTAAGGGGTCATAAATTTTTCAAATTAAAATTTTCAGCCACTTTCAACTAAAAAGAACAAGATCGATGTGCCCACAAAACCTAGCTTGCAGTGTGTCGGTCGTTCACCAGAGGGGCAGAAGGGGGAGGGGGAGGGAAAGGCGACGTGAAGAAGAGATGAAGGGCACAAGTTCAAGGGGCTTACGGTTATGGGTTTTGTGTTTGGTGTAAAAGTGCATGAGAGATGCATGAGGGCAGTTACACGGATCTTAAAGCAAGTGTGTATGCGGAGTTGCGGAGCTGCATCTCCGTTTCTTTCAGCATGTACGTCGTGCGTTGTAGTTTCTCCTAGCATTTCATTTACAAGACATATATGTTGCAGGCAAGCATCAATGCATCTCTTTTGGTACAAACAAGATTATTTAAAGAAAAAAGTCTACTTACCCCCCCCCCCAAAGTATCGACCCGGGCGCACATAACCCTCTGAATTCGAAAACCGGGTATCCAGTCCCACGAACTATTGAAACCAGCGCAAATAACCCCCTGATAGCGGTATTCAGAGCAGTTTTGCCACCGTGGCGGTCCATGTGGCATTTCTTTTTACGAAAATTAATTTTATGTCGCGGGTCCCACATGTCTGCATCTTACTCCTCTTCTTCTTCCTCCATCCTCTCTCTCCCTCTCCCCTCTCTCCTCTCTCACTCACCTTCTTGCTCCACCACGCCGCCGCCTTCTAGGGCGCACGACAGCGGTCTGGGGCGCGGCGGCAGGCTGTGGCCGTGGCCGGCGCAGCCCCCGCGCTCCCAGGTCGCCGCCGCGCCACACGCCCGTGAAGAGAGGGGAGAGGAGAGAGGGGATGGAGGAAGAAGAAGAGGAGTAAGAGGCAGACATGTGGGACCCGTGTAATATAATTAATTTTTGTAAAAAAAATGCCACGTGGACCGCCACGATGGCAAAACCGCCTTGAATACCGCTATCAGGGGGTTATTTTCGCCGGTTTCAATAGTTCGTGGGACTGGTTACCCGGTTTTTGAATTCAGGGGGTTATGTGTGCTCGGCTCGATACTTCAGGGGGGTAAGTAAACTTTTTCCTTATTTAAATGATCATTTTTTTCTATGCCATTGCAAAGTTAAATAAACCCCCACAACCCATTGTAAAATGGTATATATGTTCTTTTATATGCCGTTGCAACTTTTTTTCTATGCCATTGTTGGCTAAAATCCGTTAGTCAAAATGTTTTTGATGTATAAAATAGCCCTTCTGCCCCTAGTTTTTTAATCCCCTAAAATCATTAAAATTTGACAAAATTTTGAATCTTAAAATCTTAACAAATTAAAGAAAGTTAAAATCTGACTAAAATAAAAACAAAATTTAGTTGAAATTTAAATTTTAAATCTGCTTGAATTTGATTTCATGAAAGCTGGTCAAGTTTAAATTTAAAATTGACCAAATTTGATTTTTTAAACCTGTCCAAATTTTTTACTTTGAAATATGACCAAACATTAACCTTTTGGAAACTTTGACAAATTTTGAAATTTAATATTTGACCAAATTTTGTTTTTAAAAATCTGACCGAATTTTGCAATTTGAACAAATTTCAGAATTTTAATTCGAAATCTTTAATTTTTTTCGAACATAGATTTGATTAGATTTTGGAATTTTGGCCGACTCTTGTGGTCAACGGGGGTAATATGAGCACTATAGCAGGTTTTAGTGGTGTCGATTAACAAGAAGGCATAGAAGATAATAAAAACAAATTGTACATATATAGTACTGTAATGTTGAGTTCGTGATGTTAGAAATAACATTGCAATCCAAACTAATGGAATATAGGATATTTTCTCTTAATTAAATCACCAGGATGCGAAGCTAGGCTTAGACTCGCTGTCTGCTAGCTGCACGAGCGAACTGGCCGGCTGGCTGTTTGGTGCGTGTGATTAGATAGTCAATGCCACGGCCTCAGCTATCCTAATCAACAACCCGAAGGTACTGATCAGTTAGTTAATTAGGGAGGGGGAAAAATATGAAAGAATCAAGATGTGCCGATGGAGATACACATTTCGATCAGAATCAACAGGTAAGTGCGTAGCTTCATCACGAGTTAACTAAAGTTGCCAGGACGGGCATGCAAGGTTAGTGGGGGTGTCGCTCGCGCGCGCGCGCCGGGGTCACATGCGTCGGCGCCGTCGTCGTCGTCGTAGCCGTGCGCGCGCCGCGTGCGTGGCGGCTTTTGTTGGCGCGGGAAGGGAGGGAGGGATGGGGGAGGTAACGTGCGTGCGCACGCGAGGGAGGCCCCGGCCTCGTGCAGTTGTTCCAGCTGCTAGCTTGCCTTGGTCGCCGGTGGCGTGGCGTGGCGGTGGCGGATGAGGCGCGCGGTGAGCAGGGCGAGTGCGGCTCACGGCGCCGGGCACGTGGGCGCACGTGAGAGCACCCGCCACCGGCGCGCTAGGGGGCAGGCAGCGAACCGGCCGGCCGGCCCCAGCTAGCGTGCGCTAGCATTGCTGCCATTAGCTGCTCCCTGATCGCTCCTATCCGCTTTGAGCTGCTGCCTGCCGGCCAGCCTTTGGGAGTTTCGCGTCATGGCCTCAGGGGGGCCGTTCTCACTTGTTTTGCTCGCTGCATGATTCGTGTTGCGGAACACATCCCGGTCCCGTGGAGATAAACATGGACGCGGGGGCGGTCCGACGGGCGTCGAATGCACCCCGTCATGGCCAGTGCTGGTCGTTGGATTAGATCTTAAGAAAAGTTTTATTATTTTTATTTCTTCATTTAAAAAATTCAATAAAAATCATAAATATTCTCTAATGCATGTCTATTTCCATACATATTTTTTTTATTGCTACAGAACATTTATACATCTAGATTTTTCTTTAAAAAACGTTTATATAAATGAATATTGATCATATAGATTCGAATAAAATACATGTGAGACCTAACACTGATCAGAGAATATTTATAATTTTTAATGATTTTTTTGATTTTTTTACATGATGAAACAAAAATAACAGGTTTTTACACAAGATCTAACGCTGGCCGTTGGACTGGGTGTCGGACCACCCCCGCGTCCGACAAACATATGACCATATGGGACCTATCTAGTTGTCGTACGTTGATCAGAAAGTTTGGAGGCCTGGTATGAGATGTTAGCATGCAGCGTAGAGTTAAAATTAGAGTGCAGATTACCGCTACAGAACAACCCTTCCAATCTTCCACATCGGCTCATCAATATAGTTTTGCTTTTAAACCTCTATGGGCTAAAAAATATTGGAGCGCTTAAGAACAACCGGTAGTGATGTATGAACACTATAAAGTTTTTTCTCCATCTTCTCTTAGGTCTCTCCACATGTTCATTTCCCTTCCCCATTCCCAAGCATGGAGCCTGTCGGGGATTGAGTTCTGTCTTTCCCGGATAGTGAAACACTTCATGGTGTTTCTCGAGTATCCTTCTACTTGTCGTTGCTCATGATAGACATACAATTACCTGAATGACAGGTGACATGCTGGGCATTGTACGGTAGCGTGTTGATCAACACGTTGGAATACTTGGAGACTAAGGCCTTCTTTTGCTATGGCCCAACTCATGACAGTGGAGCGCGTTAGCGTTCCCAGACGACGCTGATACATCTCGGATTTCTAGTATCAACCATGTATATGTTTATATATCTTTCCAGATTTGCGTCCATAGACTTAGTATAAATAGCCCCCTACGTGGACAAAGTGGGCGACCACAGACACCAATATTACGACTTTATTGTTCACTCGCACCGAGAAAGGCCCAAATTAGGTTTTTATTCACACAAACATTGTATTGTGATCTCTTGATTATAGCGAAGGACTGGATGCAGGACTATTATATCCCTTACCTGAGAGGACTGAACTAGGATAAAGGTCCCCACCGTGTCTCTCTTTTGTGTGCATTACAATGTTTAGATCGCGGGACAAAGGGGGCTTTCTGGTCCCGCAATCGAATGTAAGCTCTACCGTGAAGCTCTCATCCCCCATCATCAACAAAACCATTCTCCTTCCTCTTCTCATTCTTTGGCGCATCGAACATCTGATCCTGATGTCGACGCGTTGAATGTCCCCGACACCGCCCCTTCGTCTCCCTGCAACCATATACGTGACTAGCAACCCTAACACCTCCACGTTTCGTATGCAGTCACACTATTGAGCTTTTCGGTTGGAGATTCTTTGAAACTAGTACTTAAGTAGATCTGGAGTACTTAGAGCATTCCCAGCAGGGCCTCAAAATTTCCCTCTATCGCTACAGTAACTGCCACAGTAATCGCTACAGTGCAAATTCACTCTCACATGCATCAAATTCCCTCCTGCTGCGTTTGAAAATTTTTGAAATAGAGGGGCATTTGGGGGGTGAGATGGGGATGCTCTTATAATGTAAATTGCTATTATTTTGTTACGTGGAAATGCTAAGTTTTATGAACTGGTATGCTATGTGAAATACCATTTTAGTTATAGTTGTTTAGGCATATGAATCGCTATGCTTGGCTTTCAAGTGCATAGCTCTGAAATTAATGATTGGGACATAATATAGTTGCTAAATATATGTATATATATATGTGAAATGATATGGTTATTATCTAGATGTATAATGCTACCGTTTACTATCTATATCTATCAATGTCTTTGAATTTCCATGTTCTTAATGATAGTCCTATAGCTGTAGTGTTAGTTTCTTCTTCGCTCAGTTTGTAAGAAGAATTTGATTATTATGCACATTAAACATGTACTTTGGTTAGGATTAGCTTTTTTTTTTGTAGGGTATCAGTAATGATTACTATGTTTGTGATATTAACCGATAGTGATACGGGGACTATAAATGATGGTTCATACCATTAACCAACAATGATATGAGAACTATCACTGTCCATTCATGTCATAAATTGGCACTGGCAGTGATTATTATGACCAGTTATATAACCCAGGAATACACTGGGTTACCACTGTGTCGATTTACTATCGTTTTGGTATCGACAGTCGCGGCTAACGGAATGTTTTGTAGTAGTATGCGACTTAATTAACGAGTTTGCATAATCGCATAGATATTTGTGCTTGTTCACCGATATACGTAGAGTCCTGAACATTTTATTTCCCCAAGCAACGCGATCATAAATCACTTACTTTGCTTGTGAAGAAAAGGCTCCAGTATACAAGTTCTGCAACTCTCACTCCAGTCCCACCTGTCTCCACCACCATGCATGGCGTGCTTAGGCGATGTCTAGTAAGTTACGTGCTTTCGTTCCGTTTTCTCGATCAGAAAGAGAGTACGGTCGTTGCTGCAATCCTAGGTAAACTGGGCTGCGTACCACGAGGAAATGAGACCCCATGCTAGGGGACAAATTAAGCAAGACGACCTAGGTTGTGGCGCTGTGCGTTTGGCAAGTCCTTTCCGTTTCCACAAGATTCAACGCGCTGCTTGAGAGCTATACACAATCAGAAGGACATGCATCAGTGCATGGTTACGTGCTCGTGCTTTGCATATGCCGCAACACACCGTGCATCCACCAAGGCATGAAGAATAGTACTGCTTGTACGTGTGACTGTGTCCAGTCGTTGTGTCCCTGCATATTGTATCTACAGGCTGCACGTAATCATATTCAATTCATTATTCAGCAAGTTTTAAACCTCCAAGTGTTGTGCAAGGGGACACCCACTCCCTACAGATCAGTGAGAGAGGTGAACCAGTTTGGGAGAACCAAGTAAGTGCATGACCAAGGGAAGCCTCGCTCCCTCGAAGCGGAGCAACGGCGGACCAATGAAGTGCATACCCCGAGAGAGCCTCACAGTGTCCCTCGGGAGTGAGGCGAAGCGGGGCAGAGACTAATGTATTTAAGACCAGAAGTGCCTAAGTTCAAATTGTGAATCAAAGGTAGTTGCATGGGAGCCAAGAAGACTAGGGGACAGCAGGTACGGCCTGATACAGTTACTGGGAATCATATCATGTCTCAGGGAGATACGACACCTGACTGTAACAACCAGCATCAGGTGGCAGAGAGATATGATGATTTGCTGTAACAACCAGGTCCCCCTTGTAATCTCCCTTCTATCCTTGCTTTAGGTAGAAAAGTGAGGACAATTAGGTCTAAGCCTAGATCCCGAAGGTGTTTTTTCCTTCGGTACCCCTAGGCATGGGGCAGGTTGAGGTCTAGGAGGTCTTTTCTGAGCTTTACCCCTTTTGTCCCTACTTGATTCCCTCGGCTAAGTGTTGTACCGGAAGATGTAAATTTGCGACCCCACTATAAATTGGGGCCCCCTCGATAATAAAGAGGGGCAACCATACTTCCCCATCCCCTGCGCCGCGCGTGCATCGTTGAACGGGAGAGCTTATCTCCGTAACCGCACCATCCTAGCGCTCCTGCACTAGGAGAGGGCGAATGAGTTTTTTTGGAAGAGCATACGCGCGACTGCTCGTCTTCACCGCACACTTCTCCGACCTAATCCGAACATCGTCGACAACACCGACACCGACAACGTCATCCCCAACGTCAACACCAACGCCACACGCGTTCAGTTCAACGGCCAGGATACACCGTATGTATTCCTTATCAATGTGCTTGTGAGTATATCATAGAGATATTATACGTGTGTTGCTCGTGCATGTGTATATACGACACGTTTTTCTTTACGGTTTTTTATTCATCATATTTGTTTTATGTTTTATCTTAGAATTAATATATACCTGAAAGTGATAATATCTCCATTAGTTGTCACTGCTCTCATGTCACCTATGCTGTCCACGTCGACACCAGTGATGTCTCTATGCTGTCCACGTCCACACCAATTATGATGTCTCTAACTCAAGATTGGTGTATAAAGTTTCCGTTGTTATCGTGTTCTTGTAATTAAGCAATGATTAAGTTTCACCAATGTTCTAAACAACTACCCCCTCCATTCCAAATTATAGTTCACTGTTGACTTTTTAATATTCTATTTGACTATTCGTTTTATTAAAAAATATATGTAAATATTATTTATTTTGTTGTGATTTGTTTTATCATTAAACATACTTTATGCATTATTTAAATTTTTGCATGTTTACACTAATGTTTTTAAATAAGACGAATGGTCAAAATGCGTGTTTAAAAGTCAACAGTGAACTACAATTTGGAACGGAGGGAGTAGTATAAGTTGAAAAGCGACCATAGATTAGTTGTCGTGGCGCATACGATTGCTGGGCCAAAGTAACGTGAAATAAATGGAATTCTAGCCATTCGTACCATGAAATTCCCTAAGGGGTGTTTGGTTTGAGGAGCCACCTCATCCTAAGTGGAATGGGATCATCTCATGAATTTGGTTGGATGACACCATTTCTCATTTTGAACTAATTGTTAGATGAGGTGGTGATGGATGGAATCATTCCACTACTCAAACCAAACAAGTTGGGAGTCAATTCACCATCTCATTCCTCAAACCAAACACCCCCTAGAATTCTAGTAGATTCCACTCAATTTGGATTGGTATTGTGATTCGTACTTGTGCACCGACGTCAGACTCACAGGCTAGGGGCTAGCGCGCTTCAACGCCTAGGATTCACCACACCCCTGCCCCTGGGCTTGATGAAGGGCGGTGGGTAGGGTCGGCCGGCGGATGGATAAGCAAACGTCAGGAGGTAGAGGCAAACATGCAAATCTAATGTACGACGGAAGGATATGATGGATTGACGGTGAAGAGGAAGAGTTGGTGTTGAGGGAGAGAAGTCAGGAGTTGTCGGAGAAAACCGTCTCGCACTAATAACCGAGAAAAAAAATAGGGAGTAGTCTGGACTTGGAATTCGTATGTGGGCCAGAGGAAGTATGTACGTGTACATAGAGCCCATGGTTTTCGGCGTGAGACAGAACAAGAGGCCCAATCAGCCTAGTTAATGTTTGCGAATTTTATACTGTAGTAGCATTAATTTAAATCGAAATTAAAAAAATAATTACCCGTTTTAAAAAATTAAAAAAATACCATCCTGGCTCCCGTTGATCGGGCGCTATATTTAAAACGCCCGGCAGACGGGCGACTGACAATAAAGCGCCCGTCCAGCGGGCGATATTTAAATATCGCCCGTCTAACAAGCGTTTTATATAAGGCGCCCATCCAACAGGCGCTTCATATTTGCCGCCCGTCCAGCAGGCGCTTTATGTGTCAGGGGCCTCCTCCCAGCATCGGATTCTCTGATCACGGTCTGCAGTGTTTTTACATCGGATTCGCGCTGCCATCAATTCGTGCCTGCCACCACCGTCATTTCCTGTCTGCCACTGCCATCGGATTCCTGACAATAATAATTCGTGCCAGTGTCATCGGATTCCTGACCATAAAGCTCTAATACATGCAAGCAACCAGAAATTGCAAGTTAGGGAGGAAGCTAATTAGATTTTTTTAATAATTTAATTGACGGACGCTCGGCTATAAAAGGGGAGCAGCAGGCAAATTATTCAGACGAGCAGAGTGGGAAGCACTTCAGTTTATAAACAACCTCTGTCCACGAGTAGAGTGACATGGAGTTCCCATCGCCACCAAGGGAGTCTGTTCATCAATCTGTCCCAAGAGATGTTCAGCGGCCCATGT
>SPJY01000289.1:80914-174686 GCA_005191435.1 Raddia distichophylla
GATATTTCCCGAGCGAGCGACGACGGGCGAGTCTCACGATACCCCAATCCACACGGGTCGCCGCCGCGTCTCGCCGCCTCCGCCGCCCGCCGTCCGCCGTCTGACGCCTCACCGCCTCCGCCGCCTCACTCATTCTGCGCGACCCCCCTCCTCTCACCGTCTCCCACACGCGTCGCCTCCGCCGTTGTCCTCAGGTCTCCGCCTCTGACCATCGTCGTCTTTGGCACAAGCAAGGGCTCGTCCGCAAGGTACCATCCTCCCCGGATCTGACCCGATCTGTTCTCTTCCGCAAGGTTCTTGTGAGTTCTTGATCCGTATGTGACATGGTGGGGTGGGTGGTGTCGGTGCATGGGCAGTGGAGGTGACGACGGGTTGAGGGAGGCGGAATACGGTGTGCAGAGAAGTCAAGGCGCAAATCTGGGAGGCGGAACCCACGGCATCCACGTCGACGACAAGGTTGTCAAGCCACAAATCTGGGACACCGCCGGCTAGTAAAGGTCCGTTCATCAATCTCATGTCCCCTACCCTGCAAAATCTTGTTTCGAGGCTAAGGCTTTAGGCTATGTGAGTTATTGCGTTCACCAAAACACTCCGAGTGCACTATCGTTGAATGGAGCTTTAGGCTAAGGCTTGGATCCTTTTGCATTTAGAATATGGAGTGAATTCTGGTTCTTACCATGATTGCTGGGACGACGATTTACTGTCATGACCAATTTTGATGTATGGTGTGGAACTCCAATCTGATGCTACTTAGGTCGTGTTTTAGGTTTATGACTTCAATATATATAAAGAGATGACTTTGGTTTTGAGCTAGTGCAAGTAAAAAATCTTGGTACTTGGGATGTTACTTAATTTAACACTACTCTCCGTTTTATTTTAATTCGTTTTTTAACATCTGAAAATTGAATGCTGTGTTACTTGGTACTGAGGGGTGTTTTGTTGTCTGGTAGGTCAAGTTGACATTGAGGGCATGAAGTTTTCCTCTTAAAAATTAACAAATATAGCCATTACTAAACCAAGCACTGGGAAGACAGCTCCATCAATTGCTGCTGTAAGAGAACCAAATAAAAGAACTGGCATTTATAGTTTGTTCAGGCTAATTAGGCAACCCATTGGGGCTTTCCTGGGTACCTTGCCATGAGTGTCCTTTTATTTCTTGTCATTTTCATTGTCATATTCAGGTAATTCAGTGGGCCCAGGCAAGACGGTGGGGAGAGCTAAAGAATGAGGGCTGCTCCCAGCAGAACTTCTACTAAATGATCGTTTGAGTGATGGACTTCTTTTAGATGATGGACCTGATAATCCAGCATCTAACTGCTGGCTAGTTTCTTGGTGTGCCTTTTGTAGCAGAATAAGCTGAGAGTATGCTCCATTAGGATCCTTTGCTAATTCATCATGATGACCTGCTTGGTACATGAATCACATGTCTTTTGGAATACTCCCATGTTTATGCAGCAGTTAAAGTTGTATTTTTGGGACAGTTTCAATGTCCAAAATGACATCTGTATTTCACTAATGTGTGCATCATGGAGTTTGCTATGCTTGCATTGAAGGAACATTGGCTACACCTGATCCTTAGCCTGGTATAGAAATTCGGACTCATGTATAGCCTTGAGCACAATCAATTTGGTCTTGGTTTCATTCAGTATAGTTATGGTAGCATTTCTTTGGCACTACATATCAGTTCACCAATGAATATTGCCACTTATACATGACCATCTTCATGTATTATTATATAATGCAGGCTTGAGTGGAGAATAGATTGATGTTGAATGAAGTGTAGGAAGATGGTTCAGCCAGGGAAAAAGTTGAATGAACTAGTTTCTTTTTATATGGACAAAAAAAGCAAACTTGCTTGTATTTCCTTTATTATCACGTGCTATGAGTATTTTTGGTGGATGAATATATGCACGTCTGGTATAGCTTTATGTTTTCTGGTGGATGAAATATTGTACTGCTAATATAACTTAGTAGGAGCAGCATGGATATTGTGCTATCATGTAGCAACAACAGCAACATGGATCTTGTTCTATTTTTTTGGTGATATTTCCTGTGTAATTTTGTTGTCTAGTTGATGCTTAGTAGTAGTAGCATGGATCTTGTACATAGATGATGTGATACAATATGGATGTTATGCTTATTAGCACTAGCAGCAGTGTGGAGCTGCCAGCGTTAGCAGCAGTACAGAGCAGCAACGCCCCTGTCTCCTTCCCTTCCCTCCTGTCTTGTTTGGTTGCCACAATTCCAGGGATAGCAAGGCACGTGATTTCTTCCACTGGGGGGTTTTGAAGTGGACCATAAAATGCCCTTGGGGGAATTTCATCCCTGGGTTTACTCCCTCGAGGTCCCAAACAAGCCCTTAGAGGGGCGGGGAGAGCAGGGGAGCAAGACATCATAAATTATTCAATATACATTACTGAAACTCTACTCAGCAATCTGCACGCGCAAGATCAAAATTACATTGTAAAATATCATTTAACATCATTCAATACTTCAAGTCTTCGATCGATCAAACACCAAAAATTTTACAACCTTAATCTAATAAACAAATGTAAAAGCATGGGTTAAATAGGTTACCTTCGGCATACACTATGAAGGTCAAAACTTTGGAATTATGCATTTTTAGAAAGAATTATGTTAAGTGCAGATTTTAAATAGTTGTTCACCGATAATCCAACTAGTGACCCAACATGGGATCGATATACCAAGAGATGGATATTTTTTGTAGCTCTGCCGGTAGTCGACCCAACATGGGTGTACCGAGGCTGAATTTGGCTTAGCCCAGCTGCGCTTGTAGCCACTGGTTTTGACGCACAGCTGGAAGACCGTAGTTTGCGCTCAGGACGCAGGGTGGCCTATGGCCAGAGGCGTAAGCGCATAGCCGTACGGAAGTTGACGTGGGCGTATAGTTGTGCCATAGACTTGAACGCTCGAGATTTATTTGCCCGTGGCGCGTGGCATTAGTTTTGTAAGACAAAAGTGCATCCTGGTACCTTTTTGTTTCTTTGCATTTTCTTTTTTCTTTAATTATTTTTTAACTTTTCTATTATTTCTTAATTCATTTTATAGGAGTCGACATTTCTAAAGCTCAAATATATTTATTGATCCTCACCATATTTTTTGTTGCATTTATGAACCGTTACCATATTTACTTATTTGAAAACTTGTAATTTATATGATTTTTGTGTGAGTCACCATAAATAAAACAGAAAAAGGTAAGTCGACAGGAAATATGCCTTTTATTACAAAGAGCAAACTATTTTTAAATTTGAATTTGAAAAAAATTTGAGCAACATTAAACTTTTTTATTGGATGCTCTTTGTGCAGCAACGGTTTAATTTCTGTATACATTGAATTTATTTTTCTGTGACCTAAAAATACTTTAGTTCCAAGCTTGCATTACGAAAACCTTTAATCTTTGAAATCTTTTAGTTTTGGATGCTTTTTGTTCTGATATGGTTCGAAATCTTTTATATATATATATTTTTTCGACCTGTAATGAATAAAGTTGAAAAGTGAAAAATCGAGAAAAATATGCTCTTCATAAGAATGAGCAAACTATTTGTAAACTTGTACTTCAAAAAAATTTGAGTAACATCAAAATTTTATTGATGTTCTTTGTGCAACCATGGTTTATTGGAAACCTTCAATATGTTTTTTTGCGACCTGCCAAAAAAATCCTTAGTTTGAATCTTGCATTGTGAAAACGTTTAATCTTTGAAAAAAATAATTTTGGATGTTCTTTTGAATGCATGTTTCTTAAACTTTCAAATTTACTATTTTTTGTGACGTGCCATAAGTAAATTTGAAAAGCGGGAAATCGAGAAGAAATATGCCCTTAGTAAAAAAGATCAAACTATTTGTAAAGTTGGACTTCAAAAAATCTTGAATAGCATCAAACTTTTTATAGATGTTCATTGTGCATGCATGGTTTAATTTTTTTAAACTTCTAAACTTTAATGATTTATTTGCAATCTGACAAAAAATAAAATCATTAGTTCGAATATTGCACTATGAAAACTTTTTCTGGTCAATTTTCTGCATGCTGGTTAGTGCGTGCATGCCGGTGCGGTCCGCAGAAAATCGATAAAAGGCTGGAGCGGAGCCAGGATTCGAACAGGCCGGCGGGTTGAGACCTATCTAAGCTAGCCAAAAGAGCGAGGCACCCGCGCTGTTGTGCAATAGCTGAATCATTTTTTTAAATGTTTATTTAGTATGGACGGCTGGATTTGATCCCGCGGCAAGATCGGACGGCCACCGTTTTTCAGATGGCGTGGCCTCGCTAACGAGCGGACGACGTGGCGCTTTTTGGACACAGCAACGTGGCCTAACCAGGAATCAGCTGGTTAGGCCCTTTGTTATATAATAGAATAGATTTTATTTTTATTTTTCAGTTCTATTCGGTCTGGTGCAGCTCAAGAATAGACTCAGCTGAAGAATAGACTGGAGAGAAATTTTCAGTTCAGAAAGAAAAATACGGTTTTGCTACCTCGAGGCAGTCGTCCAATTATTCGCAGGAAATCTGATTAAAAAAGAGTTCACGTCCTTGCTTCCTGCGGAGTGGAAACTTTTGAGCATAAAATTAAGTTGAGTTTTATTTTATTAAAATTTATCTTTTTTATATAAACTATATAGGCGAGCACTAGGGTACGTCCGGACCTGCTGACGTCAGCACGACGTCATCACGTAACCTGCGCGAATACCTACGAAAACCTAGAAAATAACGGTAGAAACCTGATGAACCGTGGCAACCTGAGAACGAAACTTGAGATTTCAGAAAGTTTTCGAGAGTAAGAACCAAGTTTCGATAGTATAAATTAAAGTTTCGGTAGGCAATATATAAAGTTTCAGTGGGCAAAACCTAAGTTTCATCACAAAAAAGCGAAGTTTTCGAAAAGTAAGACCCAAGTTTCAATAATGCAAAGTCCAAGTTTCTGTAGGCAAAGATCCAAGTTTCAGTAGTCATAACTTAAGTTTCAGTAGACAAAAAAAAGACATTTTCATAAGGCGAAGTTTCACATGTACAACTCCAAGTTTCGAGCACAAAATTCCTATGTTTCCAGGGATAAACCTCATGTTTCGAGCCTAAAATGGGGATCGGCCTCCTCGTTGCCTCCTTCTTCCCCAGATCCGGCGAGATCCTTGCCCTTGCTCGCCGGATCCGCCGTCGTGATGGCAAGCTTCACTGTCGCTGCTCCCCCGTGCTCCCTCGTCGGCGTGGTCGCCGTCCCCCTTCAGATCTGGCGGTGGCCCTTGGAGCACAGCGAGGAGGAGCTCCCTCGCGTGTGCGCCGGCGTGAGGAGGACGGGGCGGCACCGGCCACCGTGAGAGGGAGGAGGAGGTGGGGCGGCACCGGCGACGGAGGAGGGGATGAGGCACGCGGCGCGGGAGGAGGAGGTGCAGCGCTGGGCGACGGCGAGGAGCACGGGAGGAGGCGGCAGAGGAGATGCGACGACGAGGAGGCTCGGGAGGATGGTGCGACGGCGAGGGAGGAGCGCGGGAGGAGGAACGCGAGCGAGGAGGAGGAGTGCGAGCGAGCGAGCTGACGCGAGCGAGGATGAGCAAGGGAGGAGTTCGGACGGATGGACGGACGTCCTAAAGTGTTTTCGAACTATATATTATAATATTTTGTAACGTCTTTTTAAAACTTTTAGTGTTGTTAGCAAACATCTTAAAACTATATTTTAGCTACTTTTTTACTTTTTTAGACCACTTTTCAAAAACTTTTAATTTCTGATACAATAAAACTTAACTTTACTCGAGGTCGAAAAGAACAATGTCTCAACGGACGAGTCCGTTCAGATGAGCTCGGCCAGTCAAGGCCTTTCTCCCTCTTCCTTTTTTTTGGCTTTGCGATACTCAAAAATAAAACCAGATTTTCTGCGGTTACTGTTCGCTGCAATTGGGCCTTGTTTAGCGTTGTTAGCAAACATCTTAAAACTATATTTTAGCTACTTTTTTACTTTTTTAGACCACTTTTCAAAAACTTTTAATTTCTGATACAATAAAACATCTTAAAACGGATGCCCGCGCGCCGGACCAGCGGCGTTCGTCCGATCCATCGAAGCCATTCGCGAGCCGCCCGATCAGCGCCCCTAATTAAAACTTCGAATCCCGCCTGAGAAACCTGAGGCGTAACCGACGAAACTTGCTCCCTCGCGTAAACACGGAGCTTCCAACTCCCCCTGTCTCGGCAAGCTTCCAGATCCGCGGCATCCCGCTAGATCTCGGGCGTGCGGCTTCGCCGCCCATGTCTGCCGCCTTGCGGGAACCTCCGGCAGCCCCACGGCCGCAACCTCCACCTACCTCAACACGGCCGCCGCCTTGCTGAAACATCAGCCCCAGCCCCACCATGTGCCATCTACGTCGAGGCATGGAGTCGACTTCGATTGGGGCGAGTTCCAGCCGCAAGCAATCTTCTTTTGTGGATCAACGTCTGCCAACTTCGGATCAGGTTAGTCCCCCCTGGTATTGATGTCCATCCCAAAAAAAATCTGTGAGGTTGTTGCGCATTGGGGATTTCGTGCTTGTGCCATTGGGATGTTCTGTGTCACCTTCTTGTTGATGAAATCTTTAGTTTTGAAGGATTGAACATGCATAAAACTTTGACAAAAGAAGTTCAATTTATTGATGAAACTTGACATTTGAAATATGTAAAATTGATAGTGCGACCTTGTTTATCTTAGCTTCTGTGTTGTGGATTTTTTTAGGAAGTTTCGGATGGTGCAAATGTTCTTGGAGTTGATGATGATATGCTTGAAGTCATAGCCCGTAGAACCATTTGTTGGAATGCTGTTTGAATCACTTGAAGAAGCGTAGAGAGTGTACAATGCCTATGCTGAGAAAATTGGGTTTGGAACAAGAAAAGCTAGTTTGAAAAAAGGAAAAAGAGTCGACGGTAGGATAAGGCAAGAGTACGAGTGCGCACACGCAAGGAAGCCAAGGAAATCAATTGTACCTGCCGTCCAAGTTTCAACTTTCGACCATGGTACAAATGATGCTGCACCTGTTGTGAAAACACTTGGATCATCAAACAGGAACAAGTTGGTTAGACATGACTGTAAGGCTCGCATGGCAGTGGAGTTGCGGGGTGATAGATGGCAGGTTGTGGTATTCCAGGAGAACCACAACCACCCGCTTGTGAAAATTGTCCCGTAGAGAAAGTTCTATAGGTCCCATCGCAAGATATCAGCTGCGGATTATGAGTTTCTGAAAAATCTGCATGGCAGGAACAATTCAATCACAAAAGCTATGGCCATGTCTTCAGATCTGCAAGGTGGCGTGCGCAACTTGAGGTTCACAAGGAAAGATGTGTACAATGTAAGAACGATGTGGAGGCAGACGCAAAAGCTGAAGGACTTAGATATGACAATGGAATACTTTAGGAAGGTTCAGGCTGACAACCCCAGCTTCTTTTATGCTGTCAAAGTAGAAAATGATAATGGACAAATATGGTGAAGTCGCTCTTCTGGATTGACGGACGGTCCAGGATGATGGGGGAAGCCTATGGGAATTGTGTCTTTATTGACACAACCTTCATGATCAACATGTACGACATGCCGTTCGCCCCATTTGTTGGGGTCAATAACCAGATGAGGACAGTGCTGCTGGGGTGTGCCCTCTTGCAAGATGAAACCAGCAAAACTTTCCAGTGGGCGTTAGAATCTTGAAAAGTTGCAATGAAAGAGAAGTCTCCCAGGTGCAAAATGACTGACTCCAATCGGGCAATGGACACAACTATTGCAATTGTTTTCCCTGATGCAGTTCACAGACGTTGCAAATGGCATGTCATGAAGAATGCCTAGGATAAACTTGGAGTCTTGCTGTCCCGTAATGAAGGGTTCTCCGATGCCCTGCACGGAATAGTTGACAACTCTGATACGATCGAAGAGTTCGAAACTGGTTGGCAAAACATGTTGGAACAGTTTGGTCTTGTGGAGAACAAACATCTACAGAGCATGTGGAGCTCCAGGAAGACTTGGGCGCCAGTATATGTCAGAGGGTTTGAATTCCCTATTCAAGTCGCTTGTGCACCCATCGGACTCAATCTGAACTTTTGTTAGGCAGTATGAGTACATCGTGGACACCATGTTTAGTACAGAAGACGGCGATAACTTCAGATATGAAACTACTGAGTCCGAGCTTTGGTGCAGGTATGTTAAAAAAAACTTGCCTTATTAACTTTAGGAATGATTGAACAAAGAGATGAAACTTGGTAGGTTGAAATGTGAAACTTTGTATATGAACTCTTGAAACATAGAAACAGCTCTTCGAAACTTATGTAAAGTAGACAAATGGCCTTGTGGCACAATTGGTTTTTTCGCAAAAATGAGTAAACTTGAACATTGTACTAGTAAAACTTGAATGATTAAATGTTGAAGCATGGTGACCAAGTGCTGAAACTTTAACGTTTAATCATTGAAACTTGATCGTCGATTACTGAAACTTGAGGCATTAATAGGTGGGCTCAGTAACTTAGGCTTAAAATGGTGACCATTAGTGTTTCAAAAAAAAAAAAACTAACACACGCCTTTCTTCCTAGTTTAAAAATGCTTGTAGGTTTACCATTGAAAAACAAGCTTTGGTGTTCTACACACGGGCTGTTTTTTACAAGTTTCAGGAATTGTTGCAACAATCCACTTCATTTGCTTGCAACATGATTGGAGGTTGGAACCAAAAGTTTGCGTTGATAATCCCAGAACAAACCCCTCCTAAGGTGTATGCGGTTTCATTTGCCCAAGAGAGTATTGATTTCAATTGTAGCTGTAATATGTTTGATATGGATGGATTGTTATGTCCGCACATACTGCGAGTGATGTTTCAACTAAATGTGTAGCACATACCAGAGCAGTATCTGCTGAAAAGATGGGGAGAACATGCTAGTTAGATCGGTGGAAACCCATCAAGTTACAGAAGCGATGTTTGGTGTGCCGGCTACAAGTGTGTTGAAGTACAACGCATTGTGCAGAAAAATGACTGTGTTGGCATCAGAGGCATGCTTCAAAGAAAAGGACTACGTTCATGTCAGTAAGGGAGTTGAACACTTGTTGAATACCCTTCCATCAAAAATAGGTAACACAGCTGCTACTCCGCTTGCGACCTTCCAAGTTGAAAATGCAAAATTGGAGTTCGAAAACCCATCAAAGATGGCAAGGAAGGGGCGGCCAACGGAGAGGTCAAAGAGAAAATTGCTTGCATCTGAGAAAGTGTCTTCTAGGAAGATTAGGTCTCAGATCCATTGCAGACACTGCAAAAATCCTGTCCATAATGTTTAGACTTGTCCGGACCTGAAACTTACAAGGGAGTCAGCCGCAACTGTTGGTGATGAAGGTATTTGATCATAATACAGTAACAAAAAAAAGTGTTGTGATTTGATCTGCATTGATACCTTGTTTTTTATTGTATACCACATCATACGATGTTTAAGTGGAATTGACTGTAACTAAAATGATTGAAGTTGTCTGTACTTGCCTGCTATGAGCTCTTACATACCATTGTGGCAGTGAAACTTGAATATATGTCTGATGAAACTTGACATTATACATATAAAACTTTGTTGTCCTATTTATGAAACTTACTAAAGAATAGAAAAAACATGTGAAAACTTGACTAATAAACTAGTGAAATTTGATAGTTAACTGATGAAACTTGGGATTACAACGATATATCTTGATAGTTAGATGGTGAAACTTGGGACTATATTGATGGAACTTAGATAGTTAACTAATGAAACTTGAGATAATATTGATGAAACTTGAATAGTTAACTGATGAAACTTGAGATATTATTGATGAAACTTGTTAGTTGGCCTTGTGAAACTTGATAGTTAAATGCTGAAATATGGGATTACAGTGATGAAACTTGGTAGTTGACCATGTGAAACATGGGATTACATTGATTAAACTTGGTAGTAGACTATATGAAACTTGGGATTACATTGATATAACTCGGTATCTGACCATGGTAAATTTGGGATTACATTGATGAAACTTGAAAGTTAACTAATGAAACTTGTAAGTTGACATTGTTGAACTTACATTTATTATAACAATTTTATGAAAATTGGAGGTATGGCTTATGAATGTATGGCTGCCATTACATCATAATGTTTGACATCTCAAAAAAAAGACTTGCAATACATCATGTTCACAGGGGAAACAAAAACTTTAGTACGATGTCGTGGCCATCTTGCCAGTACATAGAAAATGCTTCCCACACAAAATGAAAAAAAAACACCAAGCCTTTCGCATAAGAATAAAGTGATCGCCCTTGCTATGGTGCTTCTTCCCCTTACCACCTTCATCCCCCTTCTTCCTTGAGAATGAACGTTAAATCGATTGAGTTGTGTGGAGAGGTGATCAACATTGCCACAAAGACTTTGCGATATTCCACGATGCACTCCTTACAAAAAGATAATTTATTACTATTGTTGGCAATAGTCACTTGTAAATAGTAAAGTTAAGGCACACATGAAAAGGCTGTGGGAAAAAAAAATTTGGTGAAAGGAAGCAAGATACGTACTGGCAGGAACGGCTTGAGCATCTTTCCATCCCAGTTCTCCATGAATACTATAGTGTATACACCACAGTCAAAGCTACATTGCAAAAAAAACAAAATAATAGCAAAAGGCATGCAGATGATGTGGGCATCATTTAAAATACATTGAAATAGAAGGGTTTTTTTTAGGAATTCCAAAAATAAAACTTATATGGAACATTTCAGAAATTACAGCATGTTAGAGAATGATAAAAAAAATGTAAAACCTTACTTGTTGGCTTGCTGTGGGTACTCAGTAGGAGAGCATCTCTGAAACTTTCCAATGTCCTTCTTCATAAGTGTTGATGTCTTAACCACTGTAGTGAAATTTGAAACCTGCGAATATAAAATAAGGAATGAACATGAGAAATAAACCGCGAGCACATGCCATGACATATGAAAACAAAGGTGTAACAGAGCATACGTACGAACCAGGTTGTTTGCTGCTTGACGTGCTTCCTCGTCCTTGGATTTCTTGATACTATCAAAGTAGTTAACCTGACTGTGCAACATATTTACGCAAACAAGAACCCAATGCTTCTTGCGCACAATTGGGAATAACAGCTGCAGGAAAATATACAGGAGGGAATCTAACAATAACTTGATGTGTGAAACCCACATGTAACACGCATATAACATGAAAAACAGTATACACTTGAAATGATCAAAATAGTATAAACTTGACATTTTTTACTTGGAAAACTTTACATTACATTAGTGACAATTTATAGAACAACCTATTGAAACTTGTGAAATAAACTACTGCAATTTGAAATTTAACTTGTGAAACTTGAAGAATGTACTACTGAATCCTGAAAGTTGAATTTGTGAAGATTAGAAAAACCAATTTGACATATGGGGCAACTAGGGGGGCAGCAACTCTGCAAAGGATTGGGAGGGGTGTGTGAAATGAAATATACCAGATCTTTCTTTCCAAGCATGTGCTTGTCATCTAGTCTCTTCAACTCAGCTAGGCAACTCTGAGGCATGAAATTGTCGGAAGCCAGCAATAATTGGGATTGTTTTGCAAAAACAAAAAATATAGTACGCACGGGGAAAAACCTATCATCAGATCATAGCCTTCGCAAAAAACATGAACAAAAGATACAACAAAAAAAGATAGGTTGTTACCGTGAAAATAGTAGAGAAGGCAAACTTTTTTATAGTTTTCTTGCATGCTGCATTTTCAGCTTCATTTGCATTGAAAAGCTCCATAAACAATAACATAATCATATTGCAGATTTCACTCCTCGGCTTCAGTGCATCGTGCTCATATGAAACATGGAAGCCCCCAATCATCACAAACGTAGACCAGCATCCCAAAAAAAGACAGAAAATGAATTAGATATTAAAAAACGATAACTAGAAGAAATGCTAGCTGGACTAGAGAAAAATAAGCACTCACGGTTCCTCATTTTTTGTTGAACTTCTTGACACGCTTGTGTCCTACATATTGCTCATAAATCTCCTCAACAGATTTGTTGACCTTTAACTTCTTGATCTTCGCACCATCACAATGTGCTTCGCTGCCATCTTCTTCCTATTCTTCTTTTCAAAAGTGCTTGGCCCATTAGTTTCTTGTGCAACTTTGGTAGTAACATTGATGTGATATGAAAAAACAACACATATGCCAAAAAGAGTATAAATTGACAGTTAACTTGTGAAAGTTGATAGTAATGAAGTAGCAAAACTTGTTGGACTAGATAATTTGGTTTACATTATTGAAACTTGGAATTTAACTTATGAAACTTGACAAACAAACTACTGAAAACTTGAGATGGAAAAATGTTATGATTTTTATCCCAATGTGAAACATGGTGTAAAACATGTTCGACACCTATTTTTTCTCCCAACGTAGAACATGCAAATTTGATATTCACAACAAAAATGCTGATACTCCCATAGAAAAGTAACAAAAAAGATTATTTTACCTCTAGATGGGCTCTGGACTGCAACTTCAATCTCTTTGTGGCTATTGTCTTTGGAGGACATTTCACCAACGGCGCTGTCCGTGGGATTGTCTTCAAACTCTGCGCCAAGACTAAAGGATGGGATTTCTATATCTCTGCAGTAGGAAGGCCATATACTATCATCCTAAATAGGGCTTCTTGGACTGTTGGTTTTGCCAGCAATTGCTGCTAGCCCGTTGCTCCTGGCAGAGCTTGAAGGAGCAGCACCAACATTGCCACATTTTGGACTGGCAACACAGCTGGGATCCTTTTTGTTTGTGCTTCTGTCGATACAACATTTGATCACAAAGTCATCTTGATTTGGGCTGCCAATTGGTGATTTCTAATTATCTCCAGAATGATGAGGACATCAATGACGCGGTTGCCCAAGACGAGATGACGTCGAACTCGCTGCCGGGTCCGGTTCGGACTTCCAGGACCAGCGCACCTTCAAACGGACACACAGATCACATACAACGTCCAAATGAGGCAAATAAGGACTCTACGGAAATCTATCGAGATAAGCTTTCCAACGGATCCAACAACACCTCCAGATTCCATCTGAGTCAACGGGAATCGCGAAAACAATCTGACGTACAGAAACTTTCCGGCGCTGCGTCGCCGTATTTTTGAGCCCAAAGCCCGTGTACCCTAGAGTTAGGGTTGAGCACGTGTGGACACCTGTTTGGGCGCCCCTCCTCTGGCCGCTGCCCTATATAAGTCCCATGCCGTGCTACGTCTTAGTTGGTTTTTTTAGTTGATTTCGTCACTGTCGTATGAGATTTCGCCTTGTTCTTCTTGTGTCGGCTAGACCAACAGGACCAAGTTTCTGAACTCCAATATACTTAATATATATTCGCAATTGAGATTGTTTATCTTGTGTTCTTGCTCGTTCTTCAGTTGCTTGCAGGAATCGTCCTTCGTGGACAGGTCGATCGTGCCTCTGGTTCGGTTGATAACAATCGTCGTGGTGGTTTAGCGATCGCCAGGATTTCCAGTTCCTTTGCGGGGTTGGAAGCCGGATCGTTTAGGTCTCCGTGACACCTAAAAAGTTATCCTTACTATCTCTCAACAGAACATCAGGACCCCGCGTCCGCGCCCATCACAGAAACAGGGCTACCTTCCACTGGAATGACAGCATTGTCAGCTTTCGGGCTACCACCCCTTGCAGCCTCATCAGTCCTTTGTCCGGCTCCTTGTTCAGCCTCAACAGACCTTTGTGCAAAATCTTGTTCAGCACCATCAGTCCTTTGTTCGGGGACGGTCGATAGGGGTTGGGCGGTCTGCAGGCATATGTCACACCCTCGGTTTGGTGTATTTTGAGTTAGTAACTCACTAACCTCTGAATCTAATGCAAAAACCCTTTTATTTTACAAAGAATTCAAGTTGGCAACAACATTCTCCAAGTCTTTTTCCCATATCTTCTTAAGCTTCTCAATTGCATCTTGAACTTCCTTGAAATCTGCATAGCAAGTTACAAAAAAAAATCAACAAAAAAGGGAAGCATTTCAGAGATACTTAGTTTTAGAAAAAAAAAAGATGAAACTTGGCAGGTGTTTTGCTAAAACTTGGAAGTGATTCTACTGAAACTTGGCAGTTATACTACTGAAACTTGACACTTAAACTATTGAAACTAATCAGTTCAAAAGGAAAAAAATATAACATGGCAGTTGTACTACTGAAACTTGGCAGTTGTATTAATGAACTAGGCAATTGTACTGCTTAAACTTAGCAGTTGTACTAATAAAAACATGTGGATGAATTAGCATAACTTGTACAACTTGGCATAAAATTTAAGAAACTTTTGATTGAATTAGTGAAACTTGTGAAAAATTAACTTGTGCAACATATTGCAAAAAAGAACACACAGATAACAAAAATATCTCGGAACCTTGGTTGCTCGACTGCGACATACGCACCCATTCCTCAAAGGATGTTGACTGCGAAGCTCCCACATCATTTGGTTGGGCATCAACATAAGGTGTGCTTGAAGGACTACGAAACTAGACCAACAAGAGAAAAAAAGACAATGGTCAAAATGGGGTTAAACTTTCGAAATAGCACATACAGGAATAAAAGGGATAAAAAAAGGAATGAAATCCACACATACAGGACTGTTTCCAAACACAACACTGTTCAAGCATAGCTTGTTCCTGTCAACCTTCATTGAAAACTCGTAATCAGCGTCTGAAAAATGGCATAGCCTTGGAATTGAGTAGTTCAGTTCTATCTTATTGATTGGGCCAACAGGGAGCTCTAGATGATCCACATAAACAACCTAAAAGAAACACACAAAAATGGAGTTGTGACGTTAAAAAACAGAACACAATAAGCACAGAATGGAATGCTGCCTATCTACAACTTATAGAAACTATTTTTTCCATACTTACAGCAAGTATGTGTAGGTAGCCACCCACATAATACTCCTTTGAGCGAGCCTCTGTACTCATCTTTTGAAACTTGGCAACCTCACCCATAAGATGACTCAACACATGGCCGGCCCAATCATATTCATCCAAAATAGAGATGTCAAGCAGGCTATATATGTAATCTAGGTCCACGTTGTTCTTTGATTATGGACATAGTACAGATGCTATTGCAGTTAGCATGTACGACCTCATGAACTGATCCTCATTAGTGCTATGTTCTGCCAAGTTTGAAGCAAATGGAATTGTCGCCCGCTTGTCCTCATTTCTAAATGCCTCCCTAATTTCTGCAATGTCATCGGGGTTCCCAGACCGAACCACAGGCCTCACACCAGATGGGATCTCCGATATTTTCTGAACCATGCTGCTGTTGAAACAAATTCTTCGATTCCTAGACCGGAACACGCACATCACTGGATCAACCCTGCTTATTATCCACTCTAACAGGGCGGCCGGTAGGTTAAGAGGTTGGACACCGAGTAAGGATCTAAACCCATGTTTCACAACAAACCCACGCTGCACCTCATTAAGCTTGCATGCAAGAATGTGCATCCTCCTTGAATTAAACCTAGACTTCATAAAGCACTTGGTGTCCATGGTGATTCAGACAATACACAATTACCCACTGCAGCATACAAAAAAACAAAAAAAACATTTACTAAAACCCACACATGCCTCACCACATTGCTGCAAAAAAAAAAACATCGGCCCCCACCCCCGATCCCCAACCCTTCGACCTCCGGTCCCATCGCCGCCTTCAAGCACAGACCACTGCCCGGAGCACGCCGTGGCCTCCTCCCTGTTCTGCACCCCCTCCATCCCCACCATCGACGAAAAATGTGCGGGATCTGAGGCGCACAAAATCGGCGAAAAATTTGAAACACATGGTGGGACAAACTACCTTTGAGGCATGTGGATGCGGCAGGGGGCCGGTCGCCGTCGCCGTGGCCTTCGCCGCCGTTGCCGTCGCCGAATCGCCCGCGTCGGAGGACGAGCCAACGACACGATTTGGACCAAACAAAACCACCCCCTGAGGTGCATGGATGCGGCGGTCCGAATAGAGTAACGAAGTAACTGCATAATACGGTTAGGCCTGGGCTATGATGCATCACGGGGCCCACTTGGCTCGTGCTCGTCCGGACTCACCGGACGGCCGACCTAAAGTGTTTTCGTAAAACTTAACTTTACTCGAGGTCGAAAAGAACAATGTCTCAACGGACGAGTCCATTCCCAAATCACGAGCTCAGGAACTTTACTCGATGTCGAAAAAAACAATGTCTCAACGGACGAGTCCATTCACAGATCACGAGCTCGGCCAGTCGACCACTCGGCCTTTCTCCCTCTTCCTTTTTTTTTGCTTTGCGATACTAAAAAATAAAACCAGATTTTCTGCGGTTACTGTTCTATGCAATTGGACTCACATGTCGGTGACGGTATCATGAAAGAAACTGTATATGATCCCAATCACAAAAATCAAAATCACGCATGTTCCCACGAATCCTTACTGATTTGGTCCCGTCCCCATTTCCGGCTTCTCCAGAGTCCAGACCCCATCTCCCGAAGCTCCAAGATCCATCCATGCCGAACACCGCAACACTCTCCTTCCTCTTGCTCTCGCCGGCCACTGCCCTCTTCCTTGTCATCCTCCTCCGCACCCTCAAGGGCAGGAAGCGCCATCGCTGCCTCCCGCCGAGCCCGCCGTCCCTCCCCGTCATCGGCCACCTCCACCTCTTAAAGAAGCCGCTCCACCGCTCGCTGGCCGCCCTCGCGGCGGCGCACGGCTCGGTGCTCCTCCTCCGCTTCGGCTCCCGCCGGGTGGTCCACGTCACGGACCCCGCCTTCGCCGACGAGTGCCTGACCACCCACGACGTCACCTTCGCGAACCGGCCGCAGCTCCCATCCGCGCGGTACCTCTCCAATGGCTACACCACGCTGGGGTCTTCTAGCTACGGCCCCAACTGGCGCAACCTCCGCCGCATTGCGACCGTTGAGGTGTTCTCCGCGCACCGCCTCCTCCGCTCCGCCGCCGTCCGCGCCGGCGAGGTTCGGGACATGGCGCGGCGCCTCTTCTTGGCTGGCGCCGGGGCCGACGCGTCGAAGCCCGCGCACGCCGACGTGAAGGCGCGGGCGTTCGAGCTCGCGCTGAACATCGTGGCACGGATGGTCGCTGGGAAGCGGTACTACGGCGAGGGAGACCCGGAGGCGGAGTCCGAGGAGTCGGCGAGGTTCCGTGACATGGTGCGCGAGTACTTCGCGATGCACGGGGCGTCAAATCTGCAGGACTTCTTGCCGATGGTCGGGCTGGTGGACATCGGCGGCGCGAAGCGGCGGGCGGTGAGGCTCTCCAGGACGCGGAACGCGTGGGCGCAGAGGCTCATCGACGAGCACCGCGCCTCCGCCGCGGAGAGGCGGGAGCAGGGGAGGACAATGATCGGCGAGTTGCTGGAGATGCAGGCGTCGGAGCCGGATGCGTACAGCGACAAGGTCATCAGGGCGCTCTGTCTGGTGAGTACTTGTTGCTCATTCGCGGCTCAATGGCTCATTCGCCTTGTTTGATTCCTCCTTCTTGCTTATTCACATCTGACATCGGAGTGCTTAAAATGGGGGAAAAGCTAAGCACAAATGCAGCTGCTTGTTCCTACATTACCTGTTCTTCTTGGCAAATTTCAACGTATAAAGATGTATATAACGGTGATTAGTAGCTATTCATACGAATTACGAAGTAGATAAATTGCATTTCCGCTGAGTTTATGAGTAATTATTCTATTTCCCTCCCTTGAAAGCGTACTATGCTATTCATTGTTGGTAGAATCAGTATTCATTACATATCTTAGCCACGTGATCAGAATCATGATAGAATCATGGAGGAGATATGGCACTATTTTTGTTCGATCATTAGATTAATAAGCGCAAGGCTTTGCAGCACTGCACGTACTGTTCACAGTTTGGTTGTCCATCCATCTCAAATTCTCAATCACAATGTTATCATGTATTTCCAACTAGTCTTCCCTGCCACACATATATTGAGGCCCTCTTTGTTGGCTTGTTTAGTTTTAGTTTAGTTGTAGTTGGAAAAATTTGACCATCTTTCAAAGTGGTATGAAAAGGCTAAATAAATTATTTTTAAAATATTTTAAGATATTTGAGAAAAACCCTACAAAGTCTAAAAAATTATTTTAAAAATTAAAGTAAATGGTCTATACTAAAATAACAAAAATTACAAATCCAACAAAAAACTAGAATTAAACAAGCATAAAAAAGAGCCCGAATTCTCTTATATCTGGAAACCTTAATCCCATGGGTCTTGGTTGGAATGTACGAAGGGACAAGAAACAAAGAAAGATTCCATGATTGAGTTACATGCCAAGGAGAGCGTGGGAGATAAATTAGAAAGAGAGGGTGAGATTAGCGAGAGAAGGGTGAGCTAGACGCTCACCTGTCCACCGTGTCTACGAAAACCGCGGTCATGGGTTTTGGTGTTTTGTTCCAAAATGCCCAAAAATGTCCCGGTGACCTGTCAAAAGACTAGTCAAGATCAGTTTTGACAGATGAGACAATGATCTGGTATTTCGGTTGAGGTACCAATTTGGTCCACTGAGCATAGTTGGGGCACCATTTTGGTACTTTTTCCCTTCCTACTAGAATCCTTTGTTCGAAAGTAAACCATCCCATGGAAATCTATAGCTGGTCGATAAATTTTGAACCTATGCCATATTAAAATCATAGTATACATAGACTATGTTAATTCGGTGACGAAAAATTGTTGTTACAATAGGACGGACTAAACCTGTAGCAGTTTAATGGAAACCAGTCAAACCATAGATTGCGCAACATCCAACTTCAAGTGCATACTTCAACTTTGTCGGTATTGAAATTGAAGATTTCCTCGGTCCAATTGGAACCCTTTAACCTCTCTTTAGGGTGGTGGCTAGATGACATCCTCTATATGCTACACGCAAGGGGTCTTGTTCAGTCAACCTGGGGTGTTTTGGAATACTTGGTTGGAAAGGAACTAAGATATTTTGTTGTACAATGTGTCCGGTAGCGGTTTTGTCGATTCGGTCAAGAGCGATCTTGACCTGCGGGCATCAGCTGGGGCAAAAAATGATGGTGTAACGTAGTTCCTCTTTGGGTTGCCCAGGCTGCCTGGTCGCAGGTTCTGTACATCACCCCTCCTTCCTCTTGTAACCCCTCTTTTTAATAGAATGCAGTTTCCCTGTCCTTTACTAATAAAAGGGTGAAAGTTATGTAACACCCTTTAGATTGCAAAGTTCAAACTCGGATAATATTTTGAGAAACTATAATTTTGTTTACCAACATTAGCCGTTATAGGTTCCGTGGCATTTCTTAGGGGTTGACAAGGTTTTCCAAAAGATTGACATAGTTGTTATTACAAATCCCCCATCAATCCTAAGGCTGCACAGGGTCATTTGTACAAATGAGGCTCCCAATTATAATGTGTAAACCGAGTAGTGGGATGTTCGTAGAACATCTAGCTCTATTAAGTGGCATGTATCATCCAATCTGTGCAAATGATTAGTTGATGGGGGAAATTAAAGATGTGTAATGCACTTGGTACAAAACATAATATGTTTTTAAGTTTTTTATAATCATAGATTTTGGCCATGCAATTTAACTTCCTGGTTTAATTTCTTCGTATATGTCAGTTTTACTGTGGTATTTACATTTTCTCTTTTAACTCCATATGGTTGCAACGCTTGATTATTCTACACACTATTTCATTGCTAGAATCTTGCAATTAACATAGCCAAGTTAGTTGACACATATGTTCACTTGCCTTGACTGCTAAGGGCATGTGAGTTGCATTGCTATATTAGAATTAATCTAGCCATCGACATGCTACAACACCGAAATCACAAATAATTTTCCTCGGCTCACGAAGAAGTTCTCATACTCACTAGCAGGGTTTTGTTTTGTGGTTCTAAAAAAGTCGGTGGGTGAGCAAAAACCGATTTTTAACGAAAATCATAAAAAATTAGTTGAATGTTGGCCCAAATTATTAAATTCAAATTTGCATTTTTATGAATACCAAAAATAATGAAGGAAAATGTGTAAACTAAGAATTTAATCCATAACCTCATGTAAACCAATGATTTCTCTTACCACTAAGCTATATCCCTTGTTTTGTGTTGTTTTGCAACAATCTTATATATGAATAATTAATTCAACCAAATTCTGAGCAAATCCTATAGTGCAATATGGGGGCTAGGGAGTCGATGTTGTGTTCAGCTAGGGCGCATACCAACTTATATATTAGCTAGAGATGGCCCAATAAAGGCTCAAAATGGGTCAAAGATGTCGATCATGCCCATGTTGTTGCAAAACATTTTATCCTTACTTAAGTCCCAACCCTAGTGAAACAATCAACCAACAGTTCACCGTACCTTACATATTTCAGCTCTAGATTCCACCATTTATCTTCTGCTTGATGAAGAACCTATTAGTTAGCACATGCTTGGTATGGTCATGTTGTAGCAGATTGTTTGCAATGTTGATTGCAGATTTATTATCACAATGCAACACTAGAGGACCATTCCTAGCAAATGAAGCCCTTCATTCAGATCATTTTACATACACTTAAAGCCATTGTTTGGTACTCTGCCTCTTCAGTAGACCGTACCACAATATCTTGTTTTCTGCTCCTCCACGACAAAAGGTTACCTCCAACAAAAATGCAGTATCTATAGGTAGGCCTTCGATCATCCTTGTTGCTTGAACAATCAGCATCGCAGTATCCCCCAACATTCTGGTGTTGGTTTTTCTAAACCAAATACCTTTTCTTGGACTATTCTTCAAGCATTGAAGAATACGGTAGATAACTTCCATATGTCCTGTTCTGGAATCACGAATGTATTTGCTTACTTTGGTCATTTGAAATTTCTGTTTTTAAAAAATGAGAACTGAATTTATCATCACATTATAGAAAACCGAACCATATAAACCAAAATATTTCGGTTCAGTTATTTTGGTTTTCGGTTTTTAGCCGAAATTTCATATTCAAGCAACAAACTAACATATCATTTAAATATACTATCGTGTGCTCACGACAATAAAAATGATAAACCAAATAAGATATAGAACAAGTAAACGAATCAAATAAAAATCAAACGTACATGGTATAAAATTATGAATCTCACTGCTGGGTTGTCACATATTTCTAGCATAATACATAATTTCAGTTTATTCGGTTTTTGGATTCTAATACCCAAATCGAACCATATTAACGTAATAGCATGGAAATAAAAACATAATTCTAAGAACAAAACCCGAATTGCTAAAAATTTCGGTTATTTCGGTTCGGTTCGGTTTAGTTTTTCGGTTTTTGGTTTTTTATGCCCACCCCTAGGTGAGACGTCCAACCATTCTTTGATACACCTCCTTTGTCAATTGGATCACTAGACTCAACAGAGTTTATGATTCCTATCGATTGGTGAAGAAATTGGTTGTCAACCGAGCATACCAGTTTTTGCTAAAAAAATCAAGGACATATTTTCTCTAGGATCTCACGATTCCTTTTGGAGAGGGAGCAATCTCGATCCTAGGAAAATATCGACGAGATCCAATATCTTTTACCTCGAACACTTCTGCTAGTTTTTTCCTACAAGCACTATATTTCTTCTTCGTCATCTCCGGTAATCACAATACCATCCTCACACACTGCTAATATGTTAATACATGAGCCTCCATGTTTGTAGAATGATGTATGATCCCCATTGTACCGAGAGAAACCTTTACCACCAACTGCACATCTGAATCTATCAAACCATGCACGTGGGGACTGCTTCAAGCCATACAACGACTTTTTGAGCTTGCACACTTTCCCATTATTATGCTTATTCTCAAAGACAAGGGGTATCTCCATATATACCTCTTGCGGATCTCCATGGAAAATGCATTCTTCACATCTAATCGATACAAAGGCCAATCAAAGTTTCAGCACTAGAAATCAACATCGTCACTTTTGGCATATCAACTACTGGCACTAGGCTAATCCATATGTTTGACTGTAACCTTTGGCAACCAGTCTTTCCTTCAATCTAACAGCCTTTCCTTTGGGGGGTTTGCTTTACTGTAAAGACCCACTTCCATCCCACTGTTCTTTTTCTAAGTAGGAGTGAAACAAGATCCCATGTGTTCCTCTTCTCGAGCACTCTAAGCTGCTCTTTCATTCCTTCTTTCCACTTGTGGTCTTGTTTTGCAACTCGCTAGTCCGTTGGAACATGCATTGACTGAAGTTGTATGCATGTGAGTAGGGGTGGGCATTCAGTATTTTCGGCATTTCGGTTCGGTATTTTTGGTTTCCAAAAAAATTCGGTATCCAAAAAGTGACTACCGAAATTCGTGGGTAAAATTTTACTACCAAAACCGAATATACCGAATTAATTCGGTTCGGTAGTTCGGTATTACCGACATTACATTGTCCACCTATTGTTATATCCCCAGTGAGAAGAAAAAAGCCATGTATTTTTCAATCAACCGTCGAAGCTTGTAGAAGATGGATTAACATACCTATGGATAGCGTGCGCTAGTTGCCAGCAGCCCGTGCCCTCTCTTCGCCTCCTTCCCCTTCCCCTCCGCCGCCTCAGGTGCCGCCATTGTAGCCTCGCCCGCCACCGCCTCCGGGAGCCGGTAGGAGGGAAACGCGGTGGCGTCCTCCGCGACGCCTACCTGGCTGTCTCCGTACGTGATGCGAGAGGAGGGTTTGGGGTGGAGACCGAATCGACGGCTAGATGCGGTTTTGCGTGGACTTGGAGAAGAGTGGTGGTTGGAGTGGAGGCAGTCGGCTGGGACGTTCATGGTTTGGCCCTTTGGGGTGTGCAGGGGGAGGGGGAGGGGAGGGGGAGGCCAGAAGCCCAATTGCCCAAAGCAATTAAGTGACGCAGCCTCGGTAGTTTTGGTATTTCGGTTCCCAGCAAGCAAATACTGAATCCGAACCGAAGAACCAAACTTTCTGAAAATCACTACCGAAATTAATACCGAAAATAAAAAACGATTATTTTGGTATTTTCGGTACGGTTCGGTTTTTCGGTTTCGAGATTTTTTGCCCGCACCTACATGTGAGATATGAGGTTATGAGATAAAGTTGGCAATGTCATGTTCAAAGCCGTATCGAGCTGGTCACTTAACACTCTAGCTAGGTTCCTTACGATGAGCAATAAGAAACTCTAAACGAGAGGAATCAAATTGAGGATCATTAGCAGAATGACTATGAAAAGGGAAGTTTGGGGAGGGATTTGGTACTAGGCCAACTAGGGCTGGAGGCCACTCAGCGAGCTATTCCGTTTCTGGTTGTCCTGCTGACTCTTTCTCCCCCTTTATCTCAAAGCGTTTTCAGTAATAAACTGTAAGTTCTTTTCTTGTTGGGACTGCAGGCATAGTTAGGCATGTAATTCTCCCTCTGATGGAGGGCCTTCACCCTGCCCTGAACTTCCACCATCTTCATCGCATTGCATGCGCCATAGTACATGTTGCTCAATGCCTTCTAGATCTGAGCTGCACTCTATAACGCCTCTATCATCCAAGCAATGGATGGAGGAATCGGTGTCAACAACCATGCCACTACCACCGAATTGGTGGTGCTCTATGTTCTCTACTCCACACCGGCCTTATCTTATATTCTCAACACAACTCTTGCATATAGTGTTCCACCAGTTTTGTTCTCAGAATTCGCTGAGCTCTTCAACATTAACTTAAATAATTCGTACTCCCTTCCAATTTCATATCATTTGGCATCTGCTCCGGCTTCAACTCAGATAACCGCACACCTGCCCTTATCCCAACTATACCCATCGCCAAGAGAACCTACAACATCGCATGTCACCTTTGTCTAACCAACGCAGAGGTGTACCAATGACTGCCTTACCTTTCTCTTCTACCGCCTTCATCGCGGCGTCTTTACCTTCCCTTCTCATTGCCTCAATGTCCTACAGAGTCATCTTTGAGACTGGAATGACATTAAACAATATACGACTTCGCGCGCTATCATGCGATCACGACACTTCCACTCAAAAATCATTTACACGCAGTCCACCCCAACACATCCAGCAACAACAACAGCAGCCGGTGTTTTCTACCTTCAACTCTTTTTCGGAGCTCGCAGCAGTACTCCTCTTCTTCCTTCTTCTCTTGGGCTTTCACAGATCTAGGCGAGTGCGGACGCAGCAACCCAGGCCGGCTCAGCGACGGAGCTCGCACAGCGCACAACGACGTGAGTGAGCCCGCGCGTTGATGGGGCCGAAGCCCTGCATGACAGTGGTGGTGCTGCCGTGGTGGTGGTGTACTGTAGTGACGGTGGTGGTGGTTGTGGCGGCGGTGAACGACAGCAGCGGTGGCAAAACAGAGGTGAGTCTAGAGGTCTGACAAAAATAACAAATTTTCATTTAATTTAATTTAATCTGAAACAAACAAGGCCCATATTGTGCAATGTGGGGGGATTTAGCGTTGTGTCCTGGTAGGGCACACACTAACACATGTATTAGCTAGAGATGGCGTATTGAAGGCCCATTACAACTTATACAGCCAATAAATCCAAACTTTTTTTTCCCTGAGCCAGTAAAAACTCGGTACCAACCGAAAAAAACGATTTTCCCCAAAAATGGGTAAATCGGACCAGAGCTCAAATCCCTGCTCACTAGCTGGTACAATCTTTGGTGCAGCAGACCACACTGCAAACGGGAACAGATCATTCTGGAGTTAACAGGGGATGGGGAGAGAGAATGAAAAGCTTTTTTATTGCAATTAGCCTTTTTAGCTATGTCTGTTGTCACATATCATCTAGATTTGCTCAATTAGCTGCTAACTAAGTACACGAGTTACATGGTTCTATTAGAATTAATTTAGGCATCAACACATCAGTCACGGGCAAATCGCAGATGCTTATCTTCCTCACTAGCGGGCACAATCTTTTGCTGCAACAGAGCATCCTGCAAGCGGGAACGGACACTTCGTCGAGCGCCATCGAATGGGGCATGGCGGAGCTGCTCAACCATCCGGCGGCGATGGCCAAGGCCAGGGCGGAGATCGACGAGGTGGTCGGCACAGGGCGCCTGCTGGAGGAGGCCGACCTGCCCAGCCTCCCCTACCTGCAGTGCGTCCTCACGGAGACCCTCCGTCTCCACCCCGTCGCCCCGCTCCTCGCGCCGCACGAGTCGTCGGCGGACTGCACCGTCGCCGGCTACGACGTCCCGGCGGGGACCATGCTGCTCGTCAACGTGCACGCCATGCACAGGGACGCGCGGGCGTGGGACGAGCCGGAGATCTTCCGGCCGGAGAGGTTCGAGGGAGGGAGGGGCGAGGGGAAGTGGATGCTGCCGTTCGGGATGGGGCGGCGGCGGTGCCCCGGCGAGGGCTTCGCCGCGAAGGTGGTCGGCCTCGCTCTGGGCACGCTGGTGCAGTGCTTCCAGTGGAGGAGGGTGGGAGAGGAGGAGGTCGACATGGCTGAAGGGCCCGGGCTGACCATGCCCAAGTCCGTGCCGTTGGAGGCTTTGTATTGGCCTCGTCCTCGGATGGCCTCGCTGCTAACGGCACTGTAGCAAAAGCTGGGGTTTTTTTTTTTTTTCCCCCAAATGGCTTCAATTTCAAACATACGATTCTACTGGTCGCGGTAAAAAATGATTCAAATATATTATATTAGTGCAAAATATACCACGCAACGTCAAGAAAAATATTTGCACTAATTTGTAAACATGGTATTTATGTATCCATTACTCGTGTCAGATGCATTGTTGTTGAACCAGATATAAAACGTGGGAAACCAAGAATGTTATGAAAAATATTTGCACTATTTTGTAAACATGGTATTTGTGTATACATTGCTCGTGTGAGATGCACCGTTGTTGAACATTATGTAAAAGGGATAATTTACTTTTTGCCCTAAAGTTCATTGCTTATCTACTATTTGCCCTAAGCAACTTTCTTCTATATGTTTTGCCCTAAAGTTTGTTGGGTTATCTATTATGTGCCTTTTTTAAAAATTTTGACACAAATATGAGCAAATTTAGACATGAAAAACCATTCTACCCCTGCCAATGCCACATCTATTACTTGCCCTTTTACGCTGCCCCTCTATTATTTGCCCATCTTTTCGCTGCCTCTAATATTTGCCCTCTTTTTCGCTGTCAATGATAGATCTTTCACAATATATAAAACCAGGCATATGTATCCTTAGATATATTACATGGCATATCAAAATAAAACACATCATCCAGAGTTTACACATAACATCATATTCACATGAATGTTAGCAGATCATATGAAATGCAACAAAATAGCAACCAGAGCGTACATCCAATGTAACAAAAGAGCATCTAGAGTTTACACTCGGTGCAACAAAATGGTATCAAGCCTGATTAATTTCATTGGTCTTTGGACGCTCCACAAGCTGATTTTCAAAATTAGAAAACAAATAGCAAACAAATTCTAAAAAATACGAAACTTGGTTGGTGGTTATGTTTTGACAAGATGAAGAAGATCAACGGTTTGGATCGATCACTAAAGTTCTCGAATTTCAAAAAACCGTCGAAGTCTACGAAGGGATCCGTAGATTAAAATATACGCTAGCCCAACTCTATATATATATATATACATATATATATATATATATAGGGTAGCACTAAAATACTCCTATGTTTTCAGCGCGACACGCGTCGCTCCCCATCTACCCCCGTTCCCAAACGATCTTTTACATGCCCTTAATTAGCTAGTAGTCATTCCAAATTAAGCGGAATGGACAAAAGAATTAAGCGTTGCACTTTCGTGGAAGCAACAAACTGTGATGCCATGCATGGCGGCTAGGACTATCCGTTCTCATGCGTATAAATTAATTGGGCTCGATCTGACTCATAGAACTCGAAAGACATACTAGTTGGTTTTGACCAGTAAATCCAAAGAGTAGTTTGTAAAAATCCACGTACAGACCAACAACTGCTCGGTCAAAATTAAATAAGGTGTTTTTGGATTTATACATGTTCTTTCATCACATCGTAAAATTTAAAAAACATTGAAAAAATAGGATCACATCAATCCATGTCAATTAACTACCAACAAGAGCACTACGTATCAATTGGACGGACATATCATCTATCATGTGACCGTAGCAAGGACAATGGTCAATTCCAATATGGTCCTCTCCTAGACCGAGAAGTGTATCATATATCCCAATTAATCGGATTAATTCCTTCCAGTTTTTTTTTTGAGACAATTCCTTCCAGTTTTTAATCTGATTTTCCCATGGCCTTGAAAGCGCCACATATATAGCATACTCCATATGATTTGGCCACTGGACGCGGACGCATTCGCTTCAATGATGATGAGAGTGAAATGCTTGTCCTCCCAATTAAGCATGGCAATCTCCATATACAGCACTAAATAATGCTACCGTACAGATACTTCGTTCGCCAAAAGTTATCATACCTTATGATCTTGGTCTTTTTGGCTTAGATTAAAATAGAAGGCAATCTGTCATTTTTGTACAAACCAAATGATATAATAATTTGTAGGTATTTTTCTGGGGTTTTAAATAGTTTTTTAGAATTTCTGAAATCGTAATAACTTCGTGTAGCATACATTATACGAAGTTATACGAGCCCGCTTTTTATGTGGGGCCCACGACAACTTCACTCGACGGCTTTGTAATGGCCGTCGAGACTACGCTGTCAGGCTAAAAACAGCGTCTGGGCCAGTAATCGCGATGGCAGGGGTATTGGCCGTTGAGATAAATACTATCAACGGCTAAGCTATCGAGATTATTAATCTCTCTCGAAGGAGCTAACTCGACAGCCGATTTTGGACGGCTTGATGTTTAGTATCGACGGTTCAAGCCGTCGATACAACTGTTGTTTCCTATAGTATTATATTAAATTGAAGTAAAATACTAGAAAACCACATATTAATTGTAAATAAAAAGAAGGAAGAAGTCCAATTTACCTCCCTTAACTATTGCAGAAGTTCATTTTTCCTCCCTCAACTCATTTGTGGCCGTTCGATGCAAGATTGGACGGCCAGATCTCACCCATTTAACACAGAGGGAGGAAAAGTGAACTTTTTCAATAGTTGAGGGAGGCAATGTGGACTTCTTCCACTCCTGGAACTTGGACGGAGTTCGTTCCTCGACGAAGCCCATTCGAGGATGCCCATTGATGTTTTTTGAAAGAAGTCTAATTTACCTCCCTCTACTATTGCAGAAGTTCATTTTTCCTCCCTTACCTCATTTGTGGCCGTTCGATGCAAGATTGGACGGCCAGATCTCACCCATTTAATACAGAGGGAGGAAAAGTGAACTTTTTCAATAGTAGAGGGAGGCAATGTGGACTTCTTCCATGTTTTTTTGAGGAGCACATGACCGATGGGCCCTCTCTGGTGCAGTTCTGCAACGAAGCCACATATAAAAATTAATATGATATGGTACCAAAATTAATGAATATGCCCATCTAGAATCATCATTTCATTTCATTTATTATTATTTTTTATTATACAAAGCGCTAGCTGCGGAAGACACCGTCGCGCCACCTGTCTTCGCTGCTCTCTCGTGCGCCCATCGTCGTTCAGGTGGTTCGCTTTTTACAGGTTCAGTGAGCTATACAGTACCTTGTTGGAGCCAGCCTAAGGGATCCAAACAGGCCCTTAGTTCCTTGCCGTTCGATCGTCCCGGTTCCAGCGATCGGACCGTCCTGGTCGGCACAGCTAAGCCCTTCCACGCCCTTCCTCATCCTTCTCTTCCACCGCCTGTCGATGCTTTCGACGTTTCCAGTCCCGCCCCTCTTGGCCGCCGCCGCCGCCTCTGCCCTACTCGCCGGCGCCCTTGCTCACTTCCACTCCCGCCCCTCCTGCTCGCCGTCGTCGCCTCTGCCCTACTCGACGGCGCCCCAGCTCTTCGGCGGCCCCGCGCCCTCTCTGTCCGTGACGACACCGACCGCCTTGCCGTACCTCTTCTTCCACACGCACCTGTGCACTGCGCCCGTCCCCGCCGAACCTTCTTGTGTTTTCCCATCTCCCTCTTTACTATGCTGCTGTTTAGTTCTCAGTTTATTACCATCCGTTCTTGCTTTCTCTGTCGCATGGCCGGCTTGTTGGGTGAGTTGCACAAACAGATTGGTTCCTCTTCCATACGGTGTGGTCGAAGCCCGTTCTTCCAATGGCTTCCCCTTGCTTTATTCTTGCTTTCTCTTCTACGGGGAATCACATAGACTTATATGATGCAAATGCTCTGCTCAACGAATGCGCTTACCAGGCCTACTGTTCGTTCGTGCCTCTACCGTCTTATACCCCGTAGGCTTCATGAAAAAAAAAAAGCCTCTGTTATTTAGGTTCATCTTCCGTCAATGTTACAATTTATTATCCCTAACCAATTCACTTCACTGCTTCCATGTACTGCAATTTTTGCCCTCTGTACTGGTTGCGCACAAGTCTATTTACCAAGTTTTTTTCAGGCCCTTACATATAATACCAAACTTACCTGTAGCGTACCAGTAGTATACTCAAAAATTCCGGGAACGACCGTTTCAGGTTTACCAAAAAAGGATGCATCACAGTATGTACTTTCACGCATGTCACGAAGACACTGTTCCATTCCGTTCTGTTCACTATAAGCTTCAGTAAATACTCTTCCTGTCGTCCTCCGCCGTTGGGTAATACTAATTTAAATTAGAGGTTTCTAGATCTGTTTTTCCTTGGCATGCAGTGTTGTTTTTACAGGATTTGAAGCCGGTAAAGTCAGTTGAATGTGTGGTGACGTAAGTATTTATATGTGTGTTGATAATCTGGGACATAGCAGTTCTATTTAAAGTTTTATGTTGATGTACGGTGTGCTAGAGAAAATGTGAGGTAAGGTATGGTATAGGCTCAGTAGGTGTAAATTGATTTTGGCCTGCGATTTGTGCCTCGGCTGGCCCATCTACGTCTTGGTCTGTCTGATTTAATAGAGAGTTCTGAAATGGGGAGAAGATTTTTTTCCTTACAGTTTGTACCGTCAGAATAATATTTCCTGACAGTTTGCCGTCAGCAAAAATGCATTTTCGCTGCTTGCTAGCCCTGTGTGATTTTGCCTGACAGCAGCCCGTCAGCATTAATTTTCCTGACGGGAATCAGTATATGCCTGACGGTTTGAGCCCGTCAGGGATGCCCCTGTTTCGGGTAGTGCCTCTCTTCACTTTCGTTCCATTGTAAAATAGTACTACCTCCGGTCACAAAAAAATAATCATCGTTGACTTTTGGATACACTTTTGACCATTCGTTTTATTCACAAATTTAGTTCAAATATGTTAAAATATAAGTAATACTTAAAATACATTTAATAATAAATCAAATCTTAACAAAATAAATAATATTTATATAACTTTTTTAAATAAAACGAATGGTCAAAGGTATGTCCAAAAGTCAACAGCGACTTCTTTTTATGACCGGAGGGAGTATATCATTGGTGTGTACCGTAAAGAAGATATATTTGACCGACTGCAACCCAGTCATATGTCCACGCGTGCATCTCTTCCACAGACTAGTCCACCCGTCGATAAGGACGTGTCAGGGGTAGACGACTGGATTCTAGCAAAACTGTAGTTAATTTACCTTTTCTAACACACAGGCTCAACCAAAACACACGTACAGGCTCCGGCACTTTGATCAATCATATATAAAAGTACATGTTACTGGGCAAGCGAGCAAAGTTCGAAGGGATTGTTTATTCGAAGGATACACCATAGGAAACCTTGCAAATATACAGTGTAATTGACTATTTGATTTTAGAAAAAAGTATAGATTATTCCCTGAACTATTGCCTTAATATAGAATACCCCCTCAACTCCAAAACCAAAAATTTAACACCCTGAACTTTGTAAACCGGATAGACTATCCCCTTGAACTATTGTCTTAATATAGAATACCCCCTCAACTCCAAAACCCGAAATTTAACACCCTGAACTTTGTAAACCGTATAGATTATCCCTCTGACTCAGTTTTCAACTGGTTTTGGATAAATAAAAATTGTACATGACAGATGCCCATCCAATGCATAACTAAGCAATATTTTACACAGAATGCACTAAAGTTTTGAGCTTAAATCTTCACATAATTGCTTAAATCTATTGCTTATGTAATCCTAATTAATTGTGTGGCTTACATGTTCTGCTTAATTAATTGTAGACAAAACTTTAGTGCATAATGTGCATTGGATGGGCTGCTGCCATGAACAGTTTTTATTTGTCCAAAACTAGCTGAAAACCGAGTCAGGGGGTACTATATAAGGTTTACACAGTTCAGGAGTGTTTTCTATCTGGTCTTGGAGTTGAGGGGGTATTCTATACTAAGGCAATAGTTTAGTAGGGTAATCTATACTTTTTCCTTGGTTGACTCGTATTCATCTAATAGTTAGGACTAACAAGGAAATAAAAATTTGTGTCGGTGCATAATTTGCATGCCTACGTGGAAGAGCATACGGTGGCTCAATTTTTTTTTCGTTGAATTACAGAAACATTAAGGGCGCCATGGTGGATGGCACGACATGATCACAAGATATATAATATACTACCTGGATTAATTAAACATGTTTAGTTCATAGACCTGAGCATGCACCCACTCCTAATGCTACTCACCATATATGTATACAAGTCCAGGATTCCGTCCAAAAGACATGAGCTCATCAAGCGGAGGAGGAAAAGGAAGACGACCATGGACATGCACACGGCCTTCACGACAGCACAGAGTATAGAGAAGGCCTTGAGCAGATGAAGAAGATGAAGAAGACGACGATGATCTGCGCACTGCCTCCTGAGACCAGAACAGAGTCCATAATATGATCTGTCCACATAAGAAGCTGCAACAATTAATATGGTGGGCTTAATCAGCTAAGAAAGGTACTACCTCTTGTCATAAAACAAGTCGCCGTTGACTTTTGGACAAGCATTTGACCATTCGTCTTATTTAAAAAATTATGTAGGTTATCATTTATTTTGTCGTGATTTATTTTACGCAGGGAAAACAATGAACAGAGCAGACGACGAAACAGGCAAGGCAAAACAAAGATAATGTGACGAAAAAAAGCAGCAGGCAAGCACGGCCCAACCAGCTGCAGTACTGTGATGGCACACAGCAGCAATTAACTCCAACAACAGATGCACTTACCAAGGGAAAAAAAAGGGGCAACGATGCTATACGGACGAAATACGGGGGCACCGGCGAAAGTACGGGGCGCACGAACCCATGGTAAGAAGGACCATCAAGAAACACCCAAGGTCAACTGCGCAAAAAAGGTTTAAAGAAAGGACCATTCTGCAAAGTCGTCAGAGCAGGGCGCGGTGGGAATTAGGTTCGCACGAACGACGTGGGACGATCCAGACCAACCATGGCGACAAACGAACGGACGGAACAAACTGTCGACGTGGGCATGGCGAGGGAGCAGGCAGAAGCGGAACTACACGCTATGTATCGTAGGAAAATGAGCATGTTAACTGTTCTACATTAGGCACAAGACGTTAAGGGACCATAGTACAAGATGATTAAACAAAATGCTCTAGAATTGTGTGCCCGATTATGAGAACCCACAACTTTCATGTCAACTTGTGCTAGCTCAAAAACTATCTTGTTTGCACGTCACGAAATAAAACAATGTCTTGACCATCTCATGATACATATAACCTCATGGACATTTAATTCATTATCAAAGTACATGTATAGTGGCCTGGTTTTGATGAAAAAAAATTATATGCACCAGGTGCCATGGTGACACCCGGAGGAGGAGAGAGATTGACACAACACTGGGTGCCACAGGGTTCTTTCAGTTTTTATAGGCTAACTGAGCCGAATACATTACAATACTAAATTGTGAACTTATCGAAGATGAATAGAATGCAAAAAAATAGGGAAGATGTATATTGAAAGTTACTAAGAGCATCCCCGATAGCCCTTCTATCACATCCCCTAAAACAATATTCATGTCTCTTGAATCTATCCTACTCCCTAAAACGTTATTCATGTCACTATTCATGAGACATGAATAGTATTTTAGAGGGTGGGATAGAGGGTTGTTGGGGATGTTCTAAGCATGCAACAATTTAAATTTGAATTTTTTAGTTTTTAAGGTAAATATTTTATGTTTTGAACATTTTAAGTGAAAATTTAATAGAAAATGTTTAATAAAAAAGTATTTCTAATGACACTTTATTTTTTTAAGAATTGTTCGATATGCTTACATAGCTTAAACAAAAGCAATTGAGATGGCAAATAAGAGAGGTGCGACTAAGTGATGGCAGGAAAGACTAAGTGATGGCAGGAAAGAGGCTATCCGACTATACAATTAACATAAAAAAAATTAACCCCTTTCCTACAATCAAAGACTCCCTAATCAAGGAGCTTCAGATTATTCCTTTATGATAGCAAATGACATGGTAAGAATCGTGTCAAGGAAAGGGTTGCATTTGTTACTACTAATAACCAAGTAGGTGATAGCTACACACGCCTTAACAAATCACATTTAAATGAAGTGATATCGGTAAAGTACAGCAGTTAATACATTACGGGAGCGACTGTCGTTGCTCGGACCTAGCAGTCGACGAGCGCACGGCGCAGCTCAGACGACTGCCGCCGAGCAAAACCGATACATTAAACGCCGTTATACAACGGTGCCGTCCTATACCTCTTCGCAAAATCAACAAGTTTTTTTTTAGAAACGCAAAGTCAACAAGTTGACGGTGCCGAGCAACGCCATTACAACTGGTTGAGCCACTTGTGCCCTCCTACACCTCTTCGCAACGTGCGCCCCAAAACGTCCTTACAAATGATGATCTCCAGCTGCACCCTCCATGTATCCCTTTCCCGGCGTGCTATATATAGCCATGCAGAACGGCAAGGTTTGAGCCATCCAATTGCCATCCTTATTCTCAAATCTTTCTCAGTACACTTTGGGAACTAGCTAGCTACGAGCTGATCGATTGAGCAAGCAGAGAGATGGCCAAGAAGCTTGCCGTTCTGAGCTTAATGGCGTTGCTTGGCACCGTTGCCTGCCAGGGCTACGGCGCCCCCGGTCCGACTCCGCCCACTACCTACCCAAGCCCAGCGAGCCCAAGCCCACCGAGCACTTATCCTCCACCTGGCCCAACTGCGCCGAGCCCAATGTCGTCAACCCCGAGCTCTCCGAGCACATATCCTCCACCAAACCCACCACCATCGACGATGAACCATCCATCCTCGGGGCTTAGAGTCGGCTACTACAAGGACAAGTGCCCTCGGGCCGAAGAGATTGTTAGGAATGCTGTGAAGAACGCCGTATACACCAACGGCACTGGCATTGGTGCGGGGCTAATCCGTCTCTTCTTCCACGACTGTTTTATCCGGGTAAATTTTTACGAATTGATGTATTCCCTTCGTTCTAAAATGTAAGGCGTGCATGTATTTTAAAAAAGTCAATGTTTACAATGTTTGACTAATAATTATGCTAGGAATATATATGTTCAATGTTATGCATGTCATACGCTTAGATTCGTATTTGAAAGTATTTTGATATGATATTAATTTTATAGTTATTGATAATATAATATGAAAGAAATTAATGGTCAAAATTTACATTTGTTTACTGCATCAAAAAATTATGTGCCTTACATTTTATAACGGAGTGAGTATTAATTGTGCTATCCGTGACAATCGTATGTCTTCAGACATATATATATGTCGCGATATGAACTGTTCTAATGAAAAACAATCTATCTCTCAAGTTCTCAGATGGTCTGGAACTGCTTCTTCCTTATTGTCCGACTTAAGAATTGCATAGGGGGCCGCTAATTAAGCAAAGTCCCAGGGCTTGAAATGCATGCAGACAGTATACTGTGTTTTTCTTACAAAGTCATCCCTAGACTGAGATGACGATATACACTACGTTATATCATGAAATTTCAATTTCGATATGGATCATCTGATTTCAACCCCAAATGCTCTGATGTATGCTATTTTTTGTTTCCATAAATATGTAGTGAGCATGTTTAGTCCATTACTCCTATTATGCACACTGCACAAACCTACTGTACTAATGGTTTGTGTTTTTCAGGGTTGCGATGCTTCCGTTCTACTCGACGAGACCGACCCGAACAACCCGCCGGAGAAGAAGGGCATACCCAACCTCAGCCTGCGCGGCTTCGAGGCAATCGACGCGGCCAAGAAGGCCCTCGAGGTGGAGTGCCCCGGTGTCGTCTCGTGCGCCGACATCGTCGCCTTCGCCGGCCGCGACGCCACCTACCTCCTCAGCAACTACAAGGTGGACTTCGACATGCCCGCCGGCCGCTACGACGGGCTGGTGTCGCTCGCTAGCGAGACCCTCCCCAACCTGCCCGCGCCCTTCCTCAACCTCCAGCAGCTCAAGGCCAGCTTCGCCGCCAAGGGGCTCACCGCCGACGAGATGGTGACCCTCTCCGGCGCGCACACCGTCGGACGGTCCCACTGCTCCTCCTTCTCCGGCCGCCTCCCGCCGAGCAACTCCGACATGGACGCCACGCTCGCCGCCTCGCTGGTGCGGCAGTGCAACCGGAGTGGCGACCCCACGGTGCCGCAGGACTTCAAGACCCCCAACGTGCTAGACAACCAGTACTACAAGAACGTGCTCAGCAGGGACGTGCTGTTCAACTCCGACGCCGCGCTCAGGTCATCGGAGACGGGCATGTCGGTGCTTCTCAACGTGATCGTCCCCGGCCTGTGGGAGAGCAAGTTCAAGGCGGCGATGGTGAAGATGGGCGGCGTCGAGGTCAAGACCAGCGCCGACGGCGAGATCAGGAAGAATTGCCGGGTGGTCAATAAGCCATACTAGCTCTTGCCCAATGGTTGACCTATGACCTCATCGATCTTTGCTCCTGGCGACTGATCAGCATAAAAACTGCAGCTTGCATGCATTGTTAATTAAGTTCTTCCTCCAAAGTTTTTCTCATAAATTTCCCTTTCTTTCCATTTGAATTTTTTTGTGCTGTAATATTCTTGTTTTAATTCTACGATAAGCTATCTTTGTATGTTAAAATGAAGCTTTATTTTTTTCAAAACAGCAAGCTGGCATTAATATTACTGAGTATTATTCACAACTGAGCCACAAAAGAGGGGCTGACAGAAGGCAGCTAAGAAGAACTAGCCTCCAAGCCCAAAAAAAAAAGAAGAAATTGTGGATTTTAAATTATGGTTTATCACAGCCAATACTATTAATTCACCCTAAACGGTCTTAGCAAAATAGCAACCGTAAATTCTCAAAAAAAAAAGCAACTGTTGCTCTTATGATTGCATGAACACTAGGCTACTTTATCCGCACGTACAGCTAATGGGCCTTGAGCAAGGCTCGATTTGGGTGTCCTGCTCATTGTTTCGGGCATTTGGGCTGTACCGTCTCCAAGTGACGGGTCAAATCCCCGGCCCAGGCCCATCTGAGCGCGCACTCGCTGCCGGAGCGAGCACCGGTGCAACATACACAGTCACATACTCAACGCAAGTACGCAACTACACGGACGGTTTCTTAATTTTCGTTTAATTTACAGATGAATAGCTAGCAATAAGTTATTGTTAATAGTGATGGGATATATTTCTATTTTATCCTTGTCATCCGAACGGTTGATATCCGTAGCAACCACTTACGGTGAATACCAAGTTAATTTGTTGATATCCAACATCGACGTTTGAGATATCTCTTCCTGATTGCTCCATTCACTACAGAAATCATACAATCTCGACGGCCATAAGTCGCAGTCGATATAGCGCAACTAATTATCTCGACGGCTAGCTCCTAGCTGTCGTTATTAATAGTCTGTCCCGACGGCCTACACCTAGCTGTCGAGACAAGTCCGTTTCAGCCTGCGCCCGTTACATTTTGGGTTTTTCCGTGCGTGGGAAACTAGCTATCTCGACGGCCTGTCTTTCTCGATGGTTTGCGGCCGTCGAGACAAGTGTTGGTCGCGCGTCACGTCTAGACTGGTTCCTTATCACGACGGCTGGCTTAAAGCCGTCGAGACAGGTAATCTCGATAGCCAAGACGTCGAGACCCGCCTTTTCACTACAGGAATCGCACTCTGTGTCGGCGGCCAAAACCGTCGACACAACCACAAAACCCGCCAACACAGGGCCCTATCGTTGGTAGGCCGCCAACAAAGGTCCGTCGACAAAACATCGACGACACAGCCTGTCGGTGTCTGGAAAACGCCCTCATGAAGGGTAGCGGGTCCACGGACCGGCAGACGACTCAGGCCGCGCGGTCTTCCCGGACAGCGCCTAGTGCGACTTGGCGATCCGGGTACAGGTCCGTCATATGGTGAGAGAAAGAGAAAAAGGGGGAGAAGAAGGGAGAAAGGAATACAAACCGTGAAGACACAAACGATTTACCCTTCTTCGAGCCCCCACTGCCGAGTAATAGCTCTACTCCAGCCTTTGTTGATTATACGGTGGAAAACAGTACAGAGGTGCCGAGACCGGGCTTGAAGGCACCGATCCCGAGCTTACAGGGATTCTAGACACTGAAGTGGCTAAGGACTAAGACTGCTGTGGAAGCTTCGGATGCGTGGGTTGCGTGTTACTCTATTCCACCTGCCTCGAAAGGATCTGGGGCCTTTTCTTTTATAGACGCGGCGGGTCGCCCGGAGCTGATGCGGCGGGCCCCGCGCCCGTTCTTGCTTTAGTGGCGGTGCTCTTGTCTCATTCCGGAACCTGCAGGGAGAAGCTGGTCAGGTTAGTGCTGGACACGTGTTCGTCTGAGAGTGCTTACACGGGGAGAAATATGCTTTAGGGAGAAAGCACTTTTCCTTTATCCCCAATATAGCATTGACTGGACCGAGCCAGCCTCGCGCCACCCGTTAGGGGCGTCGTGTAGCGTAACAACCGTCGTCGCCTGCCAAAGGGGGCAAACGACAAAACGAGCTACCCGCGTGCTTCCCCCGGGCTGCGGATCCCCGGGGAGACACAGTTTCTCCCGGTAAAGGCCGAGAAAGTGTGGTGGGACATGACAGTTGTCGCCACTAGCCCACGGACAGGCGGACTACCCGCAGGACCCTCTCCCGTGCTAAAGATAGTCCAGGAGGTGCGCCACGCTCCTGGTTGGGACCCAGGGAGGCGCGGTTGACCTAGTCAAGTCCAGGGAAGACCCTGGCGGGCTAGATGGCGGGCTAGATGGTTCCTTTAGTACGGCCACGGGCGGCCTTTTAGACCTTTTGCACGTGCAGTGGGCCGGTACGGAATCGGCCCAAGGCCTACCTTGGGATGGGCCGCTTATCAATCACCAACACAGCCAATCTATGTCAGGCGTCTTTTTCTCAACCTGACTGTCTCGAGAGCCAATTCTCGACGGCCGGCCGTCAAGGGTGGCTTCTCTCAACGGTTTGATGGTCTTTCGGCCGTCGAGATTGTGCACGATCCGCATGGTGATTGGTGTGTGTCTTGATCTCAATTCCACCCATCATCACCATCGCTGCCTTGAATCTACTCCCCCATAATCCCAGGACGTCAGACACCATCCTCATTGTCTAGTCTGATGCCATGAGCGCGATGTCTTAACTAGCAGCATATCATGGATCTTCATGTTTTCATATAGTATTGGTTGTCGAAGTCGATGAGCAGTGAGAGCGGTCAACGGTGCGCGCAGCAAAGAGACTAATTCCATATCTTCCACACCTATTAGTCTATAAGCTGTGAAACTATCTTTGAGTTGTTGTAGGTCAAAGAAGGCACAAACAAAACAGGGAGGGTCTCTCTAAGGAGCAACAAGCACCTGTCGTAACAGTCGGTTGGCATGTCAAATTCGATGTTGTAGACGCTGATCGGCTGATGAAGTAGGTGGTGTCATGATCGGCAAAGGCGACAACATCAGCACATCAGAGTGGAAGGGAAGGCTGCTAAAATGGTTGTATTGTCCATGCTAGGCATCGCATAATGTTGAGAAATTGATGTGTCTAGACTCTGTTGATATAGGAAATAGGGACTAAGCTTTGGTTATGCTAAGAATAAATAGATGGGATCATGCTGGGACGGTATGTAGGTGGGATATAGTTGGATGCCCTTGGTTAGGAAGATAAAAAGTGGCTTTGGATCAACAATCTTGGACTAGAAGAAGTTGGTGATCTTGTGCTCAAACTATGACTTAATTAGGGCTCAACATTTGTGGATTAGAGCTAGACGAAGGATACATGAATGGGCTCATGCTTGGATAATAGGTTGTAGTGCTTTAGTTTGATGGGCTTGGGCTATAAGAATAGGAAGGCGGGCTTTGGTCAACCGACTTGGTCTCAATGAAGTGAATGGGTTTGTGCTAGGAGAATAAAAAGTAGTGCTCACTATTGGACACAAAATAAATTTTATTAATTAAGCCTGTTAATTAATCCCATAATTAATTGATTAAATAGTTTTGTGGATAATTAATCAGAGGATAAGTGTTCGTAACCTCCAACCAGGTTTAAGGACACAAGGTGACCCCGCTTTTTCAGGGTAAGAAGGGGTAGAGAAAATGCCTCGAGCCGAGGTCCGAGTACCAAGCGCTGCAGCGCTGAAGTATGAGCCCCGTGGACTTGCTATTGCCTCTCCACGAGGCTCATACCAGCCGCTACGGCGCGGAAGTATGTAACCCATGCCATACTCCTAGAAAAAACTAGAACGACCTTCAACAAAATGGTACCTGTACCCGAAACCGACATAGGTGGGTAGGTAGAGAATACATGTACTCTCTCTAAGGAACTTGGCAAAATAGCCCTGTAACTTCGGGAGAAAGGGTTGCCCCCTCGCAAAAGGGGGTCGCAGTGATCAGGCCCGGGCGACTGTTTACCAAAAACACAGGTCCCGCCGGTGACACAGCACCTCCATAGCCACGGCGGCGCGGCATCCTCCCAGCGTGGTGGCGCACGCATCTCCTTCTACCTCGGCGTAGGCTCTCCCCTACTCGGGCACGGCGGCGGCGGCCAAATTCCTCTCCACAGCGGCGGCGCCCAAGCCGGCTCCAGCATCGCCCGAGGCAGCGGCGGCGTGCTCCGGCATCTCCACGGCGGCGCCGGCAGCGGCTCTACTACGCACGATGGCGGCACCCGTCAGCCTCTTCCTCGGCACAACCCGGCGGCGAACCCAGCGCGCCTCCCCCGTCTTCTCCGGCGAGGGCGCCTGACGGCTGTGAAGAACGCCGTATACACCAATGGCACTGGCATTGGTGCGGGGCTTCTCCGTCTCTTCTTCCACGACTGTTTTATCCAGGTAATTTTTTACGAAATGATGTACTCCCTCCATTCTAAAATGAAAGGCGTGCATATATTTTAAAAAATCAATGTTTAGAATGTTTGACTAATAATTATGTTAGAAACATATATGTTCAATGTTATGCATGTGATATGCTTAGATTCGTATTTAAAAGTACTTTGATATGATGTTAATCTTATAGTTATTGATGATATAATATGAAATAAATTAATGGTCAAAGTTTACGTTTGTTGCCAGCATCAAAAAATTATGTGCCTTACGTTTTATAACGGAGGGAGTATTAATTGTGCTATCCGTGACAATCTTATGTCTTCAGACATATATATGTCGCGATATGAACTGTTCTAATGAAGAACAAGCTATCTCTCAAGTTCTCATATGGTCTAGAACTGCTTCTTCCTTATCGTCCGACTGCGAATTGCATAGGGGGCTGCTAATTAAAGTAAAGTCCCAGGGCTTGAAATGCATGCAGACAGTAACACAGTATAGTGTGTTTTTCTTACAAAGTCATCCCTAGACTGAGATGACAATATACACTACAATTTATCATGAAATTTCAATTTCGATATGGATCATCTGATTTCAACCCAAATGCTCTGATGCATGCTATTTTTTGTTCCCTTTATATGTATTTATGTAGTGAGCATGTTTAGTCCATAAATATGCACACCGCACAGACCTACTGTACTGAATACTGATGGTTTGTGTTTTCAGGGTTGCGACGCTTCCGTTCTACTCGACGAGACCGACCCGAACAACCCGCCGGAGAAGAAGGGCATACCCAACCTCAGCCTGCGCGGCTTCGAGGCAATCGACGCGGCCAAGAAGGCCCTAGAGGTGGAGTGCCCCGGTGTCGTCTCGTGCGCCGACATCGTCGCCTTCGCCGGCCGCGACGCCACCTACCTCCTCAGCAACTACAAGGTGGACTTCGACATGCCCGCCGGCCGCTACGACGGGCTGGTGTCGCTCGCCAGCGAGACCCTCCCCAACCTGCCCGCGCCCTTCCACAACCTCCAGCAGCTCAAGGCCAGCTTCGCCGCCAAGGGGCTCACCGCCGACGAGATGGTGACCCTCTCCGGCGCGCACACCGTCGGACGGTCCCACTGCTCCTCCTTCTCCGGCCGCCTCCCGCCGAGCAACTCCGACATGGACGCCACGCTCGCCGCCTCGCTGGTGCGGCAGTGCAACCGAAGCGGCGACCCCACGGTGTCGCAGGACTTCAAGACACCCAACGTGCTAGACAACCAGTACTACAAGAACGTGCTCAGCCGGGACGTGCTGTTCAACTCCGACGCCGCGCTCAGGTCCTCGGAGACGGCCATGTCGGTGCTTCTCAACGTGATCGTCCCCGGCCTGTGGGAGAGCAAGTTCAAGGCGGCGATGGTGAAGATGGGCGGCGTCGAGGTCAAGACCAGCGCCGACGGCGAGATCAGGAAGAATTGCCGGGTCGTCAACAAGCCATACTAGCTCTTGCCCAATGGTTGACCTATGACCTCATCGATCTTTGCTCCTGGCGACTGATCAGCGTAAAAACTGCAGCTTGCATGCATTGTTGTTCTTCCTCCAATGTTTTGCTCATAAATTTCCCTTTCTTTCCATTTGAATTTTTTTTGTGCTGTAATATTCTTGTTTTAATTCTACGATAAGCTATCTTTGTATGTTAAAATGAAGCTTTATTTTTTTCAAAACAGCGAGCTGGCATAAATATTACTAAGTATTATTCACAACTGAGCCACAAAAGAGGGGCTGACTGAAGGCAGCTAAGAAGAACTAGCCTCCAAGCCCAAAAAAAAGAGGAAATTGTGGATTGTAAATGATGGTTTATCACAGCCAATACTATTAATTCACCCTAAACGGTCTTAGCAAAATAGCAAGCGTAAATTCTCAAGAAAAAAAGAGCAACTGTTACTCCTATGATTCCACTAGCAAGCGTGCACGTGCAAAGCACGTCGAAGCAATGCTGGTATCAACAATTTGTAGAAAAAATAACATTTAGGACACATGCAATTTTTTCTATTTGTATATATCTATATGGAGCAGGTGTAGGAGCATTCCTTATTGCATTGGTTGTCTCATTTGGTTGATATTAACGTGGCTCATCTTATGAAACATCTGAACAAACAAAATTAAATAATAGATAATCAAGATATAGATATCGATATAGATTAATTAACAGTGCAATAACATGCAAATAATTGTTTTTTATTAACAGATCAATTCTGTACATACATGTACGCATAAATACATGTGACACTTACTCATTTAATTAAAATTAGCGATGCGTTCTCTCAATGGGCCGGTCACGTTGTAAATTGTAATTATATATGTGCATCACAAATGTTATTTACCGCGCTGCAAGCTTAGGTAACAGGTTGTATACGTCTGCAAGCATTGACATGGAGGGGAGGATACTGGAGCGTATTCTTAAGAGAGCTACGTAATACTCCTACTTCTATACGGAGTCCTGAATTTATTCCACCACCCGGCCAGGGCAGAGTTTCATATGTATGAGTATGTATGATTGGGGTTTACGTGAAAGCCCCCATTCTATTTATAGTGTTACTGTGCTAGTCTATTAGTTCTAGTCTAGGAAGAATTAGGAAAAAATATTAGGAAGATTTATAATGGAAGAATAAAAATTAATTCCGTGTATATATGGGCAAGAGTCCATGGTCTCTACAGGTGCTAGTCTGTTAGTTCTAGTCTATAAAGAATTAGAAAAAAAATAGAAAGATTTATAATGGGAGAATAAAACTAATCCCATGTATATGTATATATGGGCAAGAGTTCGTGGTCTATACATATCGAGTTGTGGGCAAAGTCCATGGTCTATACGTATTGCTCTTATGATTCCATGAACGCTAAGCTACTTTATCCGCACGTACAGGTAATGGGCCTTGAGCAAGACTCGATTGGAGTGTCCTGCTCATTGTTTCGGTAATTTGGGCTGTACCGTCTCCAAGTGACGGGTCAAACCCCCGGCCCAGACCCATCTGAGCGCGCTCTCGCTGCTGGAGCGAGCACCAGTGCAACAAACACAGTCACATTACTCAACGCAAGTACGCAACTACACGGACGGTTTCTTAATTTTCGTTTAATTTACAGATGAATAGCTAGCAATAAGTTATTGTTAATAGTGATGGGATATATCTCTATTTTATCCTTTTCATCCGAACGGTTGATATCCATAGCAACCACTTACGGTGAATATCAAGTTAATTTGTTGATATCCAACATCGATGTTTGAGATATCTCTTCCTAATTGCTCCATTCACTACAGAATTCGCGCGGAATCTCGACGACCACATACAATCTCGACGGCCATAAGTCGCAGTCGATATAGTGCAACTAATTATCTCGACGGCTAGCTCCTAGCTATCGTTATTAATAGTCTGTCCCGACAGCCTACACCTGGCTGTCGAGACAAGTCGATTTTAGCCCGTGCCCGTTACATTTTGGGTTTTTGCATGCACGGGAAAACAGCTATCTCGACGGCCTATGTTCCTTATCACGACGGCTGGAGACATGCCTTTTCACTACAGGAATCGCACTCTGTGTCGGCGGCCAAAACCGTCGACACAACCACAAAACCCGCCAACACAGGGCCCTATCGTTGGTAGGCCGCCAACAAAGGTCCGTCGACAAAACATCGACGACACAGCCAATCTATGTCAGACGTCTTTTTCTCAACCTGGCTGTCCCGAGAGCCAATTCTCGACGGCCGACCGTTGAGGGTGGCTTCTCTCAACGGTTTAATGGTCTTTCGGCCGTCGAGATTGTGCACGATCAGCATGGTGATTGGTGTGGGTCTTGATCTCAATTCCACCTTTCATCACCATCGCTGCCTTGAATCTACTCTAGGGATGGCAATGGGTCTGGGTCCTTCGGGTCCAGGCTCTATGGACCCAGACCCGAGACTCAAAAGTTGGACCCAGACCCAGACCCAGACCCAAAAACTGTAATGGGTCCAAAGTCAGACGCAGACCGAGACCCGGATCCAGACCCATCGGGTCTACCTAGACCCGAAAATTTCAAGAGCATATAAGCACAAAAATTAACTAGCCACCCAACTTAAAACACAAATAATTATATATAAGCTAACATAAATATAAATTACTCCATTGGTAACAAATAAAAGGTTTAAACCCATGGCAACAATCATCCATTAACCCAACGACACACACATTTAATTAAACCCACTTGTCAGTGCTACAGTTTGGGTCTGGGTCTGGGTACCCATGGGTCTAAAGTTGGATCCAGACCCAGACCCGGACCCGGACCCAGACCCAGACCCAAAATTCCATACCCATGGGTCCAATCTTGGACCTAGACCCGGACCCATTGGGTCGGGTACCCACGGGTACCCGGACCAATGGGTATTTTTGCCATCCCTAATCTACTCCCCTATAATCCCAGGACGTCAGACGCCATCCTCATTGTCTAGTCTAATGCCATGAGTGCGATGTCTTAACTAGCAGCATATCATGGATCTTCATGTTTTCATATAGTATTGGTTGTCGAAGTCGATGAGCAGTGAGAGCGGTCAACGGTGCGCGCAGCAAAGAGACTAATTCCATATCGGTCAGCATGTCAAAGTCGATGTTGTAGACGCTGATCAGCTGATGAAGTAGGTGGTGTCATGATCAGCAAAGGCGACAACATCGGCATATCAGAGTGGAAGGGAAGGCTGCTAAAATGGTTGTATTGTCCATGCTAGGCGTCACATAATGTGGAGAAATTGATGTGCCTAGACTCTGTTGATATAGGAAATAGGGACTAGGCTTTGGTTATGCCAAGAATAAATAGATGGGATCATGCTGGGACGGTATGTAGGTGGGATATAGTTGGATGGCCTTTGGTTAGGAAGATAAAAAGTGGCTTTGGATCAACAATCTTGGACTAGAAGAAGTTGGTGATCTTGTGCTCAAACTATGACTTAGGGCTCAACATTTGTGGATTAGAGCTAGACGAAGGATACATGAATGGGCTCATGCTTGGATAATAGGTTGTAGTGCTTTAGTTTGATGGGCTTGGGCTATAAGAATAGAAAGGCGGGCTTTGGTCAACCGACTTGGTCTCAATGAAGTGAATGGGTTTGTGCTAGGAGAATAAAAAGTAGTGCTCACTGTTGGACACAAAGTAAACTTTATTAATTAAGCCTGTTAATTAATTCCGTAATTAATTGATAAATAGTTTTGTGGATAATTAATCAGAGGATAAGTGTTCGTAACAAACTCGGTCTTATCTGTTTACGTATCTACCTCTATTTCCTCCCCTATAAAAGCAGTCCACCAGCACCAGAAAAGGGGATCCGCAGTTTGCAATCGAGAGAGAACTCAGCACATAGCAGAGGAAAATCGATCTGCTATTTTCATCTGCTTCGCACGCGAAACGAGGACCCGGCACATCATCTTCCCCCATGGCGCGGCGACGTCTCCGGCATCATCTCCTCTAGCGCGCGCCCATCTACCAGGCGCGGCGCTCGGCCCGATCTGTACTGGCGTGGTGGTGGCGTCCAGAGCAACAGCGGCCGGCTCTCCCTTCTTCCCGATGGCCGGCGCGCCGCCATCGCCGAAGCACGCGACACACGACACGATGGCTTCCATAGCCCGGCGGCGGCGGCCCAATGCCATCTTCCCCTTCCCTCGGCGGCGGCACGGCGCCCACACTTGGCGCAGCATCCCCACAGTGCGGCAGAACGGCATCACGTTCCCTTCTCCATTGGCAGCGGATCACGAGCTCGGCGGCATTCGGCTTCTTCTCTCCGACCTGGCGGCTCCCCGTCTCCATCGACAGCGGCGCGCGAGTCAGGCGGCCATGGCCCTCTGTTCACCTGTTTCTCTGCTACGGCTACCACGCTGGGAGTATACGTCGCGCTCTAGCCGAAAGAACGCCGCTCTCTTCATGCACCCTATTGGCGCCAACACACTACAGAGCAGGGGAAACTGGAAAGCTTTGGTTGCAATCGCCGTCCAAATCTTTGGCTATTGGCCGTGTATGTTGATGTCATTCACGCCATGGAGCCAATCCCTAGCAGGGTCAACAAATTGTTGCTATGTTTCCAACGCCGAAGAATTTGATAAAAGTCACGGGAGAGACACTGCATACTCACCGCTCAAGTGAATCTCCGCCGAGATGAATTCTTAGAAAAACGTCACCAACAGAATGCTCCGCTCCAAGGTACATGACGACCGATGTTCTACGCAGCATTGTGCACCATCATCTTCATCAAAAGGAGGAGCCCAGACCGACAGCACATAAAGTAATGATTTTTCCCTAGCGGAATTGTCCCCAGCCCCCGTTCGTCAAGTTTTCCTTAGCGGAATGCCATTCCGCTCGAGGAAATCGAAGACCGACTGCCGATGACACCGTTAACGATCACGGGTGCCATCTGACAACCTTCTCTAGCAACTCTATCAACATCGGCTGGATCAACTGCCACATCAACACCGACGGAAAGCCATCTCGTTTAAACAAAATCAAGACCAAAGGTGAACAAGACCCTGAAGGCCAGCGGTATCGTGGAGATCTCAGTTCCACGGTGCCGATCTATGTAAAGCTTCGATATCAGCCCCGAAGGTGAACACGACCCTGAAGGCCAACAGTATCGCGGAGATCCCAATTCCACGGTGCTGACGTACACTCCGTTCCAACAAACACGGCTCTAATGGTGAAAGACCCTGAAGGCCAACGGTATTATGGAGATCTCAATTCCATGGTATCGACATATACACTTCGTTCCAATAAAATCAAGACGATGGTTATCAAGACCGTCCATGTCTACATTCAACCCCAGACGTGTCGGAACATCCCTGATGACGCCAACAAGCTGTCTACTTTAACTCCAAGTCAAGTTCCAATCCGTGCATCTCTCAAGTACAACTACACCAACGTGAAACCTGAAGATACAAATTCAAGCGACATGGGCGGGCAAAGCCATACAACGGCTGTGCTAGGCATTGCATGGGCCATGGTTACCCCACGTATTCTGTCGTCGCCAACAACACCCTACATCCACCCTATTATGGTGAAGCACAAGACAAGGAGAAGAAGAAGACATCATCGCGGCTTAATCAGAGGTATTCCGCGTATCCAACGCGCGGATGTAATTAACTGGGTAGCCTTTCGAGGCACCAGTATCGATAACCATCACAATCATCTACACAAGATGGTCAATTAGCATGGCTACGGAGCTCAAATTCAATAGGAACTTGTATTTTATTGCGATAATGAAATATCAACGTTCTTGTCCCTTTTCTTTTGTGCGTTTTCGATAAATGCACTGGCACACCCACAAATGGCAAATTTGTGTGCGTCACACAAACTTTGTGGATTTAAGATAGAGGAAGGATACATGAGTGGGCTCGTGCTTGGAGGATAGGTCAGAGGGATTTAGTTTGATGGCCTTTGGCTAAGGGGATAAAAGTTGGGCTAGCTTTCACTTAACTAGGCAAGGAGTAGAGGTGGGTGGGCTTGGGCTAGAAGGATAAGAGGTGTGACTCGAAATGGGGAATTTTCTTTATCACATTGTTATCATGTAATCAGACTTTTTGGATTTTCAACTACTCTACAATGTTTAAACTCATTTTTTTCCCTTTGTCATCACTTAGCTCCTTTGACCGTTAGTTTGATGTTAAATGAACCTTTTGCCCCTAGTTCAACCAGTAGGAAATAAATTTTAAAAATTGTAGAGAGCTTAGAAAAATCTGATAAAAATTTCTAAAAACAAAAAAGGAATTAAACTAGGGAATTTTAGATAATTTATTTATTTAAAATCATATTAATAGATTTTTATGTTAAATAGATCAATTACTCAAAACCTTTTTGAACAATAGTTTAAACACCAGATCAAGACCAAGATACAAACACAGCGATTTTTTTTTGAATTTTTATTATATATTTCTGAGCTCTTTATAATTTTTTACATTTATTTCTTACTAGTCAAACCAGAGGTACAAGGGTCATTTCACCTAGGACATTACTCCAAAACTGACTGCAACTGCAAAAACAAAACGAAACACCAAAAAATAGTGATGAATCTGAAAAGTCCAATTATGCAAATCCAATGTTGCACAACTTTCAAATGATATAAACAAAAAAAAATTGGGCCTAAAATTTGTGGGCATGCTCAGTGGGTAAGTGTTGGATTGGTCTAGGAGAAGTGGGTGAACTGTGGCAAAATTAAATTTGGAATTAACGGATCGAGTCTCCCAAAGAAAAAAAAAAGAGTAGAGAACAAATTGATCACACATGCATGCATGGGCGGCTACGTACGTACATTAGTTGATCTGACTCCTGGAAGACGGAAGCTTCCCTGCAGTATATATATACGCCTATATTATGCTAATGTCCAGCAAAATAATGGCAATATATGCAAGGACCACCGATCATGCACGTATTTAGCGAACTACCGGTTGGTGCAAGGTGCTGCTTCACGGTCAATTTTGTGCCATCTCGAACGGCATCCAGATCTAGCTCAATGCAGCCATTTTTTTCAAGGTTGGTACGTGTGCACGTTCCATGCATATCACTGATCGAGCTTCCGTTTCTTCTTCGTCTTCAGGAACGGACGATCGATCGAGGAGCTGAGCTATAGCTAGCTAGTCAGGGTTTGCACCAATGGGAGCATAGAGGAGGCATCATCACATGTGCCCTCTCCCACTTGTTCAGTGAGAACTCAAGGGGCTATATACTGCCAACACGTGGCCGCGCCGCCTCCTCCCCGCTCCTCCCAACACCGCCACCCTCTCCCTCTCCTTTCCCTGTCTCTTCGCGCCATCCCCGCCCCTCCTCGTGCCGCAACTCCTCTCCCTAGCCCTCGCCCGGCCGCACCGCCAACCTGCAAGAGAGGGAGACAGGGAAAGGGAGAGAAGAGCAGGAGAAAAGAGATCAGGGAACGACAGACGAGTCACGCCTTTTTTGTTTTATTTTTAATATGTTTTTTAGTAGACCACCACCTCGCCGGCCACATTGGCAAAACCACCCTCAAACCGCCATCAGGAGGTTATTTGCGCTAGTTTGGAAGTTCTAGGGGGTGAAATATCTAGTTTCATAGTTTATGATGTAATATAGACTTTTTATTTTTAAAAAATATGTTAGATTTTGTGATACAAAATGGTACCATTGAATTGAATTCGTATTTAGCGTATTTTTCGATGACTAAATTTTGTTATTATAAACAATATTTTATAATTAAGAGATAATAAGAGTTAAAGTGTAGTTTTTGAGACGGTGCCAAGTATAAAATTGGATGAAGAGAGTACTTAAGAATTACTCTAGATCTTATCTCTCTTCTCCGCATAAGCAAAATACTAAGTTGAAAACTTTATAGCTAACTGCAGTGGCATTGTTGGAGTCACATGATCAGAATAACAGAAGGATAAAGCATTCCCGCTGGCAGCAGTGACGCCTAAATTGAATATACTGGAATTATTGTTCGGAATGTGCCCAATCTCCATTGACGATGCTAAATTAGCGTCCACTTGCAACATCCTAACAAAACTTATCCATCCACGCTGTGCCCGCAAACCACACCTAGCTGATCTGATGCTGAGTTTGATCAAGAAATTAAACCACACCTAGCAGATCTGACGCTGAGTTTGATCGTGCATAGAGCAGGCAGATGCATGAGATCCCACTGCACATCCCAGATGTACGTCCACATGGCTGGCCAAGTTAATTTCCATTTCCTCTAGCAAATCACTCGCAAAGTCAGAGCTCTCGGAGCTCAACTCAGATGCATGCTAGCTGAGTTGTGATCGCATGTTGTTAAATCGGTTAATTCCCTTCACCTGTGGCGCCGGAGAGGAGAGAACATGCATATATGGCCTGATTAACAAATGCGAGACACACATGCACCCCTGCACCATTCTCCCCGAGCCCTCGTATAAATAAGTAGACGTGCGAAGGAGCGTCACCAACTCACTGCTCTGCACTGCACTGCACCTATAGCTAGCTGCTTCCAGTGAGAGATCGAGCAGCCATGGCTAGGGTTGCGATTTGGGTCTCGTGCGTGCTGCTCCTGGCGGCGACGTGCCAGGGGCTCAGGGTCGGGTACTACCGGCGCAGCTGCCCCAGGGCGGAGGCCATCGTCAGGTACGTCGTCGGCGCCGCCGTCCGCCGGGACCCCGGCGTCGGCGCCGGTATCATCCGCATGGCCTTCCACGACTGCTTCGTCCAGGTACGTGCTGCTGCTGCACTACGTTTTAAGATGACGAAATTGTATCCGGCCAGCCTCTACGTCATATATAAAATGTACTACAAAATTAAGTTCAGAAGCCTTGCAGAGATGCAGTTCAGTACAAAATGTCAAAATAACAAAAAAAACAAATTTGAAAGGAAATGAATATAGCGAAGTATCAGCATATATTCTTCAAAACCAAAATGATTACTGAAATAAATCATAAAGATTAACAATATTCTTGAACTTGATGGTAGTTGTGAGCTAGCTCCTCGTTCTTGAGAAGTGACACGGACACCCATGCACCCATTGCCACGGCCACGTACTAGCGCAGCATCAAGCATGCATTAATGCATTATACCTGCAGGGCTGTGACGGCTCCGTGCTGCTCGACCCGACGGCGGCGAACCCGCAGCCGGAGAAGCTCGGCCCGCCCAACTTCCCCAGCCTGCGCGGCTTCGAGGTGATCGACGCGGCCAAGGCCGCCGTCGAGAGGGCCTGCCGGGGCGTCGTCTCCTGCGCCGACATCATCGCCTTCGCCGCCCGCGACGCCGCCTTCTTCCTCAGCTACTACCGGATCAACTACAAAATCCCCTCCGGCCGGCTCGACGGCAAGGTGTCGCTCGCCAGCGAGACCCTCCAGTTCCTGCCCCCGCCCTTCTTCAACCTCTCGCAGCTCGTCGGCAGCTTCAGTGCCAAGGGGCTCACCATCGACGACCTCGTCGTCCTCTCCGGCGCGCACACCATCGGCCGCTCCCACTGCTCGTCCTTCACCGACCGCCTCTCGCCGCCGTCCGACATCAACCCCGGACTGGCCGGCCTCCTCCGGCCGCAGTGCCCGGCGAACCCCAACATCACCAACGACCCCACCGTGCCGCAGGACATCGTGACGCCCAACACGATGGACAACCAGTACTACAAGAACGCGCTCAGGCACAACGTGCTCTTCATCTCCGACGCGTCGCTGCTGGCGTCGCCGGCGACGGCGAGGAAGGTGGTGGAGAACGCCTTCATCCCCGGGATCTGGGAGAGGAAGTTCGCCAGGGCGATGGTGAAGATGGGCAACATCGAGCTGAAGACCGCAGCCAACGGCGGCGAGATCAGGGGCAACTGCAGGGTCGTCAACTAGTTGAGACGACGATGGCTTCGCCGGCGGCGCGAGCCCGACCGACCGACCGACCGACCGAGAATTTGCTACTGTTCACTCCATTTTTGGGTTTAGTGACGCGTACCGTCACTGCTGCGCGTGTTGCATTTGCTTCTTTAGAGCCATGCTGCTGTTTGATTCTTTCGTTTCGTTTTAGCTCCTTGGACATGCATGTTGTGTTCTACTCTTTCTGGAAGAATGGTTTAATAAAATTTCCATTTTGGCACTAGGTTTTCTTTATCTCGTTTTATATTTTTTTAGAACAACATTTATTGCTTAGTAATAAAAGTTACAAAGAGTACAACTAAAAACAGTTAAAAAAAAGGGATTGCTATTTGGCAGGCGCCTGCAATTTGAGCTTTTGTGCAGGCGCCTGCCCTTCCAAACAGCAGCACTAGTTATTGCAGGCGCCGGACACCAGCGCTAAAAGTTCCAGTTTTTTAAAACATTTCTTCCAGCGAATACAAATGTGGAACAACAATATAAATTTAGTGGAACTTTTAGTTTTCTGTTTATTATTAATTTTTTGTTTATTATAGGTTTGTTTTTGTTGTTTTGTTTATTATAGATTTATTTTGTTTTCTGTTTATTATATATTTATATTGTTTTTTATTATATATATTTATTTTGTTTTTTGTTTATTATAGATTTATTTTGTTTTTGTTTATTATGTATTTATTTTTGTTATAGCAAAACTACGAAATCGTGTCAGCGCTAAAAGTTTCAATAAATTTGTATCGTTTTTCCACCTTTTGAGTTACCGGGAGAAACGTATTATTATGGTGGAACTTTTGAGCCTGCACAAAAGTTAAAATTGCAGGCGCCTGCCAAATAGTCTATCCCTAAAAAAAATTAACCGCCAACTTCTATAAGAAAAGGTTTGAAAGTCTACCAAGCCATTGGAACATGTCAGTCCAACATTTAATTTGGATCAACAACATAAAGGAAAAAAGAAACGCTAACTACTCCAAAAATCATTTTTCCATCGGTCTGCTGGCAAATCATGGGAGGAAAGGATATGAGCATTTGGTTTTGTCGATTCCGCTCTCTAGATTTGACCACGCTTACATAATTCGCTGAGAAGAATTGAAACCATAAAAAAAATAGTCATAAAAGGTCGACATCGCCGCCGCCCCTTCAAATCCAATCTTCGAGATACCAAAAACACTCAGCAGCAGCAGCAGCAAAAAGCACCACAAATTAATGCAGCCTTCCGACGAGTAACCAGCAAACTCCACCATCATCATCGAAATCGAGGCTTCCATCATTGGAGACATTTTTATTAAAAACTCTCTCTTTATCCTACCTCTAAATTGCTTGACTGAACACTTCCTGGCCCGCTGCAGATTTGGTGTAGCCTCCACCGCAGACCACCCATAGACCTTCGGCCAAAAGCACGACCGGCAGATCTACAATTGAGTCACCGGTTTTCCTGGTTCACCAGCCAATTAGGGTTTCTTTTTTTATCTAACTTACATATATGTGTTATCAAGTACTTATCTTCTTGTTGACGTAGAAGCCGAAGTTCAAGAGCCTCTGAATGGTAGCTTCAAAAGTTTGGTCCATTTTATTTAACTTATTTTTTATTACTTTTGGATACATCTTTCAAACAATTCAGATTGCAAAAGTTAATTTTTTGATTTTTTTAGTCCAAAGATAATTATATATTAAAAAAAAAGATAAGCCGAAGGGAATGGCTCATCGTCTATTTCCATCTTCTCCTAGTTTTTCCTCGGTGATGCACCAATTTTTCTGTTTAGGGACGTACCACGAAATAAATAGCTTACACGTGTGCATGCATGCATGTCTTTATTGAAACATCCAGTAGGAAATAGGAAAATGTGGCTTTCAGACCAAACTGCGTGAGAAGTACCTGGGCCTTGTCAATGCCGTCAACTCCTCGGACAAGAAACGTTTATACCTACGGATTTAGCATGGGCCTACGTAGGTAGAACAAGAAATGGGCCTTAAATTTCATGCCCTTTTTCTATGACGCGATTATAGAACGTGCCACGGCCCACTGGACTCATGGCCGGGGCAATGAAAGAGTAAAGTACGGGTATGGATGGCCCATTGCTGGCGTAACGATGTTTGTTTAGCCTTGGTAAAAAGTCGGAGAGGGCTCAAAATGCCATGATATTAATAGCTTAAATCGTAAATTCGTAATCAATAGGCCCAATGGCCCATAGCGGAGCTATAAGCCCACCCCATACATGTACTCAAATTCTACGGATACAGAAGCGTATCTAATAGAGGTGGATTTAGGTTGATTCTGAACAAGCTCTAGCTATCAAAGCCTGAGCTCGGTTAGGCTTGAGCTCGGCTCAGGCATGGGCTCGGCTCGAATAGTACACTGACCTTAGGATCAAGCTCGAGATTGAGCTTGATGGAAGTTCGATTAGGTCAATATCTGCTCAGTTGAGCTCAAATAAGGGGTTGATGCTATTTTATAGGAGAAATAATGCTATATAAGCTTGGTTGGGTTTGATTTCAAGCTCGAGCTCAGTTTGAATCGTTGACCTAGTTGATTTAGAGAGAGGGATAACTGGTTGAATGATGTTTGTCCAGGCTCAGCGAGGGCTCAGGATTTGTGCTCGACCAATCTTGAGTAGCTCGTCAAGTCTGGGTTTTTGGTCTATTTGTCGGGTATCTAAATCGATGAATATTGAAACCTAACACAAGTGGAGATCAAGGGACAAGAAGATGGAGCATCACACATATTTTTAACGTGCAGGAGGCAGTGTGGGGCGAGGCCAGTCAGTACTATGTAGGACGATGGTGGGGCAAGGCTGACTGGCGCGACAGGACAGTGCGAGCCAATGTCGTTGTCACTACCTCGACCTTCGCATATCATTGTTGCTTCCACTTGGACTCTTCACCATGCACGCACGCGCGCGCGCGCACACACACACACACACACACAGGCTACCACTGCCATATCTGTAGCGGGCCTCTCTTTTCAGCGACAACAAGATGGTGGCAACGATTACACCACAAGTCTAGGAGGAGGCTAGCTCCATCATGACTCGTCATGAGTAGGGAGACGACCAAGGTCTATATGCACATCGTCCTAGGGACGAGGGTGGTAAGGAAGGCACCATTGAATATGAGAAGGTTAGGGGGGTTGACGATAGATTTAAAAAGACTAAGAGGTGGGACGGTGAGACAGGGTCAGTCGAAATGAAAGGGACAGTGAGCCAAGGGCTAGGGTGGCTGCGTGTAGGGAGGAGAGGAAAAGGAGATCAATTCAGGATGGGACTATGCCTAGATCCACAAGTAGGGTTGAGTTAAAGATCCACAAGTAGGGTTGAGTTAGGTACTTAGGGTCTCTCTGTGACACCGACATTAGGGATTCTACTTGTCTATTCCCCAATAGCGAGTAACAAGAATAAAATACTACGAAACTATGTCCATGAAAAATGTACCCGGTAGTGGATATCAATAAATCACACCAAACCTGTACTCATGGGTTTCACATTCACCCTGCCTATATCTGATGGTATATATTCACCCATATCCATGTCCCTAGCCCCTAGGCATTATGTGCTACAACTCGGGCACGCGTCCAATAGATGTGCTTGGCACTTCGATGCAATGCAAGGAACCTTCTCTTTGCTAGCTAGCATTACCATGCTATGGATAGGTGCTTAACGAGAGAGAGCATCGTCACATCATTAAACACCTATATGTAGAAAATTTATCTTCCAGTGCATGGAAGTTTATATATGTGCTTAGTTAATTTGCTCTCTCCTCTAAATACCTCTAACTATATATGCTTAGTTAAGCACTCTACCCTCGGTAACGTATCCTAAATCCTATGTACACAAGGCTTCTCGTGTACTGTATACACACATTATACGCCAATCAACAAAAAATCATTAAAAAAAATTTAAAATTTTTTGTACATGTACTCACGAACTTACTCTACCTATGTACCAAATTGTAAATTCAAATTTATTTTATATTAAGAGTTATAAAAAAAGAGAAAATTCTATTAATTTTAAACTATTTAAATTTTTTAGATTTTTTATAATTTTTAATATAGAATGAACTTGATTTTGAATGTTTATACACGGTAGAGTAACCATGAATACATCCATAATTTTCTAAAAAAAACTTTTATAACTTTTATTAATTAGTGTACACAGACATGCATATAGGAAGCCTGCTATGTACACATGATATGTTGGCCTACGAGAACATAAACACCTTCTATATCCTACCCGGCAAAAAAAGGGTTTATTCTTATAAGCACCAGCATCTCCATTTGGACGGTGCCCCGAGAATACAGTGGTGAATACAGTTTGATTAACCATATACTCCCTCCGTTATGAAATAGTAGTCGTTTTAGACTTGTCCTAAATCAAAGTTTTAGAACTTTATCCATAGAGAACTTTTAAACCATTTAGAATGAGAACATAAAAATTATATAAATGAATTCGTCTTGGAAATAACTTTCATAATAATATAATTTTTAATGTATTATAAATAATTTTTATAAAGTTTTGTATGATCAAAGTTGTATTTTGGAGACCGTGTCAATGTCCAAAACGACTACTATTTCATAACGGAGGGAGTAGTAAAATAGCACCAGGACAACTAGTAGCATTAACTATACCTGGTGTCCTTGTGCTTTGGAAAGGCCCAGTTGGTCGTGACGACCAAGATCCAATCCATTCAACAAACACCTCCTTTTTAACTCCTCGTATCGCCACTCTTTTACTACGCACTTTAAATTCGCTTTAATTTTAATAACTACCGCGACCCCATGATGAGCAGGGACGCCTCCTCCTCCTCCCTGAACGAGCAACCGCACGCGCACATTCCGACCCGTTACACTGACGAGCAGGACCAGCTGCCCGCGACCCCACACGTCAGGGGCCAAAAACAGCGGGTACAGATATGGGTGCGGCGCGGCGGGGGGAAGGGGAGACCGAGCCCGTCCTGCCTCCAGGTGGAGCGAGCGAGGAGCCACCGGTGTCAGGGAGTGGGCCCGGGTTGGCAGTGGAGCTGGCGGGCCCCACGAAGCAGGGCGGCTGCGCCGTGGGGCCCACCTCGCACGGGGCCATGTCTGCTTCTTTCCTTTTCTTCCCCCCGCAACAGTGCTCAGTGGCTGGACTAGCCATATGGGGATGGCTGTGCCCTTTTTTGGGGGTTTTTTGTGGCTGGTTATTTTTGGAATAATAAAATTTCTATTAGAGTTTTCGATGGAACTTATAATCATGGGAAAAAGTATCAACATCGTTGTGGAGAATAACTTTACATGACAACCCGATATAAAATTCCCACCACATGGGGACATAAATCCCAATAACCCAAGAAAACATTGCAGACTGCGAGTACTAACCCTATGAAAGACGTTGCCAAAGGCAAACATTAGACCACATAATCTTGGAAGAGAGCTTAGTATGATACAAAAATGTTACCATACAAGATAGGGCGAACACCAAATTCTAGCCCAAAAAATTAGATTAGACAAAAACCTGAATGTTCAAGACGACAAGAGAATTCTCATCACTTCCCTAACTCCGACAAGAACGACGAAACTAGAGTCACAAGGAAGCCAACGAACTTCATCCCTGGTCGCCCCCTTGGCTTTTTCGTTGCCTATGCTACTTCGTAGATTGGACTTGAACACGTCTCCATAAACTCCAACTCCTAAATTCCTCTAGCTGGTATTGATATTGGCCCATGAATGGCATTTGATTTTTTTAATGATCTCAATGATTGCTATGTCATTTGGTCTTACTACATGTTCAAAGTGGTTTACACTTATTTATTCCGGTTAATTTATCTCGTAATAACTTCGTATAGCATACATTATACGAAGTTATACGACCGGATCCGATAATCCCCAACGTCGTGTTCGTCGGATCTGGCCACCAAAGCTCACTGGAGATAGAGAATATCAAGAACTAGAGATGAAGAATATACAGAGAGAGCTAGAGAGATGAAAAAAAAGATGATAAACATAGAAAAAAAGGAGGAGGGCCGTTCAATAATAAAGACGAGAAATATTTACACATCTTACACTTATATTAGTATTAGGACTACTACTGTCACGTTGTTTTTTTTTCCCTAGGAAAATACTCCCTCCGTTATGAAATAGTAGTCGTTTTAGACTTGTCATAAGTCAAAGTTTTAGAACTTTATCCATAGAGAACTTTTAAACCATTTAGATTGAGAGCATAAAAATTATATAAATGAATTCGTCTTGAAAAGAACTTTCATAATAATATAATTTTTAATGTATTATAAATAAATTTTATATTTCATACATAAATTAACAATAGCATCAAGTTCATAACAATATTACCTTACAAGTTACAATAAATTAACAATAGCATCAAATATGTACATAATGACATAATCTGTACGAGCTACGAGCGAGCTATGAGCGAGCTAGGCCTAGCTCGGCTCATGCTCGTTTTTGGACCGAGCTGAAAAACATGTTCGTCTCGTGCTCATTTGTAAACGAGCCGAGCCCGAGCCCAAGCTTTTTCCGAGCCGAGCCCGAGCTGCTCGCGAGCCACGAGCTAAAGTTCCAGCCCTAGCCCCAACCGGTACTGATGTGCCGGTAGGGAAGGCCCTTTCTCTAGTAGTGTATAGCTATACATATTTATCTTATGCCTCAATGTATTTGGTGCAGTGACTACCACGAACTACATTTTTGTGCATGAAGATTGATTACCGAAAATATACAATTTTGAGGAACTAGATCTCGCGCTAAGGGCCTTTTTCTTAAAAATTGAAAGCCGACCGAACCGAACAGTTTAAAATTTCATTTTTATACGAGTCATATGCTATAACAAAGTATGCTATAACACATTACGGTTATTTTTTTTAACCTTTATATATCGGTTCCTTAATTTTTGAGCTTGTAAGCCAACCAAAATTTTAAGCCGAACGGTGGAGGCTTAAAAGTTACTCCCTTTGTTTCAATATATAAGACATGCATGTATTTTGAAAAGCTAACATTTATAACTTTTGACCAATAATTAAGTTAAAAGCATATATTTTTAATGTTATGCATGTGATATAATTTTGATTCGTATTTAAAAATAATTTCATATTTTGTCAATTTTGTATTTGTTGATGATATGTTTTAAAATAAATTAATGGTTAAAGTTTTATATTGAAGACCGTGTCAAAAATTATATGTCTTAATGTTATAATTTGAAACAAAGGGAGTAGATGTTAAAAAATTTTGTCTATCATCTGGGTGAAATTGTTGCAGGCTTAGCAAAGGAGGACTCTGGAGGTTATAGGGGAACCAGGTCGATTTGCAAGCTTGTGTCTGACGTAGGTGCGGGATCATGCTAGCTGCGGGTAATCAAAAATCAAAACAAAATTAAGTGCCACGAAAAGGGAGTCATATCTGTGAAAGATATGATATACCACGCTGCGATGGAAGTTAAAAGCTATGAAGTTTTGTGTAGGAAGAAACTATTTGTGGATTATCACAGCTAGTGTGTGTGATGACCTCATCTCCTGCTCATGGGGATAATTTGAGAGCACGCACACGCATCTGCATCTGGGCCAGGTGATAGGGTCGAGAGCTAGCCGGAGCGAGCTAGGCTGGGGCTAGCCAACTAAGCTAACCGGCGAGAGCGGATCCGAGCACACACAGACGAAAAGAGCGGAGCCGGCGTGGACGACCGGATACGGGCTCAAGAAGGGAAAGGGAGAGAGCGGCGTAGAGGTCGAGCGGAGGCGCACCTGAGGATAGCTGAGCGACGGGGACGGTGGCCGTACCTGAGGGTGAGGGAGACGTCCACGCCGCGGGGGCGCCCCAGGGCGAGGCGGCCAGCCCAACCTCCGGGACGACGGCGCGGTTGAACCTGGCGGGCAAGGGGCCCTTCGGGGCGGCGTCGGAGGCGGCGTTGAGCGCGGAGGCGTCGAGGCCGAGGCCGCGCACGGCGGCGCGGGAGCGGAGGAGGCACTGTCTGAGCACCCCAGATCTGGGCACGACTCCGACGGGCGCTGTCGGCCGACTCGAACAGGGGTCGGCGAGCACGACGAAGATGGCGCAGAAGCGGCAGCGCCGACGGGCTTGAGCCTCCGAGGCGGACCAGCCGACGCCGGGATGCGGGCGATGCGAGGAGGAGCGATATGCGGGGAGGAGGCGTGGTTTCGGGGGCCTGCCGAGCCAGGCAAGAAGACGGGAGGGGGACAACGACGTGGCCCAACGGAGGCCACGGAAGCCACCGCCTAGCTGAGACCATCTGATGAGCATCGGACGGGCGGTTTTTTTTTGGCGACGTGGCCACCGCGGGCCAAGAAATCGCCACGTGGCACGGGGAGGGCACCTAACCTCGCTATTGTATATTTATAGATTTGAGGGAAGACTAATTCATCAGTATTTAGATGTAAGGGTTCAAACTCCAAGACAAGCTTAGCCACACAAATGTTTGGGCCACCTTACTAGATCTTAAATATGTTTTTAGTTGAATTTAATAAAAAAAATCAACACCATAAATTGTAGTGATGAAGATCTCTTTTTTGTTGAATCCGATAGATTGTACCTATTGTAACTATAACTTAACAAATCAAGAGCATAGGGGGCTAACACTTTAAAAATTAGAAGGATGGAGAAAAAAATGAAGGTAACAAGAAATAGGCAAGTATCTACTTTTTTGTTTATCCTTTTGTTTTCTTATCTATGTTTTAGAATAAAAACGCTTTGAATCTTTTAATCATTTTTTAATGTCGAAAGTGTGCTCAAAATCTCTAAAAAAATCATTTAATAACATGTGTTTGTTTTAAAACATAACAATCAAAGATAATAGAAAATCGGGCATGGCAAAACTATTACGCTGTAATAAAAATATAAAATCTTCATTTGATTAAGAAAATCCACAACATCAACATAGTGGAACTCGAGTATAACCATATAGATCCTAAGTATGCTTTCGGTTGAATTCAATAGAAACATCTCACCACCCAATAGAATGTGCGTAAAGCCATCACCAATTGGGTCCTACCTTAGGATGACCCAACCCCTATTCATGGCCTTTTTAGACATGTCCTAATACGATCGTAACTTAAAAATTCTAGCCGCATAAATGTACGGATCACCATATATATGCTATTTTACAGTATTTTGGAATTAATGTGATGTCCCGTTTAACCCTGCTTTAATATAATAATAATAAATGATAGATAGATATAGATTGGACTACCAAGATAAAATTGTATTTTTTTCTTTCGATTAAGTTTAAGTCACTTGAAAAAAAGTTCTTAAACTGAATTTGGCGCTGACGCAGCTCCAGCTTAGCAGGGGAGGGGGAGATGGATGCAGACAGCGCACGAGTCAACCACTGATGAGTGGTTCGTCCATGTTCCTCACTTCCTGGTTGACAACTTGACATCGCGCTGCTACGACGCCCGCCAAAAAAAATAAAAATAAAAAAACACAGCGATCGAGCAGCGAGGCAGCTAGCTCCCGCTAGCTATAAATAGATGCGCGGGGACGGCGACTACTCCTCACTCCACTCTGCCGCCTTCTTCTCCCTTGCAGTACGTAGCAACAAGCTTGGATTGCAGCCATGGCGAAAGCTGCCGTCTTGATCTTTCTTGCGATCGTCGGCGCCGCGGCTGCTCAGTACGGCTCCCCGACCCCGACCTCCCGGTCGCCGAGCCCCAGCCCGAAGGCTTATCCTTCTCCTCCGGCGAGCCCGCCGCCGCCTCCCGGCCGGGGGCTCAAGGTCGGCTTCTACAAGCGCTCGTGCCCGCGGGCGGAGGACATCGTCCGCGAGGTCGTGAGGAACGCCACCGCCGGGAACCCCGGCGTCGGCGCCGGCATCGTCCGCATGCTCTTCCACGACTGCTTCGTCGAGGGCTGCGACGCCTCCGTCCTGCTCGACCCGACGCCGGCGAACCCGCAGCCGGAGAAGCTCAGCCCGCCCAACTTCCCCAGCCTGCGGGGCTTCGAGGTGATCGACGACGCCAAGGCCGCCGTCGAGAAGGCCTGCCCCGGCGTGGTCTCCTGCGCAGACACCATCGCCTTCGCCGCCCGCGACTCCTCCTTCTTCCTCAGCGGCGAGAGGATCCGCTTCCGGATGCCGGCGGGCCGCCGCGACGGCCGCGCGTCCAACGCCAGCGATGCCTTCAACTCCCTGCCTCCGCCGGTGTTCAACCTCTCCCAGCTCACCGCCAACTTCGGGGCCAAGGGGCTCGACGTCAGCGACCTCGTCGTCCTCTCCGGCGCGCACACCATCGGCCGCTCCCACTGCTCATCCTTCTCCGACCGCCTCAACGCGAGCACCTCAGACATGGACGCCGGCCTCGCCGGCTCGCTGCGGCGGCAGTGCGCCGCCGCCAACGCCACCGTCGACCCCACGGTGGCGCAGGACGTCGTGACGCCGGACAGGATGGACAGGCAGTACTACCGGAACGTGCTCCGCCGCAAGGTGCTCTTCGATTCCGACGACGCGCTTCTGAGCTCGTTCCAGACCAGGATGATGGTCATCTTCAACGCCGCCGTCCCCGGCCTCTGGGAGCGGAGGTTCGCGGCGGCCATGGTGAAGATGGCCAGCATCGAGGTGAAGACCGGAGCCAACGGGGAGATCAGGAGGAACTGCAGGGTCGTCAACTAGATGATTCCATTCGCCCCAGAGAGCGCATAAGATAGGGTTTCCTTGTTGTAATTTGCATTCCGTTCGCTGCGTCATTTGCTGATTCTTTTGTTGTAGTACTATATATTTTGTAACTTGTAATGTTGGATTGTATTTGACTGTATTTTGGCAATATATTGCAATGTGTTTCAGCAACTTCGTTTTTGTCTTGCTTCTATCGTATAAGATATTGAAAATTTTGTTTCCTGTCGATAAATGCATTTTGCCTCGTTTCAGGCTTCCAGCGGCGTTGCCGCCGTTGCGTGACATGACAATCTAATCTATCCGATTTCAAGAGTTGGAGTGAGGAACATATATGGTTTAATTAGAGCTTGTTTGGGAGCACCGTGATCGATCGGGATCCTTGCCTAAACCCATAGACAAATTACACATGGGTTATTCCACTGTGAAATTTTTGGGGTGCGATTGGAACACCTGTGAGAGAGAAAAATCCCACTCAACACTACGAAACCCCGGGGAAGGAAATCATCGCCTCCTCCCTAGCAGAAAATTTCCCATCTCCTTCACTCTCGATTCTTCTTCCCCATCCAACCCTTCACTCTCTACTTCGGTCTCCTTTCTTCTCAAACATGGCTGCAACGACATCGACCATTCTCCAAAAAGGCGATGAGGCGCTCCAAGGAAGAGGAAGAGGCGGCGTCGCTCCAACTCGGCTGCTATGGCATTCCAGAGGGGAGGAAGGGAGGGATGTGGGGGGAGAGAGAGCGGGGATGGTACCCAGGGAATTGAAATGGGCAAAAAAACCAAATGGGTCTACTTTTCTTGAGATGTCCTCCTTGTTTCTCTTAAACAAGCCCTTAAAGTTGAAGAGTAATTTCTACAGCTTTACTATAGTATCAAGGGGGTAAAGTGTAGTTTTTCATTTATGAACAGGGTGCGTGTCGTGTGCGGTAAAAGTAAAACAGACTTCAGTTTAAAACTTTGTCTAGTACTTCATAATTTCTTGGCCAAGTCATACAAAGTGTTGGAAGAGCATATAAGAGTATTTTAAATATAGGGAAAAAAATGTGCAAATCATATATTTGGTGCAATCATGCAAACAATCAGTCATGATCAGTAGATCAAACATGGATAACTTGGATGCATGGGCAGGCATGGGAAGACGTGACATGGTGAGAAAACATTCGGATGTGCGGCCAAGCATGAGAGATGTGGTCCAACGGGTAGAGGATTTGCATACATATGCCATTTTCAACAACTGATTTCACTATTTTGCCACTCTTACCCATTATTATAGGCATAGATGGTCACATATGTTGGCGAGAGAGAAGTGGCAAAATAGCAAAATCATTAGTTTAGGGTGGCATGTTCATAGTTTTTCCACTATGGGCATGTTGCGCTATACTTGCGGAGCACGCAAAGCAAGTGCGATGTTTTGCGCAAATAGGGAAGGGACTAGAAAAGTAAAATATTGCATAATATTTATTTATTTAAAAATCACACCAAAGATTCCAACAAGATATTCGAATTTTTAAGAATTGTTTGAGGATTTTAAATTTGAAATGATTTTTTTAGTTTGAACAGGTTCAAAAACATGTTTGAGTTTAACTGCGTCATGTTGGTTTGGCGAAACCCGCAGGTAACTGCTGTTAACATGGGTTTTAAAACCCTAGTGTATCTGCTATTGAACCCCTGGTATTGAACCCCTAGTTTAACATGGGTAACTGCTATTGAACCCCTGGTATCTCTCATCTCGCGAGCTTCCGAGGGGGGCACCCTAAGTCCAATAGCTCCTCCATCAACGGCGACAGCCGGGGGTGCCGCCCCGGCACCTGGAGCAGCGTGGCTTGGGGACGCCGCCCCGAGCAGTGGAGAGGAAATGGCGAGGCCCGGGGACGCCACCCCGAGCGGGAGGACGACGGCGACGGGTGGGGTCGCCTCCCCGGCACCTTTAGCGGCGGCGACGGCTGTGGGCACCGCCCCTGGCGAAGGAAAGACGGCGACGGCCGGGGGCGCTGCCCCGGGAACCGCATCGACGGCCGTGGGCTCCGCATCGACGGCCGTGGGCTCCGCCTCGGTGGTGGCCGCCTGTGAAGCCTCTTTGACGAGGCTCGGGGACGCCGCCCCAAGCCATGGACGAGCGATTGCGACAGCCGGGGGCGCCACCCCGGGTTGGTACACGATGGCAAAATTTTCAGGTTCGTTGCCAACATGCCCTCCATTTTCCTCTTCGATGTGGAGATTTTCAGTGCCATGGATTAATTCTTCTAGTCCTCCAGTGCCAAATCTTGGAGTTATATTCCTCCTTTCTGTCATGGTTGAAGTTGAAGGACCTGCTTCTCTGCCAAATGCAATGATCTGTGGGTTTGCAGAGACATGGAAGGGGGTATCCACACCAAATCGAAGAGAAGCAAGCCAATTTTGTTCAGCCTCCCTTGCTGCGACGTCATCTGCCGAGTCTAGAACCGTGTGGAATCCCGAGTGATCCGGTGATGGCCTGTACTCCGGCAAAGCCGGTGAGTATTCCGGCGAACCGTTCACTGATAAAGATGGACTTGGCACATGGCGAGGGTAAGGAGTAGCCTCCTTGGTGGCTGTGCGTCTCCATCCCGGTGAGTGGTGTCTTCTTCCCCTTCTTCCCCTTCGCCGGTTCCTTCTGTTTCTACGACGACGATCATGGCCATGATTGATTCCTCCAGTAGAACTCTCACTTGTTGCGCCGATTTTAGTCAATAGCGCATTAAGTTGAGATCTACCAAGGATGATTATGCCATATGGGCAGCGTGGCAGTCGAATCCTTCTTCTAATGCAGAGTTGATCCATTCTCTCTCTTCCTTTTCCCTTTCTTTTTGCATGTATCTTTCTACTGTGATTGAAAGGGACAGCAATAGGAGAACATACCAAGCGCAGTGTTGACAACGTGTTTGTAGCCAATAAACTCAGTATCAAGTATGTGTAAATTTTCTTTATTGATAATCGATCTAGAGAGGTTACAATGGGAATACTTTCCCTTTTATACAGAAAGTAAATGACAGTTTCTCTCTTCACTGGTTGCTTCTTGCGTACGCCGTAGGCCATAAAGAGTTGCGTCCCTTTGGTAATTAGCATACTAATTAAGCACTGTTAATTATGGTTAATCTCGTAATAGGATAATTAGTTAAGATAATTAACTATTTTGCCCGTTTTATAAACTGACTTATCCAGTTTATTTCTCAACATGGCGAAACCCGCAGGTAACTGCTGTTAACATGGGTTTTAAAACCCTAGTGTCGTGTGAGGCTTTGGAAGACCTGGGCACCATCCAAATGCAAGTTCTTCACCTGGCTACTCCTGCGCATGCGGGTGTGGACCGCGGACGCTCTCTTGGGCAATCATCTACCCAACAACTATTTCTGCCTGCTTTGTTGGAGGAATCTGGAAACGCCAGAGCACCTCTTTATCCAATGTGACTTCAGCTCCTTCGTCTGGTCGGGCCTGGCAGCTGCTCTCAACATACCTGCCCTCAACCCGGCAAGTTGGCGGGCTACTGCATCCCTACCACTCTAGTGGGAGATTGATGCGGCTCCGTCCTCATCTCCGCGTGCGACGCTCTCCGTCGTCATCGCGACCATTTGGCACATTTGGCTCGAGCGGAACAACCGCATTTTCCGCTCTTTAGAGCGTTCAAAGGACGTCTTCCTACGGCTCCTCCTCGACGAGCTGCAGCTTTGGGTGGCTGCAGGAACGCGTTTTGTAATACCTTAATTTTTGTTAGCCCTCTTGGGGGGGGGGGGAGGGCTTTGTAATCCCCCCAACAAAATTTTGTAACTTTTAATGAATGGCAGCTCTCCTGCCCTTTAAAAAAAAAAACCCCAGTGTCTTGTGCATCATGCAATAACTCTCTACAAAGAACAAGATCGTTTTTCTTTCGAAAGACATTTGTCCCAACTGATTAGGATTTAGGGGGTGCCCTGTGTGCATCCTCTCTGACCCTTTTTCCTTAGAAAGGACTTAAGCCTCTTCAGTCTTCTTAAATACCCCTATTAGGCAGGGAGGGCAAAGAGAGCTAGTTGACTACAGTTTAGAGTGTAAAATAGACTTGTTTTTAAGTTGCCGACCGGCTTTTCGTTCTCCCAAGGGAGATAGAGATGGGGAAGAGCTGCCAAAGGCAGTCAGCATGAAGAGAACTCCTTGTGTACAGGCTCGTTGGAAATGCCCCCTATACACGGTTCTGTTGCACACATGATGGAAATTCCAGATGATGCCATCAAAAAATGGAAATCATCACTCACCGATGCATTGCCACCAGAACTAGAAATGCAAATCACCATTCACAAATGCATGCCATGCAGCATCAACACTGTATTGTGTACAACACATCCATTCCGAGTTTACCTCAATTTGCCATTTTTATTGAAACTAAGTTTCCAGGCATGTCTAGAACATGTAGTGGCATATGAGCCCGATTTGACCACAGGGAGATACACCTCTAGGCAGCCTTTTCTCCTTAAACACACTCTTTTGAGCAAGATCAATATCATCAATGGCCACACTTTTATTCAATTCATCTCCCAACTTACATCTTCAAGGTAGCCACTGAGCTACAAGCAAGAAAACAACAAACCAGTAAACTACTAAACTTATCTCAGCCTTACATAATGTGGCTGAAGGACAAGGTGGACCCACCTTTCCATTGTTGTTCCTAGTTCATGCAAGCAAGAACTTCAAGCAGGGAAGCAGCAAAATGCATCTGGACCTCCTCATCAATCGTCAAGAATAGGGGCACATGTACAAATAGAGATTTGATGCCATGTTGCTCCGCGAACCGAAGAGACTGGTAGTACACATAGTTGCATACAAATCGACCAGCATCATCTGAAGGCATCACATCATACCCTATCTTTCGGAGTGACTTGGCTAATTCATTTACTGGCAGGGTAGTCTGGTCAATCATGAGAAGTTCATTAAAAAAATGATTAGTCTCAAGAGTCAAGATCAACAATTCTACTGATGCAAAAAAAAAAAACTCAAAAGCCCTACAGACTGAACTTGCACATATAATAGTTTGCATGTAAAATCTGTAGCACCCAAGGAACAGTATTTTGATTCATATGTACAGCATATCCAAACTGAACCTCGTATGCTTACCTTTCATTTAGCGAACACAAATTTCTAATTTTATGATAGGAAGAAAAAAAGCATATTGGAATACAATCTTTTCGTTCCATTGCTTGTAATAAAGTAGAGATAAATGATTTGTTGCAGTAAAGATGGTTTCTTGCTATAATTAAAGAATAGCATAAAACAACCATATTTATCAATCCCTCGCAGATCGTTGCTTTGTGTTTGAAATAAAATTTACAGAATAATATGAAGGGGGGCATTTCTAGACGGTACTTCTATCGCCCAATGTTTTTTTGGCAGCTACAATCAAACATATTTATCAACAAATTTGGTCATGATATGTTAAAGGTAAATAAAGTGTTTATGAAGAGGATTCACCTAACCATAATTAAAAATGAAAAGTAGAACATAAGAAAACTACACTGCAATTTATTTTCCAAGGACAGAAGCAATTTCTAGCTATATTTCAACAAGCACCCATTATATATCAACATTCTGGCTTTACCTCTCTTGTCCGTGAGATGCTTCCATCAGATGGCACAATAGGGACCCTCTACATGGGAACAATGAAGCTGGTAAGATGCAATGAAAATATTTCTTGTAGATGGAGGAATAAAAAGAGTACAATTTGACAACAACACAACCTGAGGTTTCCATCCTAGCTCATCTGGACATCGGAAAGTGGCTTCATTTACAGCTTGATTCTCAAGAGCAAACCTTGTTGCGCCACTATTGACTCCAAAGTGGATCTGAAAATGTTCCACTTAAAAATTGATACTGAGTGACAACAAAGACAAACTAGTAACTTTTACTTTCTTGCACAGTGAAAAAAATATAGACAAGATGATCAGTCTATGGCAACATGTAAATTGTTAAACATTGAATGAATCCAAGTTTTCAAAGATTATGTTTTTTAAAAATCTTGAATACCATAAGCTGGCCACATTACGCTACAAAATAAGAGAAAAATAGAAGTTATTTATGTTGCTTCATCTAGCATGATCCTAGAAATACACTATAAACTATCAAATCAAGGAGAAGGCGAACACTAACCCAAATTACTTGTCCCTGCACTGATGACCCGTTTTCTCTGTCTGCAATTGCAGACTCTAAAACTTTACATAGTGTCCCAAGCGCTCCCTGCCCTGCACTTTCAAGAACTGTGCAACTTCCAAGTACAAGATTTTTTGGCAGCCCTCTCTTTTCCATAAATGATCTAAGGTTGCTCACAATTTTCTCAGTTGGGTTCTCAGCAACTCCATGGAACTTCTTAAATCCAGTAATGTGGACGGTTACAGCTGAAGGTCCTTCTGATCCCATGAACCCTTCTTAGAAACACCAACAAAAGGCTCTTACTCCAAAAGCCTGAACGAAACAGAGATTACATACAGATAAGTATTAGCAAGGCACACAATTTACCAGACACAAAACAATGCAAACATTATGAGTATGAAATTATCAATTCATAACAGTAGAGTCTATTGCAGATAGTTTCAACTGCCCCCAAGAAAGGCACTCATGCAAACAGCATGCAAATGTTTGCAACGAGGAAGCACAATGTAGTAACAGTAAAAAATAGGCACGCCTAAGTTAATCGATGAGTAAATCTAAGCAAGAACCGTTTTTTTTTACCAGCAGTCACCTACATAGAAAACACCCACGATCTTCGGAAATGATGAAGCAATCATTGTTCCGGGTATTAATGGGATGAACAACCCACCAAACAACATCTTACACAGCAAAAATAAGTAGGAACTAGAACCTAACTTTGATTGAAGTGAGAACGCTATCCAAAATGCAAAAGTACTAAACTACTAGTATGAAATAGTGCATCGCAGTACCAGACTGAAAGCTATAACACGAAAACATTATAACTCTCTCTCTCTGCAAAAGCAAGTAAGCAACCATGACCACAAGCAAATATCTCCTAAACAAGGAAGCTCCTACACAGAAAACTAGTACCAAACATCTATCAAAGGAGCAGCCTTACAATCAAACAAATCAACTAAGAAGAATCACCATATATCTTAAATCTTATGTTTGCATATACGGAAAACTTGACCACATGACCATAATCTAGCATAATACTGAAATCGACTAACCCCATGAAAAAAAACAGAGAAAATAAAATCAAAGGCAGCTGTTTTCTTAGCATACGGCGCTTGATGCACATTAGTCAACTCCTCGCGTGAGAAATGTCAAAATCACCTGAAATCAGCAGCTCGGAGAGCCACACGAATTCAGAAATCCCAATTCCCCATTATTCCATGCCAATCAAACACCCGGGCGTAAACCCGGGCACCGATTGCAGCGAAAATAACGAAAAATCCATAATCCTAAACCCAAAAGGCAGCCCACAAATTCAAGAAAGACACCGGCTTTGGACTCGATCACGCAGAAATTCCCCCCTCAAAACCCCACCAAAACTGAGCAAGAAGAAATCTTGGCCTGCCTCAGGGGGGTAAGAAAAGAGGGGGCCGGAGAACCACGCACGCACGGGCACATCAACCGCGGACGCCAACTATTCGGCACCAACCGAGCACAGGAACAAAAACTCCGACCTTGGGAGCGACGCGGCGGCGGCGATGCAGGAATCGGCCGACGAGGAGGACGAGGAGGAGGAGCCCAGTTCCCTGTACGTTTCTTGCAGGAATCCTGGGTGAGAGAGAAGGGGGTACGGCACTGGAGTGGAATGGACGCGGGGGGGGCCGCCAGGCGAGTCCTAGTCCGTCCTTTTAAAGCGCATCGTTCAGTGAACGGGATGAGCTGAGCACACGGTGGAACTGTGGAAGTGCAGCTGCAGCCAGCATAGGCAATCAGAGGGCGTGCTGGGCTGGGCTGGGCTCGGCCGTGCCGTGGCGGGCCAGGCCCGCCCGGCCCGCGCGGCAGTTTTCAGTGAGCTCATTCGGTGTCTGATTGGTAGGCATGTTCTAAAACTCTGTTGTGGTGGAATCATGGTTTTTTTTTAGTTTTTGTAATTCCACTCTCTCTCTCTTCTTTTTTAACTTACCATTTGTCGGGGATAAAATCACGGCCCATTGCCATGGCCCACTTTCTGACGGCCTAATCGAACAGCCTCCTAGGGCCTAACTCCCTAAAGGGCTTTATCCGGCCCATGTGCATCCTGCCGAACAGTCTTCTGGATGGCACGGTGCGTGGTAGCCAAGACTTCGTGTTCGAGTCCAACTTAAACAGAGTTCTGCACGGCTACGTGAAGACCCGGACGTAGTTTTTCGGATTGAAGCAGACGTCGTGATCCCCAAGAATTGGAGTATACCTTATCTACCTCGGGATGTATTTGGCATGTATACGAGTTCGTTACGAATCCGTTACGTCCTCAGCCCGGCCCGATTATCCCTCGGTAGGTCGGTTGTTCGACACTATATAAACAAGGCCCCTACGGCGTGTAGAGGAGCCAGATGAGCACGGCTTGAAGCCTAAATCGCATATTACTTCTTGTACACCCAGAATCTTGTCGAGACCTGTTCATTTCGCCGAGTTTCTCCTTGTAATCCTTTTCTCATATAAAGAAGTGCTGGACGTATGGTTGTTATCTTCCCGGAGAGGCCTGAACCAGGAAAAAAACCCTGTGTCTGCTCGTTGCTCGTTGATCGCTGTTTGCCTTGCTCGGCAGTGTCTTCTATCTCCTCTTCTCAAAAACCTTAGTTGACTTGGGACCCATATCCTAACCGTCGACACCATTGACTAGCACTTCTTTATCGTATTTGATCAAAGTTTTATATCCATAAATCATGCAAACAAACAGTTCATAGTTTAAAGAAAAATCATCGTTTGGATGGTGTTACTTCGAACAATGGTTATGCATGCACACACCGTAGAAACCTTAGTTTTTCTAAAACATAGTTTTGTCTAAACTTTAATGCCAAACAAACCCTTATTTGCTTCCATGAGCGCGTCAGTTGCTTCATCCCCGCTCCATTTCACTATTCTTTGCTCTCTTTCTCTCTGTTTCGTTCAAATTTTCTTCACGCTTTACAATATGTTTTAAGAGATCCCTTCTCTCTCAACCGGCTATTTCATACAAAGTTACAATATTTTTGGATTACCTATTACGAATATATACTATTATAGAGAAGCATTTTAACCGAAAGATTTAGGGGCTGAGATGAAGCCAGGGCTACAAATCTGATAGGACCGAGTGTGAGATTTGAATCTTCTGGTGAGAGAGGAGGGTAAATTTGGTAGGTGTCCGACGACCTATATGATCCGGCTACCAACCACAAAGATGATTGGAAAACCCTACAATCGTTAAATTACCACGATGAGCGTTATTGACCTAACTGAGGCAGGATTGACATGATAACGAAGGTCGGTTTCTGTAAGCAACCGAATAACGAGTAAGAACATATGATAAGCTCCTTTGTCTAAAAAAACATATGATAAGCAATATGATATTATCAATAAAAACTAAGAATGATCTGATTTAGGGTTTCAAAACTCGGTTTTTTTTATCTAGCCAACGCAATAAGAATATGACAGTTTTACGCACATGTGGAGAACTAAACTACATAAAACCCAAGGAAGAAGAAACATGACGTTGGTTATATATAGTATGTGCGGCCAGGGTTGCGGCGTGGACCACACCGACATCCACGCGCACGCAACCCTAGGAATACATTGGCTTTGGACAAAAAAGCTGGTGACGGATAGATTTTGTCTGCATTCTTATTTCAACTATTCCCGATGCTACGTATGAAATTTCAGAGGGAATAAAAGCGTTGGAAAGATTATCTTTTAAGTTTTTTATAGAGCAGTATAAACATTGAAAACGGAGCCCGTATATGCGCGATACATCCGTTGAAGATGGGCTGCTCTTGGACGGCTGAATCTGTCTCGGCGACGTCCTCTCGGACTGGATCCATGGCCGAGGGTTCAACGGATCATCATAGCAGCGAGTTGTCGAACCTCCGATGGTAAAAGCTTTAATGGCGTGGCATAAGAATTCATGTTGCCTTGTCAATTTTTTTTAGTCCATTAGCCAATCTAGTGGAAGCAGTGAACACAGCTTGACAGCTATGCCCTGATGTCTTAATCAAAATCCATCGGCAAATCATCTTATATTCAGAGGCACACTTGATTCTGAACGTCGTTTTTCAAATCAGACCGTGCAACCACCGAGCATGCATGGATGAACCAGAAACAATGTGATCAATACGAAAAATCAATCAACTACGATAAACTAGTATTACATGTACCTTTAAAATATATATACTTATATTAAACCAAGGACATATCATTAACAGCCATATAATGGTGCAATCAGCGGAGCTTCACAGTTCTCAGTTGGATTTATCCGAATGCTTCGATGTCCGCGCGGATAAGAATAGCCATATATGCCCATCCAATTTGTGTTCTTTGATGTAGATGTGGACGAATAAACAAACTGAAAAAAAAAAGAGAGAGAGAAAGCAGAGTCGTTCAGATCAAGTTTAAAAAAAATAGAAAGCTGAGTATTATAAAGGCATAAGAAGGAAAAGAGTGGACGGATGAACGACCAGGGTGTTCAGTCGATTTTTTTATAAAAAAAATTGTATATAGATATTCATATTCTACTGAGAGCATGTGCATCACATCATCACCCCCTCTATCAAGCCCCTGCATCAAGCCCAGCTGCCAGCACGCGCACACACAAGCAGCTGCCAGCATGCACACACGCAGTCTGTTTTTTAAAATTTGTTGTGCGCTATTTACTGTAGCAACAGTAAAAAGCAGCCCCTGCTGGGGATGCTTTGATCATGGTAAGCTCAGAAGCAATCTCGATCTCATTCGTGAATTTCTATGTTTTTGTGAAATTCTGTTGTTTCCATTTTTAATATAGTTGACATACACTTTCTACTATTTTTATTTTAGTTGATATGACTCAATTTTTTTATTTTGTAGTAGTTTTTTAGCAGTTGATACAAACTCATTTAATATTATTTTGATTGTTAGTTCTTTAATATTTTAGTTACAGTGTATACAAACTTGTTTTCTTTTTTCCTTTTCTTTCAAAATTGCAGTTGATATGGACTCTTTTTAAGTCTTTAGTTGATATAGTTTTTTTTTACATTTTATTATTGTAGTCGATATATCTGATACAAACTTTTTTTTTTGTTTCTACAATAGCTGATGTGAATTTTTTTCTAGCCTTTAGTTGATGAGGATTTATCCTTTTTTATTATTGTGCTTGATATAGACTCTTACTATTAGTGGTATAGATCTTTCGTTTTTCCTCTCTAATTTATGTGAGAATTTCTTTGATTAATATGGTGTCCCCGTTGGCTCTTATTTTAATTATACGAGATAAAATAAAATGTATGGTTAAAATTTTGCTTTTTATAAGGCAAACACTTTGATGTTTGTTGTGTAATGGGTTTTCTACAACTTCTGGTCGGTGTAGAGCCCGAAAGTTACGCTTCCGTTATTTTTTTTAAAAAAAAAACTTTTGACACTTTGTAGATATTTTAAATTAGAAATTACTGTTTCTTCTTGAACATGTCAAAAATCAATTTTAAACATTTCTCTTTGTCTGCGTACACAAATTTTCATATTAGAACGTAATGTAACTTTTAAGCTAAAGCAAACAAGGATGTATCATACTGACTCACGTGGTTAGACTTCAGGCACTCGGATGCGCTCCCGGGAAATATCAATTAACTACACAAGCAAAACAGTTCTACAAGTGCAAAGACAAAATTTTACATAAACAGTTCAGACGGTAGAACTCTGATAAACAGTTCAGACGGTGATGCCGAAGACTACAAAAATAATTAAATGCAAGATGGACAGTGTTCGTCTACACCTTATTCCTCTTTCGTCTTTAATTAGCCTCTTTTTTTTTCCTTTTTTTTTTCTTTACAAGTATGTCTTGTGGCCCGGAAAAGTACAAGTGTCTGGCTGTGTGCTGATAATATAATTGAGAATAATAGTGTTCTACAACAGCTTAGGCATAATAATGATCGCAGTTATGCTAGTTGTATTCATGAAAGATCATGATGATTGATGGCACAACACTAGCTTATAGCGAACTAATGCCCTCGTTCATGGGTCATGGCAGAGTGGAACATGTGTGATTCTTTTTTTTTTTTTTGCCATTTATCAGTATGAACCTTTTAATTGGTTGGGTGCGGCCCTTCTAAGCCATAATTAACGATTTAGTACAGTATAACTACTTCCGAAAGATTCTGTCTTCATTTGAATGAAAACAAGTTGCTTAAAAATGTAGCATTGCATTAGCGGTCTCAAAACAGTTTGATTCATTTGCTTAGTTAGCTCAATCAACATGTTTTGCACTTTTGCTACTGATTGCAGGCTCTAATCAACACAAAGATGCCTTTGCTAAATTAAGCCCCCCTAAATTGGAAGATCCATGCAGACAGTACACGTGAGCACCCACTCGAGGCACGGCCAAGCCTCCCCGACAATGCAACCGGCGTCGACTCCACTGGAGCCAAGGATCTAGTCGGCGCCCCCTCCCGGCCCCACCAGCTTCTTCTTCTTTCCCTCCTCCCCTTCTTGTCTATCCACCGGCGAGGAGACCGGATCTGGTGGTTTTTACATGGTTTTTTCCCCCTTTTTTTACTCTTGTTCAATGAAATCGGATGGCATTTTTTCAATTAAGCCTCTTATTTTAAAATTAAATATTAGAATTTACAAGGAACGACACAAGCCTAGTTGTAATTTAGGTTGATCTAACTACTAGTATTTAATTTTTTTACTATTTATTTTATTTTATTTTCTACAGTAGAGAAACAATCTAAATTAGGCCTAATTGTTTATAAGACTAGACCCATACATTGCCACCTAGAAAATCATTTGTCCAACTCCATGAGCGAAATTGGAAAGCATTGTCAATCCGGCAAGTTCAGTAAACACGAATTATTATTTGACTGCCGTTAGATCAGTGGAAAGCTGGCAGTAGCTTTATTAATTTGACCATGTCTAACTGCGCGTGATTAGTGATTAATCTCTAGCAGTGTGTGATATGAGGTGATTGTTTGGAAACTCCCGGAAATTCAATACAGGAGCCCAAAAGATAATTTGGTTGCACCTGCTCTTAACCAATCATCGCCCATCTTGCTCCTCTTATCCTAACCACCAGTGATTTATGTCCTTCCAAGTTCACAAAACGAATTGAGAAAAAAAAAAAAATCAAGCATAGCACCGGCACCGACAGTTATACACCAAATGGAATTAACAAACAACGAAACAAACACTAAACTATTTAGAACACGGCGCCGAGCCTGACCTAATCCGGTGGGGTTCTTTCAAGGCCACATAACTGATACAAAAGTGATTAATAATCCAATGCCCAATCTCAACTCTAAGACCATTGCTAGCAGGTGCTCTAAAACGTTCACTAAAATACTATTACAAAAAGTCTGTCTCTATACCCATCTAGCAGAGTCTAGAGAATCTCTATATCTTTTCGAGGATAGAGACTCTGCTATAGATCATGAAAATATAGGGAACGAATAGTGATTTAGAGAAAAAAGATAGAGAACGAAATACAGAGATCCTGCTGTCAATGCTCTAAGCATGCCAGAGGCTGGATATCAAAGAGGAGGGTCCCAGCAATATGCAAATAATTCTTTGCACACGAGAGCAAAGAATATGATCTCTGTGTCTGTGTGCTGGATTTCCAGCTTCTAGAATTAGCGTGGGCGGAAAATACCTGGAACCGGAAGGTAGCAGAGAGAATTCCAGCGGGAGCTGAAACGGCTGCAGGTGCCTCTGTTTTGGCGCCGTCATCTTTAATTATCCGAGCTAGTAGCTTAGCGGCAGGTGCAGAAGCAGTGCATTGCATCCGTCCGATTGTGAATTTGTGATCGATGCACGGCGAAATCAACGGGCCAACGTGGATGATGCCTCGTGTGTTCTTCAGATTGGCAGGTCGCTCGTCGTCCACACTACTCGTTTCAAACTACAGCCTGCACTATTACTCCCTCTGTTTTTTTTATTTAACGTCTCTAACTTTTAAACACACCTTTAACAATTCGTTTTATTTAAAAATTTAGTTTATACATGCAAAAATATAAGTCATGCTTAGAGTACCTTTAACGATAAAACAAATCACAACAAAATAAATGATATTTACATAGTATTTTCGAATAGGGAAAATTAGATATATACCACCGAAAGATCCCAACTTTCGGGATATACCACCGAAAGCTTTCCTTTCCACAATATACCATCCAAAGTTAGCACTGTTAGCATTTTTACCATCCCGTCACACTCCTTCCAAATTATTTACGAATGGACTAGATTACCCTCGTGCCTATCCAAGTCAACCAAGTGAAAGGGGATCCTCTGCATCGGCCGCCTCCGCGCTTCCCCATCCGCCGCCTCCACGCTCGGGGCAGGGGCCGCCCTTCTCCATCCGCCGCAACCGCGCCTGGGCAGGGGAACCCGTACGCCGCAGCGCCTGGGCAGGCCGTGCCGCCGCCATGCCTAGGACAGCCGGCTGCCGCCGCGCCTTCGAAGCCCTGCCCTCTTATTTGAGCATGTTATAAGGATGGCTGCAATATGTTGCTTTTTATTTGTCCCGTGCACATGTTTCTACCAGCTCAATGCAATGGAATGGTAAAAATGCTAACGGTGCTAACTTTGGATGGTATATTGTGGGAAGGAAAACTTTCGGTGGTATATTCCGAAAGTTGGGATCTTTCGGTGGTATATATCTAATTTTCCCCGAATAAAACGAATGGTTAAATGCGTGTTCCAAAATCAAAAGCGTCAAACAAAAAGAACAAAGGGAGTACTTTCTCTCGTTCGACAACACAAGGAGCATGTACGGCACGTGGAATATCATGAAAGAGGGAACGATGCCACATGCCCACATAGCGTCGCCATTGCCATTCCACATGGGGAGCTAGGCAAGGTTTTATGTGGCATGCCTATTTTTTAAAACATTTTTTTGCATTTTTTTCGCGGCCCTTGAACTACCCAAATTTACTAGGAATTTTTCTAAGCCAAATATTTATCTCCTCCTAGTAAGTCTCTCCTTAATTTTTTTTGAGAATTAAATATCATAAAATATTCTAAATTTTATTTATTTACTTGTCACCCAGACTTTGAGCTTCTTGAAGTGACATCACAGAGCCTGTCTTTTTAGACTTTGTGATGTGTGTTAGATAAAAAAAAGGCTAAACAAATAAAAACCACTTTTGGAAGCACCTTCAGGTGTTCTTTTGAAGGACAAGTAATCAATTTGCACCTCCAGGTGTTTCTTTTGAAAGGACAAGTAATCAATTTGAATGCTAGGTTTTAGGTAAAGTTTTATACAAACCAGCATACATATGTGAACCTCTTGTCACCATGTGGACCGCGCCAAATCTCGACAGCTGGTCAGTTTGGAGGGCCGGCCGTCAAAATTCGGCCCTTGAGATAGCGTGGTTGAGAGAGAAGGTCGTCAAGATAGTCTGTCTCGACAGCTTCGGGCCAGCCGTTGTCAACAATACGCAGGGAAAGCGACGTGCTAGAGGCACTTGTCTCGACGGCTCGTAGCCGTCGAGATAGATGCTTGGCGGGCCGCACGGTCTCACGGCCCAACCCAATTAGTTATTAACGACGGTTGTGCGGCTGTCGAGATTGCTTAGTCCGCCGCAGCTGGACCCGGACCTGCCCAGAGCTGGCAGGTAGGCCCATGGGCACCATTCTCGACGGCCAGGTCCTAGCCGTCGAGAATAACCGTGGACTAGCAAAAAAATTTTTGAAAAATGTAAAAAACACAATAATTTTGCAGCTGCTCCTGCACCCAGCAACTGCAACCTGCATACTAAAAAAATCCGCACATTCAAATATCCCACAATGTCACAAATATACACATATATCTCCGGTAATATCAATATAACACATCAATACCATATCTCCGACTGCCATTAATACCATAATCACATTTTGTACCATTATTTATTTTTAAAAAAAATTGAGAATGTTTCACATTTTGTTTTTAAGTTACATACATTTTTAACTAAATAGATAAATAAACATTTCTGTAAATTACAAAAAAATTTGAAAATTTGAAAAAATAAAATGGGCCAGCCCGATTAAAAAACCACGGCTCAGCAGAGCATATGAAAATATCTCGATGGCCAACTGCCGGCGGTCTAGACTGAATCCTGACCAGCGAGTACTAATGAGTCGGCCCATACACCATTCTCGACGACATATAAGTAGCCGTTGAGACATATGTTTTCCTGTGCCCGTGAAAATCAGGAAATGGTGTGTGCATGGGCTTGGGCGACCTTATAGCAACGGCTGTTGTCTGGCCGTCGAGACTAACGTTGTACTATAACGATGACTCTTACGCGGCCGTCGAGATTACATGACTAATATTGACGGCTTGTGTTTGGCCGTCGATATTTCACGCGATTCATGTAATGTGTTGGTTAATCGATATCATATCTTAATTGAGCAGTCTTTTTTATTTAAAATAAAATAGAAGAAAAAACTGGACACTTTCCAATGTGTTCGACCACCCAACTCACCCTAAACGCTTCTTTTGTCGTCATGTTTACTGCATCCATCGCTATGTTCTGCATTCGTCGGGTGGAAAATAATTGCATTGAATCCCGCAAGTTTAGTTATTTTTAAGTTAGTTTGCATACAGAAACAACGTATCGTATATTAATCGAGGAGAAATTTTGACACTTTGTTGGTGCGTCTTATAACTAAAACAACATTAAGTTGGGTTATCTTTTGTGAAACAACGTGTGAATATGTTTTTTCAATCGGCGAAACTTTCAACATTTTCTCCTCAAAATATCATACAACACCCATTTTCCATCCCTTCCCTCCCCCTCGCTCTCTTCTATGTGCCTCTTCTCCATCTCTGACGGGAGGCCGATCTAGCATCCAATAACCTTTGTTACATCCTGATGTTGCCTCCTCACAACCTCTATCGACCTCACATCGTCGCCGCCATCCTACCTGGTACTACCTCCGGTCATAAAAACAAGTCGCTGTTGACTTTTGGGCATGCCTTTTACCATTCGTCTTATTCAAAATTTTAGTGCAAACATGCGTAAATATAAATCATGCTTAAAGTACCTTTAATGATAAAGCAAATCACAACAAAATAAATGATAACTTACGTAATTTTTTGAGTAAGACGAATGATCAAAGGCGTTTACAAAAATCAATGGTAGTTTGTTTCTATAGTATTTTCCTAGCCCATCCCGAAGCTGGCCTCTGCAACCATTATGGTCGTCGTTGCCGAGCACAATGTTGACCTTGGGCTGCAGTGTTGGTGCTTCTAGTATATGGTAGCGTACTAGCGATGATTCAAATGTAGAGCTCGTAGTAATTGCTTCCCAGCTGCATGTATGCACCGGTCGAAGGTATAAGTATATATCACCACCATGGAGGTGAAGCTTCGCTCTTGGATGATGGTCTCCCATGGTCAAAGCTCTTCCACACAACACCGCGAGCCATCATAGGCTGCCAGATGTTGGATCGGGGTGCTCACTTGAGATGGAGAAAAAAACGTACATAACCAATAAAAAGGAAATACCAATAGTGGTTAAGGCTTTTTAACACTATCACCAACCATATTTTCTTCATTTCATTCCCTTCTCCATTCTTTTCCCAACATTCATTTCCATCATTTCCTACCATCTCCAACAGCATCCCGTCGAAGAAATTTACGAAGAAAACGGAGAGAGAATATCGTTCTAGAGGGAATGCAGAAAGAAATTTCTTCTAACGAGAATCGCGACGAGATTCTGTTGCAGCATCAGAATTTCTTCGCGAAGGGAATTTGATCCCTGAAGGGACTCCTTTGGAGATGGTCTAAGTGAGGACACTTGATGCCTTGATGGAGTGGTTCATGATTCCCTTGCAGTCCAGTCTGGGGTGTGTGTGTTGGGTTTGTAACGGTTAATTAGAAGTTAAAAACAAATCGGGGTTCTCCTGACTCCTGAGACGAACGCTCCTCCGGCTCCGCCGCTCCACTAGAATCAATATGGGCCGCTTATGCGCGACGTAACGGCCGTTCAGTTCCGGAGACTAAGCAAAGCCCAATCTGCAAATCCCCCACGGGCCAGGGCCACAGACCACAACTATTGGTGGGCCTAAAATACTCCCGGTCCACTAACCCACCGCGCCGCCAGCTTCCTCCAAGCGCCGCGTGCTCATATACCGCCGAGGCGCCGAGCCAGGGAAATCCCCCTCCCCTGTCGCATCGGAAGCCGCGCGCCGAAACCCTAGCGCCGCCCTCCGCCTCCCAATCCGCTCCCGGTGCGTCCGATCGCTCGCTCGCTCGCTCCCCTATGGCTGCGCCGCGGTCGATCCCTCTCTTGTGAGTAATTTTTTTTTGGGGGGGTGAATCGTCTCGGCGTTTGATCTGCAGGTGCGCGCGCTAGAAGGCGAGAAGCGGCTGCAGCTGCGGCGAAGCGGAATCAACCATGGCGACCCGTAAGTTTCGGGTTTTTTACTGCGTGGTTTGTGATTGCAAGCTGCGTAGTAGCTTCTTTAATCTTCCAGTTCAGCTGCCTTGATGATCAGATGAATCGGTAAACTATTGTAGTGGGCTTTTGCAGATGCCAATTCGGTGATAGTGATTTCTTAGTTGTGGTAAATGCGGTGATTTTTTTCATTTTTGTGGCTATATTTGGTGCCTGGATGAGTTATATTTGTCATTTCAGCAGCATGTGAGATGGGGTTTTAGGGGTTGATTTCTGGTCTAGGAAGGAAGTTGATTCATTGCTTGTTTCAAATTAAATGTGAGGGTTTGGTACTCTAGCCAAAGAGTAGATATGAATTTGAGAAGAACACTGGTAACTATTTTTTTTTACTTTGTGTACTCTGGTGATGTTTTTGTTTTGAGTTTGTAGCATCAATATTTCATATATAACTGGTACCATTGTTCCCTTGGAATTTCTGATATTTAATCGTGCTGCATGCCTCTAACTTGATAGGTTTAGATAGCAAATTGTGTTGCTGTGTGGGCAGGTGTTACTTTCTAATTTGAACATATGTCTTATATATTATACTCAAGTTCCACATGAAGGTCTGTATTTAACTCGCATGTTCTGCATGTACACTTTGTAGGTCTTCAGTTTGAGAACAATTGCGAAGTTGGTGTTTTCTCCAAGCTGACAAATGCGTACTGTTTGGTTGCAATTGGTGGGTCAGAGAGCTTCTACAGGTTAGCGATACATATCCTTTTCCTAACTCGTAGGCACCTTCCGGTAAAATCAGAGGAATACATAACTGGCTTACTCTAATTGCTTGTTTTTTCAAAATATTTGGTAGTGCATTTGAGGCTGAGCTTGCAGATGTCATTCCTGTTGTCAAGACCTCCATAGGTGGCACCAGAATAATCGGCCGAATGTGTGTTGGTTAGTATCTAAGCTTAGCTTTGCTTCTCTGATCCGAGTTATGCTAAAATCCACTTGACTTTTAACCTTTTTTGCCATTTTGATGACCCAGGAAACAAGAATGGACTTCTATTGCCCCACACTACCACTGATCAAGGTACTTAAGTGACTTGTATGCTGAAAGCCTGAAATATTTGCTCTTAAATTTACATTGCTTCTCCAAGCTGTTTTATTGCTTACATTAATGCATGCTTTGATGGTACAGTACACTTCACTCTTTCACTGCTTGCTATTATGGCTAATGTCGAGTTGTCAACAAAGATGTCATGCAGATTTTGTTTTTTACCATACCTGCATTTTTTTTCTTGTTATGTTTTGCCACATTTGTTTTTCATGGATTTGTGGTATGATGAAAACCATGTTTTTGTTTAAAGCTATATACACATAACTAGGAGAAATTTGTTTTCTACCAGCGTTCACTTGCGATTTAAACACCTCACAATCACAATTGTAGCTACTATGAAACTATTAAATTAATATAGAAATTGCCTTCAATACTTCTAGAGGTATAACATCTAGATAAGAAAAAATTATATAGAAAATTATGGTGTCACACGGAGTATTATTTTCCTTTTGCAAGGACCATCTTGAATTTTTGACAGTGTGAACTTTGTAATTATCAGCACCTGTATTTGAAGTATTAATCTAAATGTTATATTCCTTGAGGTTTTGTCTGACTGCTAGATAGGCGCAATCATGTCAATTAGATTAACATTGGATGCTTCCATAGTTGAGTTGCAAATCTCTTCCTGTGTGCCTAGTTAATCTTTTTGGGTATATGCGCAGCTTAATTGGTCTGTATTTTATATCTTTTGTACCATACTACCATTGGATGCAAAGTTCATTGATCTGTGCACTCATGAGTTCCCTATGTGTTGGAATTGTTCTAGAGCTTCAGCATCTTAGGAACTGCCTGCCTGATCAAGTGGTCGTTCAGCGTATTGACGAAAGGCTCTCTGCCCTTGGCAATTGCATAGCCTGCAATGACCATGTTGCGCTTACACACCCTGATCTTGATAAGGTTAGCTGATACATGATGCTTCTGACTATGGATTTCTTTAAATGTTTGAAACTAAAAATTTTCCTGTTCAATTCTCCAGGACACTGAGGAGCTTATTGCAGATGTCCTTGGTGTTGAGGTTTTTCGACAGACTATTGCTGGAAATATCCTTGTGGGGAGCTACTGTGCATTCTCAAACAGGGGTGGCTTGGTATGGTGTTAACTCAATTCCATCTGATCTGTTTTGGCTACAAGTGATCCATTTTTAATGTACATCACACCGGTGAAACAGGTCCATCCTCATACATCCATTGAAGATCTTGATGAGTTGTCCACGCTCCTGCAAGTCCCGCTTGTTGCTGGAACAGTGAACCGAGGCAGTGAGGTCATTGCCGCAGGCATGACGGTGAATGATTGGACTGCCTTTTGTGGTTCAGACACAACAGCCACCGAGCTCTCAGTCATCGAGAGCGTTTTCAAGTTGAGAGAAGGACAGCCGACGACCATTGTCGATGACATGAGGAAGTCGCTGATCGACAGTTACGTGTAAAAGATCTAAGGTCTTGAAGATGTGTGGTTGTCAAGTATTAACTTGCTAAGATCAACCACAAATTATACTGGTGTAATCAGCAGTCTAGTTGTGACTTATGGTGGAGCTGTAATCAACAGTATTTTTGTCTTCTAAATTTACAGACCCTATTATGCTGTCTCCGTTAACCTAAAGCTTCGCTCGTGCTACGATATTTATATTTACAGCGTATACACCTCAAATTTCATTGCTAAGCGGTATATAGGCTGTTTGGTTGCTTGCATCCAAATAGCTTTGCATCTAGAGATACAAAATTAGAGTGTTTGGTTGTCTTCTCATTCATCTGAACTAGGCTCTTCAGATGCAATTAACCTCTTCGGGCTAGGCTTTGAAGATACGATCAAATTGGGCGTTTCCTCAGAGCCAGCCTCCATGGATGCAGCAACAACCACATGCACGACACATTTGATTCATTTATTTGCTATACCTTTTGATTAGTATTTTTGATTACTAAACCGATTTTAAAAATGGGTTATTGATATTTTTTCGAATAAAACGAGACCACACTTGACATATAAATTTTAAAAGTTTAAATTTTTTTTTGAATTTATTTATTTATGAGACTTTCTGTTGATTTTTTTTATTTTCCTAATTGATTTTTTGTTATTTTGATTTTCTAGAATTTATTTTTAAAAATGTTTCATCCCTCTTTTGAATTTCTTCATGCCATTCTCTCCTTAGTACAATCAACCAAACATCTCTACGCGGCCTGTACAATCTCATACACCTAACTAAACAACAATCATTTGCATTATCTCAGCTTGGCTCCAAACAGTCTGGCTCAACGCATACATCTTGGTTCAACTGAGAAGGCAACCAAACAACCTAATAGGAAATTGGTCCAATATGGATGGAATCATGAGTAATCTTTGGTTTAGTTCAGTTTTTTTCTATATCAATTTACTTCCCTGTTTGAGGAACAAGTTTAGGGCATACACAATGCTGGTCCTATCCTAGTATCCACTATTCAACTATTGCCTTATTTTCTCGATACATTCTCTATATTTTCCTCTCTTATATCCTAGCACTATCCATCCATTTCCCTCTACGGTCTCTACATTCCCTCCTATATTTGTACTGCCATTTTACTGGTACAATATTAGGCTTAAACTCAAAATGCTCACTTACAGCAAAAGTTATAATGATCTTAAATTTGAACAGGAGCTGGGGTTTTAAATACTATTTTTCATCTGAAATCGTACTTGGGCATGATTTTTCTATTTCCTGTAATTTTTTGTTAAAATGTGATGAAATTGGGTTTTAATAATTTAAATTGAAAAGAGCGGATGAAAAAACGGAAAACGCTAAAGTTTTTTTTAAAAAAACCATTCGGTCTGGTTTCGCCAGGAAAATCGACCAGTTTTAGCAGAAAATCTCAATTTTCCACAATTTTTGATAACTAGGCTAGGAGTACGCATATTCAAATGTTCAGCTCAAGCAGAAAAATACTACATAGCAAGATCACCTGAACACCCGAACCCCACACAATCAAATTAATCCTAAGGGCACAAGGCCAGGCCACCACAGGTCCACAAAATCATTATGTAAGCTCTCTATAACATCATTTCTAAAAAATGTATTGCAAACATCATAATAAAACACGCCTAGCTCTCATGTAGAGGAACAGCATATCAGCCAGTAATGTTGCATTTCACCGTGGGATGGTTCCATGGTGGAACCCTACCAGACCAGATTGGTAAGTGGTTTCCCTTGGCACACCTGAATGCAAGTCATGGCTAGTTCTCTAAGCTGTTCTTCCACCGTCTCCATGGGAAGGGAGCCGTCAACAACCTTCATGAAATAAAAGTACACGGCAAGTCAACATTTTTTCACATTCTAGAGAGTTATGTTATAAATCATGGAATAGATCACGAATATCACAAACATTGAACAAAACTGATACATCGGTTCCTTTCACTTGCAACTTCAGCTCTTTCAATTCATACATGAACTCGAGTTGCTAGCAAGCAGCAAACCAGGCAAAACAAATAAAAGGTCCTTAGGACCTATTTTGGTGACTTCTTGCAGAAATAACTTACCTTCCATCTCGAATCACCGAGTGAATGGTAATGCTCAGCGACTCTTTTCTGGAACTCTATTTGTTCATATCTCTCACCCCCATAACCTCCTCTTTCAGCCGCTTTCTGAAACAGTAAATTTACAATGTAGTGATAGGTTATGTTGGATAACAACTTAGCTTATTTTACTCAGTCGTATCTATATAAATTTGGTAAACATCATTTTTTCATATTTCCTACCATCAATAGAATAACATAGAATTTAAGTGGATTTTTAGCAGAAATCGACACCTTAGGTGCATCACTATGACTAAGTTTACTTATATGTTTTTTTATTACATCATGGCCATATGGTGGCAACCATCACTACAGTATGTGAAAAAAAAAATCAAATGCAAGTAAAATGAAACATCAAAGAGCATAATAAACAATGAATAACCAAGAAATGTGTCATTCCATTACACTGGATGCCATCTGCAGAATAAGAACCAAAGTTATACCTCTGGTTTTATATCCAGATATATTACAAGATCTGGAGCTAATAGCCCAACTTCTGGAGCCTGCAATAGTGAAAAAGAGGCATTACTTGCCAGCATTTTATGCATAAGAAAGTGCACAATTAGTTACATATATCTGCCAGGCATCTGGCTCACCTTGCACCACTCGATATCAAGTCCTTTAGCAGCTGAAAATGCCATTCCGGAATAAGAATAGCGGTCGACGACAAGAGTAGTTCCACCAAGTAGCTTGCTTTCCATCAAAGCTCTAGAAATGACAACACAGCGAGACAAACTCCATAATAAGAGTCATAGTCCTCTGAATCACTCTACCCAATGTATCACCCAAGAAAAATTTCCACCTAAACACTCGGATGTTGACATACAGATACAGATACCACACGCAGAATTCGAAGAACAACAAACCTTTTCTCCCAGCGATTCGCGCTGAAGAGCAAATGGACAGTCCTATCATCGAGCTGCGACTCGTTCGCGAGGTACGCGGAGATCATCTGCCCGACGCTGGTAGTTCTATCGGGGAACCGCCACCCCTCAGCCTGGCACCCTCTCCCTTCCAGGAAGGACAGGAGCCGGGCACACTGCGACGATTTCCCACTCCTGTCCAGCCCTTCCAGGACTATGAGGGCGCCGCGCCCCCTCCCGCCGCCGCCGCCGCCGCCATTCTCCATCTTCACGCCCTGGGACGCGCTCTTACGCTGTGGGAACAAGCTGAGGCCACGCGGAGCCACGGTCTTGGCGCCCCTGAGAGGAAGATCGCACGCACTGCGCGCTCAGTAACCACACGGAGCCTCCAGGTTAACGAGTGTCGCGGCGGCGCCTCACCTGCTCCAAGAAGCTGCTCTTCCGGCGAGCCGAACTAACGCGGTCATGCACCGGTAAGTACACCAGCGCCGCCGCCCTAAGCCCTAGCCCCCCGCCTCAGTGCTCTACCTCCTCTTGATCCGCAGTTCTCCAGCCACCGACGCCGCTTAATTCACAGTAGGCCGGACGGAGAGATGAGAGATGAATCTTACCTGGTCACTGGCAGCGGCGGCGGCTGTCTCCAGTAAACGGCGGCGGCGGCGGCGGCGGCGCTTCTTGCTGTCAGCGCCAGCGGCGAGACAAGCAGCGGCTTGGAGGAGGTTGTCGCCTTCTCTGGGCCTTATGAACCGAGCCCACCCACCAGTGTCGTTTGAGCATTCGGCCCGGCCCGGCCCGGCCGGCCTGGCCCATTGACGCCTCTTCGCCCAGGGCTTAAGCTTGTGGCGTCGTCGTCTAGGGTTTAACCAGTGAGCGTGTGCTGCTGCTTGCGCGTGGGTGCACGAAGCATTCCCCATGGCGACCCAGCCCCCCGAGCTCCCGCCCAAGCAAGAGCGGCTCGGAGACGAAGACGAAGGCTACGAGGATGACGAGGAGGAGGAGGAGGGGGAGGAGGGGTGGGACGACTGGGACTCTAACGGCGATGACGGGGCGGCCGCCGACGCCGGCGGCGGCCTCCTCTGCCTGTTCTGCAGCTCCCGGTTCGACTCCGAGAGCTCCCTCTTCGCGCACTGCGGCTCCGAGCACCGGTTCGACTTCCACGAGGTCGTGAGGGAGCTGGGGCTTGATTTCTACGGGTGCATAAAGCTCATCAACTTCGTTCGATCCAAGGTGCTTTTTTTTTTCTCTTCCTTCCTTTCATTCTTCTGCGGGTTCAGGAGCTTCTCAGCTTGGAATTGCAATTAGTAATCACACATTCACATTTCACAGCAATAGAACGAATGTCGCACGACTTGCATTGGCACTAATTCTGCTTCGTGGTTGTTTTGACTTGATTTCGGTTGCAATTTTGTCGATATCTGTTTTGTTTGCTGCATTCCATGAATCATTAACCTTGTGATTGATTTCTAGGTTGCGGAGAATAAATGTTGGACCTGTGGCCAGAATTTCTCTTGCAACAGCGAGCTGTGCATTCACTTGCATGCAGCAGAGACTTCACAATACAGGGGAAACGTTCCATGGGAGGATGAAACGTACCTGAAACCTTTCTTGGAAGAAGACCCGCTTTTGCACTGTCTGCCCATCTTTGATGACGACGATGAGGGCGAGGATTGTGGAATGCCTATGGAAATGGGAGAGTGCTCAGCTGGCGATAAAAGTTCTACTCAACTATGCAAGAGCCAGCTGAACGCCATTACTGATGATGGTTCTAGCGTCAGTGCTAGATTCGAGCAAGCGTTTACTATCGAAAGTGCTGCTGGGGAGGGCAGCGGATCACTTTCTCATGAACAGGATGATAGGAAGCTAAAGATTGCACGTGCTAGTGTTACTGCCAGGGAAATCAAAAGTGTGGATGATAATTACTTTGGGTCCTATAGTTCATTTGGCATTCATAGAGAGATGCTTGGTGACAAAGTAGGTGAACTCTTGACATGTGGTTTATGGATTCCAGTGACATATAACTGTTGGTGTAATTCCATATATGCACTTATATGATCTAAAAGACCAAATGAACCTTCTGTGGCCAATTTTTCCAGGTAAGAACAGATGCTTACAGAGATGCCCTTTTGGGTAATCCTAGCCTCATGAATGGTGCAACTGTGCTGGATGTTGGTTGTGGTACCGGAATTCTAAGGTATGAAATGTAGGATGTTAAAAGATCCTTTTAAACATGTGGGTTATTTTGTCTTACCAAGTTACCATAGGCTCGATGTTGGCAGTCTTGGATCCAGCACAAGCAAATGGGCTATTTATCACCACTTGGAGAATATTGGCAATGATAATAATGTAGTTTGTGCATACAGAATTAAATAACACACCACCTAGCTAGGCCTAACGCGCTCAATAGCCTGTTAGGGAGAATTTTTACTTAGTTCTACATAGGATGGTATTTATGAGCCCGAATAGGTATAGCGGTGGTGCATCATCTTCATGATGTCCTGTGATACATATATGAAATATTTAAAACTACATTATCTCTTTTTACTGTAACCTTTTATTGGAGCCATATAATTAAAATTACAAGGCAGGTTATAAAAATTAATATTCTTAATGCACATTACTCGTCAATGTTTCATGAGCTATTGCTGATAGATGCTTCCTTCCTACAGTCTTTTTGCAGCCAACGCTGGTGCATCTATAGTCACTGCGGTTGACGGGAGTGCAAAGATGGCTTCTGTGGCCACCCAAGTAGATCTTGTTCAACCATAGTATCATACTAATAGGTTTTTTTACAATTCCATTTTTCACTCATAGTTAAAGAATAATTGCAGGTTGCAAAAATTAATGGTCTATTGTATGACGAAACAATAAAACAAAACCAAAGCCCTCACGTTATAAGAGTTGTGCATACAAAGGCTGAAGAGCTAAACCATAAGATACAAATTCCACCAAATGGCTTTGATGTGTTAGTGAGTGAGTGGATGGGATATTGCCTGTTGTATGAATCCATGCTCCGTTCAGTTATACATGCTCGTGACCATTTCCTTAAACCTGGTGGTGCTATTCTTCCAGATACTGCAACAATTGTAAGAGCTTAGCTGCTGTTTCTAGTATTCTTTGTCTCATGTTTTCTGCATTTGATAACTTGTTCGATATGATCATTTTCTAGCTTGGTGCCGGTTTTGGGAAAGGGGGAACTAGCTTGCCATTTTGGGAAGATGTGTACGGCTTTGATATGTCATGTATTGGCAAAGAAGTAACAGGGTCTTCAGCTCGATTTCCTGTAGTTGATATAGTGGCTTCTCAGGATATTGTGACAGAGACAGCTGTACTCCATGTAAGTCCTAGGAACTCTGCTTTTATTTAGGTGACTGCACTTCTTGAGCGTCATTATTTTGCTGAAATTATTTAATAGTTGTGTAGAGCTATAGAAAACTTTGTTGTCATAGATGCTACAGATATATATTTGGTTTGATGTTTCATTACCCAATTCCAAGTGTGCTATATGCTATTCTCTATAGAATCAATGTTACTTGCAATTCTCCATACCATTTTGCTTTCATCAGTTTCATGTCATTCCAATGCATTTGTACCATGACATCTTGGTTTATCTCTTGTCAATCCAGTCATTCGATCTGGTCACTATGAAGCAAAGTGATATGGATTTCACTGCAAGCTTTGAACTGAAGCTGAGTGAAAGTGGTGCAGCTGTACCTGGGGTATCCTTGTGCTATGGCATTGTCTTGTGGTTTGACACGGGCTTCACCAACAGATTCTGCAAGGATAAACCGGTCGTCCTCTCCACCTCTCCTTTCTCCACACCGACTCACTGGTCGCAAACAGTCTTCACCTTTGAAGAGCCCATCGCGATGACAAAGGAGGCATCGGTAGTCAGCTCATCTGCTTCAATTGGCACAGATGATTGCCCCGCTGTGGTGATCCAATCCCGCATCAGCATAGTGAGGGCCTCGGAGCACCGTAGCATAGACATATCCATTGAAACCACTGGAATCAGCTCAGATGGCAGGAAGCGCAGCTGGCCAGTTCAGATCTTCAACCTATGAGTGATGATGAAATTCTTTTTAATCTTTTTGGGCCCCCTTGCTAGCTGCTATGCTGTGGGCATGTAATCTTTTTGAGCGGAACAATTCAATCTTTGTAATCTTCAATTGATACATTTTTTTCTATATATTTAGATTTGTCATACCAAAATAATGCTTTTAGATTTATCATTACAAATTTGTATGTACAAAACGTCATGGCTTATAACAAGAAAATATATTTCCTATAGCGTAGATTACATTCTGAATTCAAGAGTAGAAAACCAATGCTGTCGGCCTCATGGGCAAGATCATGTACGTAACATAACGCGAATTTTTATTTTTTTATATTTATTTTTATTCGTTTACGTAAAATTATATATCGGATTGAAATTTAGACACAAATAGGCGCCGGTAGAACTTTCAATTAACGATAGGGTAGCTGTCGCACTTTGCATGCACGATAGCTTGCTGAGAATACCTTGCAGTTGCAGGAGAGAGGCTGCGCGATCGTTAATTCAATTAACGATAGGCTCTCGTATACAGTAACGTGTACAGAGTTTGAACTTCTTATATCTATTAACATTTCATGCCATATCTAACTTACACGAAACAATTTTAAAATTCATGTAAAATCCTAAAGAACCCGTTTTTGAAACTTTCAGTTTTTGAAATTCAAAATTCAAAATTTAAAATACAAATTTTTGTGTAAATTCGAAATTCAAAATTCAAAAAAAATTAAGTTCTATCTTCGTGTACAAATTTAAGTTCTATTTTCGTGTTAAAATTTAAGGCCCGTTTCCTAACCTCCCGGCCTTTTACTCTTCCATGCCTCATGTACTCAGCGCCCTATAAAATCCCCCCAATCTCGAAGTGGGCCTACGGCCCACGACCAGTGACAGCTAGGTAGTAGAGCTGGCCAAATGGGCCGAACCGGGCGGCCCGTTACTGTGCTTCGGGCCGGCCCGGTTCGGCCCAGCGAACCGTGCCTGGGCCTGGCACACGGCCCGTAGGGCCGGCACAGTTCAGTTCGCATAGTAACGGCCCGGTTCGTTACTATGCAAACCGAACCGGCCCGGTTCGGCCTGGTTTACTGTAGCAGTGCGAAATTTGAAAATTAAACCGGCCCGCGCCCCAGTTTCTCCCGTCGTCCGCACCGCGAACGCGCCAGCGGGCCCACACGACAGCACGGCGCGTCTGCGGGCTACGGCTCTGCGCACCCCGCCCCGCGCGCACGGCGCATGCGACGCGGCCACGTGCCCCACGCCCTGACGGCGCTATCCCGGCCACAGCTTCGATGGGCCCCGCCTGTCCCCGCGCGCCCGCCACCCGCCCGCCCCGGCCAACGCCACGTGGCCCGGCGCACCGGCCCCATGCCCTTTTCCCGCCCAGCTTGCGGCGTGGCGTGCACCAAATGCTGACATGTGGCACGAACCGGGCGGGCCGATTCGTTCGGTTCGCTTTATTATTACCCGTTGCGAATATAGCCGTTTGAACTTTTAAAAATTCATAAAAAATAGCAAACAATTCTCAAAAATCTCAAATTTTTTTTCTATAAATAGGTTACCACGCCCTCTTCTGCCAGCCACCCTTGCAACCATTCTCTCTTGAGTCTCTTGTGTGCATTGCGTTTTTGTAATTTGTGAGCTTAAAAGGAGTTGCTAATTGCAAATTTGGACAAAGTTTGAAATATTTCAGAAAAATATTTCTGACTTTCATATTTGTTGGTGTGATCCTATGAGGTTGATATATTTTCATACATTTGTTTGCTATATGTTTGATTTGAGTATTGTGATTGTAAATTAACTATTGTTTTGTTATTTTATGTGTAGACAGCTTCCCGAAATGGCTGATGGTCGTTCTCCGTACGACTAATTTTCCCTTAGCCAGTTTGGATTAACATCGGACGACTACGAGCCAATCGGCCAAAGTCTTCCGGAACCGGTTCAAGACACGGAGACTACCAGAACCGAGGATCATCCCTATGGTTCCGGTTCTGGTTCAACCTGTGCTTCCGTTTTCGATACCGTCGGATCGAAGCGGACTCAACTGAACCGGTCGGATGTGTGGAACGACTACGAGGAGTTGAAACACCTGGTGGACGGGAGGCTAGTGAGGTATGGCGCTAAATGCAAAATTTGTGGACAGGAGTTGTCGGCGGCCTCGGGCTCGGGTACGGGACATCTGAAGAGGCATGCCACAGGATGTAAGAAGAGGAAATGTGTTCAAATGAGGCAGCAACAGTTGAGCTATAACCCTGATGGTTCGGTAAGTAACTGGGAGTATAATCCCGAGGTAGCTAGGGAGGCATTGTGCCGATTAATTGCTTCTGAAGATTTACCTCTTGGTTTTGGTGATTCTCCTGCTTTCGAAGAATATATAAAAACTGCTCATAATCCTAGATATAGTAGTGTTTCTCGTCAAACAACGACTAGAAATTTAAAAAAATTATATGCCGCCAACAAATTTAAGTTAAAAGAACAATTTAAAACCTGTACATTTTCTGTGTCGTTAACCTCGGACATCTGGGCTGGTAGGGCATTATGTTGTTGCTGGATTATTTAAGTGTTGTTGCTCATTATGTTAACCAAAACTGGCAAATAGAAAAAAGAGTAATTGCTCTTCGCCTTATTGATGTTAATCACACAGGCGAAAATATTGTTGATTGCATTTTGAATGTTGTTCAATAATTTGAAATTACCGATAAATTTTTTGCTATTACCTTGAATAATGCATCTGCTAATACTAGTGCCATGAATATTTTGAAACCTGTTTTATCTACGTACGCCGAATCATTTTTAATGCATCAACGTTGTGCATGTCATATTATTAATTTAATTGTTAAATGTGATTTAAAAAGATTGCAACCTTATCTCCAAGTTATTCGGGATGTCATCTCATTTTTAAATAGTTCTAATACAAGAATTGCTGCATGGAAAAAAACTATTGTCGTGCGTCATCTATTCAGCCTAGGAAATTTGGGCTAGATATGTCTATTAGGTGGAATTTCACCTTATCTTATGTTGCAGCACATATTACCGTACAGACAGGTTTTTGAAGTTTTTATTAACACTCAATATCCAACTCAAGATGGAACACCACTTTTGACCCCTGAGGTTTGGCAAGTACTTACTCATTTACATTTATTTCTTGAGATTTTTTATGAAGCTACCGTTAGCGCTTCTACTGTGTATGAGCCTACATCTTCTTTCATTATTATGTCCATTTATCACATTGTTAATCAGTTAAAAATGTTTGAAAATGATCCTATTTTATTTGATGCAGTTAGCCATATGAAAGCTAAATATTTAAAATATTGGAGAGATATTTCATTCTTATATTCTTTTACTTTTATTTTAGACCCTAGAGCTAAACTTCTTGGATTAACTAATGCTCTAACACAACTTGGTGTTGCTACTGGAATTGATTATTCAAATTATTTTCTAGAAGTTAGAAGTAAACTTAATGATTTGTATAGAAAATATGAAGAAAAGTATGCAGGAGTTCGTCCACCACGACCACCACCAGTTCAACAGACGGGGAGAAAGATGTCCTTTTGGAAGACTATCACGGGGAAGGACACTTCAAGTTCTTCGGGCGGTTCAACTCGCCCGACTGCACAAGCATCCCGCGGAGCTGTTGGCGAGCTTGCCTCCTATCTAGCAAAAGACGTCGTCGACTTTCAAGAAGAAGAGTTCAATATTCTTCTATGGTG
>SPJY01000289.1:181442-323298 GCA_005191435.1 Raddia distichophylla
GGAGGAGGAGGAGGAGGAGGAAACTGGCTGGATTGCGAGCCCGGCACGGGGAGGGTTTGCCCGGGAAATGCGACGAGCCCCAACAGTGGACCTAGGCCCGCTTTGTCTCTTTTGTTTGTGGGCCAAGGACGCGCTCACCGCTGCCCCATTTTGATTACTGGTCAATTAGCGTTATCATCTCTCAATAATATCAGTTCAGATCTTATAATGCCGACCTGTTACTTCTGTGGACGACTGGACGCCATGTGAGCGATCGATCCGAAGCGGTCGCGTAATCAGCGGTGCGCGTCACATCTAATTATCTCTAATTTTGGAAGCTCTTGCTCCCTCCGTTTTTTTTATCACATGTAAATGATCATTCATCTTATTCAAAACTTTAATGCAAACATGAAAAAATATAAGTCATGCTTAAAGTAACTTTGATGATAAAAAAATCACAACAAAATAAATGATATTTACATAGTTTCTTTAATAAGACAAATGCTCAAACACGTGTTTAAAAGTTGAAAGCGTCAAAGAACGAAGTGAGTACATTACTTAATATTTACGAACCCCACGTTCTTATGTTATCATATGCCACCTACAATTTTGGAAACTCTCTTATAATACATGGCATCAACCCAAGCAATATCGAACATAATAAAAATCAAACAAAACAAGATCAAATATTCCCTCTGTTCTTTTTTATTAATCGCCGTTGGCTTCTAGATATGTCCTTTGACCATTCGTCTTTTTCAAAAATTGCATCACCGCATCGCCGCCTATGTTGCCGTGTCGGGCTCACACTCACATGGGAGCCCTATAAGCAGATACTGGTGACAAATATCAAGCGGGGCCGTCATCCATTCGGTAATACTAGTGATAGATCTTGTCCAGAACCGTCACTCGTAATTAGCCCAGGTAAACCCATCACCAAGGTGGCTACAGTAGGTGACAATCAATATTTCAAACCGTCACTGTTGTAATAAGTGACGGGTTCAATTAAAGGCCATCACTAGTAACTTGTCATAGGTATGTCCGGCCAGGCTCAAGCCTATATAAGTGGCAGACCTTATAGGACCCGTCACTAATGGTTCTTTTAGTGACCGGTCCAGCCGACCCGTCGCCTATGTGATGTCTCTTTTTGTGGTTTGACGCAGTGGGTGGTGCGAGTGTAAGTCCAACCCTAGAAGAAAACCTAGGTCCACTACCATTGCAAGCAGCGTCTCCCTCTCCTTCTCAACCCGCATCACGAAGGCTTCTCCCATTCCGGTGGCCACTCTACGAGCATGAGCGCCGGCGGCCGGTGGTTGGCCTCAAGATCAGAGAGTATGCGTGGGCAGGGGTCCAACGCCGTGGCACACCGTAGCCCCACCGACGCAAAGCCCATGGCAATCGTCCTCGGTGAGGTGGTCGGGCCGACGGCGCCTTCGCACTCAGAGTCCTCGACGGCCGGTGGCTAGTCGGCGTTAGGGGTTGGATCAAGCGGCGAGGTGGTGCAACGGTGCGGCCGTGCGAGTGGGGCCGAGTCGATTTGAGTGGCAATCTAGCAACTATGACCTTTTTGGTTGGGTATCTATGAGCAAGATTGGACAGGACGGTGGTGGGGTGAATTTTTTTCATTTTTCTAAAATAAATAAATAATATTTCATACAACATAATTAAATAAATAGACACCTCCCGCTAGCTTATCGGGCGGTACATAAATCTCGTCTGTTCACCTAGCGGGTTTCATAAAATCCATCAAATGAACAGGCGGATTAAACTAGTAGCGAAAGGGGGGGGGGGACAATTCTTGGTGGGATTTAAATCCCGTCCGTCCAAATGGCTGGGTATTATTGTGCTTCTCATGGCTGCGACGAGGATATCAATTGAACTAATGATTAGGCCATAGAAGCACGGTAGGACGGGCGGAATTTAAATTCCGCTATTTCATCGGACAAGATTTAAATCTCACCAATTTGACAGGCGAGAATTGTCCTCCTTTTGCTCCTAGTTTAATCTGCCTGTTTGTTTGACGGATTATATGATACTCGCCAGGAGAACGGGGTGGGATTTATGCACCGCCCTATGGGTTGGCTGGAGACATCTATTTATTTAATTATATTGCATGAAATATTATTTATTTATTTAGAAAATAAAAAATGTTAAAAAATCGTGGAAGGGTTACGGAATGGCCCACTAAGACCCAGGTCTGTAGGTGCTACCGGCCCATTTCGGTCCTGTAAACGACGACTCAAAAGGCCCAGACAGGGACACGTGCGTGCAAACTCCGCAGTCGGAGAACGCTTCCTCTTCAACCTCCCAATCCTTCTCCTTCGTCGTCGGCTCGGCGGTTGAGCAAGCGACGGCGACGGCGACGGCGACGAGCGCAGCTATGCTTGGTCTTCGAGCCAGGGCGGCGCGTCTCCCGCGACCCTCTTCCCCGTCTCCGTCCTCCGCCCCGACGGCCTCGCTCTTCGGGTTCGCGCGCCAGGCCCCGCTCCTCGCCACGCCGCCGCTGGCGTCTCCTCGAGTGCCGCCGTCCTCCTTCTGCGCCACGTTAGGACCTCCCATCCGTGCTGGCGGCGCCCGCCCCACGCCCAGCACCAGGGGTGAGTGAGGTAGACAGTCGCCTTGAGTAAACCATGCTTTCGGTGAACTCGGTATATCAGTGCTGTCTCATTCGACAGATTAGGGTTGTAGCCATTCTGCATGTTCCACTTGGGGTGCAAGTGGTGGGAGCGTTTTGCTCAGCTCCTCCATCTAATTTGCTTAATAGGAGTATACTTCTTGCGCCTGAGATGCTCAGTGCCACACAGTTTCGAGTAGCTTACATAAACCAATCTTTGTTGCCTTGTTGGTTAGTTTTTTGCACCGCTGCCAGCAGTAGTGGTCCGAGAGAGGGGAAGGAGCTGCTAATCCAGCATTTGCTTGTTGGCGAAAAGGATGTCAGGCTCCTGGTTGATCTCGAAAAGAGCATCATTGCAGATGGTACGGTCTCATTACTCATGCTGCTGTTAATTTGCCTTTTGGATGATTCATTATTCCACATTTTTATTGTAGTATTTTTCCATATGCTCAACTAGCCTAGAGAACCATACCGTCAATGTGACCATGATACAGCAATACAGCATGAGCTCTCTTGCATCAAAAGAAAATTACGTTTCAACCCAAATATATCTGTTCCATTTGATTGCACGTGCTTGACGTCCAAATTCTAGCATTGATATCGTTGTGTTGATGGTGATATACATATTCATATAAATCTGGATACTATGAAATTAACGCTTGCAGAGTAGTGCTAAACAGCGATCCTTCATAATCAATTGCTAGCTTTCTTATTTTACAAATTATCAATTGTTACAATGATAAAATCAAATTTTTAAAAAACATTTCAGGGGCAGACTTGAGTGATTTAGCTGTGGAACACTCCTTATGTCCATCAAAAGAAAATGGTGGAATGCTTGGGTGGGTTCGAAGGGGACAGATGGTACATCATTAACTTGTTTTTCTATTATACTAGAAGAGTCTTATTGTTGGACTTCAATTTGCATATCATTGTTGTTCAGTGTTCACAAGCTAGTCGCGTACCTAGACTACATAATGCAAACTGATTGTCTCACTTTGGCAGGCAGAGCTCATGAAGTTCATGTAGTGGGCAATTGGAAATTTCAAACTTCATAGTCCATTTTGTTAGTTTAGCTTTGAAATTGGTTCACTTCTGTAGCCAACTTTACTTCATCTATACTGTTCCAATTTTTCAAGATTTGTGGACATCATCAATTGATGAAGAATAGAAGTATAAAATATTATTGTTTGGTATTCATGCTTGGCTGCACACTTTGTGGCGAATTGTAAACCTCATTACAAGTTTCTATTCCTTCTTATTGAATACATACATATTATGGCATATGTGCATTATCTCTCAAATTAAGTGGATACTTTTACCTACACACACATAAATCCATATGGTACTGATTCGGGTGGTTCTAGGATAGCTAGCCTAGCCTATTGTCTGAAGCTTATATTCCCACCTGCTTTTTATATGTTCTTATTTTTGTTGACGCATGTATCTGATTCCTGTATGCTGATGCACACACATTTTATTATTATTATGCATAGTATGTCCAGTACGTCCATTTTTAATCAAATGGAGCCAAATGATCTTTTATTCTTTGGCTTTAGATTTTTATGTGCTAAAGCAAAATGGCATATCAAACTATCTATACTTCTTTTTGTCATGAAGTTCTAGAGTGTTCTCTAGTATCACCAAGGGTCAAATGGAAACATCTTTGTGATTTTTAACTTCTTTTTGTCATGAAGTTATAGTGTTCTCTAGTATCACCAAGGGTCAAATGGAAACAAACTCTTTGTGATTTTTAATCTCAGGGGTAAGGTTGCTTAGACCAACCCCCCTTACCCGCTTTTGCGGGAGTTTCCTCGGAAACATTGCGGTATGGTGATGATGATGAAGTATGTCGAGCGTTAGTCTGAATGTTAGTACTTGAACTGAGCAGGTACCAGAATTTGAGGAAGCGGCATTTAGTGCTCCTTTGAACAAAGTTGTAAGGTGTAAGACAAAATTTGGATGGCATTTACTTCAAGTGCTTTCTGAGAGGTAGATGGTCGTTATGGCAAACAATTTGTGGTATTGGCATACATGGACAGTTATTCATCTCTTCCCCAACAATTGTCAGGGACCAATGCATGCTGCAAGACATTGAACCAGAAGAGCTTCATGCGAAAATGCAAGATCCTAATTTTATCGAAGAAGCCCAATTGATTGATGTTCGGGAGCCTGATGAAGTGTAAGTTCCTTCTGCATTGTTGATTGTACCTATCTCCCTATTATGCTAGTATGATAGTTCAAATGACAAGTGCCTTAGAAAGCAATGTGTACATTTATTGATGAGGATACAGAATACTCTCTCCAGCGTTTTTTTTTTCATTTTTCTCAAAAGCACAACTAGTTTGATTTTTCATGAGAAGATAGAGAAGTTATCTGTCTAACCAAATGGTTATGTGGGACTTGTCCATATCTTTTGAATGCTTGGTCATTACATTGACAAGGTCTCGCAGATAATGAATTTCTCTAAACCATGCAAAAGCAAAAAAGCTCGCCAGTTATGGCATCTTTGTTGTGGTTTCCAAAACACCTTTGTATATTATCAGGATAAAGCTGTTAAAACAGTCATATGGTTATTTTAGCCTTGTTTCATAGAGTGTGTTAACCCTCTTGCACTTGCAACATCAAGTCCTCCAAAAAACTTGCAACATCTCCGTCGGAATGTAGGGTTCCAGATTCAGCATGTATTCTCTTGGAATTGCGATTTTTTTTTCACAATCATATTGTTGTGACCCAGTTCAATGTAGTTGTTTGCCCAGGTGCTCACCCATTCCCACTTGGCTGATGCTGATTATGTACTTCTTGCGTGGCAGGGATAAAGCTTCCCTTCCTGGTTTCAAAGTTCTGCCTCTCCGCCAATTTGGAACCTGGGGACCAGTTATGGCAGATGAATTTAATCCTCAGAAGGACACATATGTTCTGGTAATGTCATAACTTCATCAAAATTGCTGCCAGCATGATGTGCAGAAGCCAGTGACTACTGAATAGAAGTATATACTAAATTGTACTTCATAAATATCAAGATTGAGATAGATCAGTGGTTGTGGAAAGAATTAGTAATGCACACTTCGTTGTTACATCTGCTTCAGTGCATTTTGGCAATTCTCTTGATTCTTGTTCTTTTCTTTTGCTTCAGTGCCACCATGGCATGCGCTCAATGCAGGTTGCTAAATGGTTGCAGACGCAGGTAACTGACATATTCCTATAATTTTTTGCTTAAGGATGTTCCTACTTCATTGTATCATGAGTATGTAAAAAAACTGCATCTAGGATTGCCATTTCCCCTTCATAGAGTTGCTTGTGTACTACTAGTGGTAACAGGTTCCTCAGATAAATTTCCATCTGTTTTTCAGGGATTCAGAAATGTTTACAATGTTGCAGGTGGAATTCATGCTTACGCAGTTAAGGCTGATTCTACCATCCCAACTTATTAGCCATCTTCATGATCGTTGATCCTAGGAGAGTTTTCTACAATCTTGTGACAGATACGGGACTTGTGTTAATTGTTAAAGAGTTGTCACGCTACATCTTGTTGCGGAAATGTATACGGGTTCCAGTCTTTGAACAAAAACAAAATAGTCGATAGATGCTTATTAGATCGCGACTGAAATGAATAATCGCCGAAATTCACTAGTGGCATTTTGAACTCTGTATATGAGTTTTTTTTGGTTGCTAAACCTGAGAATTTTCGTTGACACACGATGTTTAGGATAAAATGAAGAAAACGAATGGCGAATTGGAGGTGCGGGGAATCGAACCCCGTGCCTCTCGCATGCGAAGCGAGCGCTCTACCATATGAGCTACACCCCCGATTGTTGGTGGGCGAGCTATGAAATTAGATGTGAAAGAATTGTGCCGAGCAATTATCGGTGCTTGGGCCAAAACTTTCATGGGCCCAATAACAAGAAAGTTCGGTTGATGAAGCTTTTTATAGATTTGGAAAAGATTCACTTTGCCTCCCTTTAACTATTGCAAAAGTTTAGTTTTGCCCCCATCAACTCTAAAACCGCGCATCTAATCTCCCGCAACTATTAATCCTGGTCAAAATACCCCCTCCACCCAAAATCACTATGGTTTTAGATGAAATGGCATCCAATTTTTTCAAAAAGTTAATTCGAATAAATTGTAGAAAATCATAGAAATATAAAAAAAGTAGAATAAAAATATCTAAAATTTGGGAAAAGTGTAGAATCGAAATACTATAATTTTATGTGCATAATTATATGAAAAATATATTTGTCCTATAATGTCTTTTATTGATTAAATAGTTTGAGATTTACCTTTTAATTTGCATTTTTAAATTCAAATTCAGCATTCAAAATAGCAAACTTACCTTCTGCATTTTTATTATTTTTTGCAAACAAAATTTTCCTAAATTCTTTTTTTAAAAAGACACTCTTCAACAAAAAAAATGCATACAAGTACATATATAAAAATTATACTTTTATTGAATATTTGGATTCTACATATTTTTCTATTTTTTGTATTTATATATGATTTTATTGAGCATCTATGATTTTGTACAATTTATTAAAATTTATGAATTTATTTTGTAGAAAAAAATGTTGACTAGGATGACATGTCATCCAAAAACATAGTGGTTTTGGTTGAAGGGTGTAATTTAACCTTTTTGATAGTTGAGTGAGGTTGGATGCACAGTTTTAGAGTTGAGGGAGCAAAACCGAACTTCTGCAATAGTTGAAGGGGTAGAGTAGACTTCTTTCTATAGATTTTGGTTCCATGTTTGTAATGAAAGGTATGCGGCCTTACGAAGAATTAATAAAAACGAGGCATATCTGCTTAATGTTAACCATTTTGATTCTAAAGAAACGATGGTTTCTTCGTGGTGCGTGTCCTGGACGTACGAGAAGCATGCAGCTGGCGGATGCACGCGCGCACGTACAAAACGTCCCCGTCCACATGTTTTGTGTTGCAGACCATTTGCGATCGAGTGTAACTTAAGGTATAATAAAGAAATAACTTAAGGTATTCTGCTTTATTGATTTCAGATGCAAAATATATTATGTCTCTATCTCTATTCTCTATTTATATTAGCACATTAATTAGAATTTTTGGATATATTTAACACGAAAAATGGCTTCTAATCGTATTTGGCCGTTCCAGTATCTGGTTGTTTTTGGATAAGTGTGGGGATCGGACGGACGCTGAAAGCGAAAGGGAAAGGGAAGAAAAGATCATCATCGCGTGGATATTTGTAGAGAGCAAGAGCACAGGATCACCGCGCGGAGTAATGAAATTGACACTATTTTTGGGATGCCTGGATTGATGGATTGATCGATCGATTGATTTGCCGGGATTTGGTCGGTCGGAGCCTTCAATTACGTCCATGTCGATCTGTATTATCCATTTCCTTGTTTGCTAATTACCCGCGCCATTAGGGAGAGATAAGATAATGACATCGTACATAGGAGTGTGTGATTTCGCAATCCAGAAACATACCGCCTTCCTCTGCCCTTGTGCTCGGTGGCGACATGTCATGACGGTTTGGTGTTTGGTCAGTTTGGTGACACGACCAATTCCATGAGACCGTGACACCTTGGAGCCGCATTCTGACATGACTACCGAAAGATTTGCATACCCCTCCATTCTAACAAAGAAGCCGCCATTGACTTTTGAATACACGTTTGACCATTCGTCTTATTCATAAATTTATTACAAATATGTAAAAATATAACTCATATTTAAAATATATACTCCCTCCGTTCCGTTTTATAGGGCATATAAATTTTTTTGCAAAGACCAAGGAAAGTTGCATGCACTGGTTAATTGTAGCTAATTAATTGCCTGCATGCCGCTGCATGCTCACGCTTAGCATCTATATGTGCGCCTGCGTCGAGAGGACGTCGAAGTTGCTGCTGAGTCCGGTTCGGACATCCAGTACCAGTGCACCTTCAAATGGACGCACAGATCACATATGATGTTCAAATGAGAGAAATAAGGACTCTACGAAAATATTATCTTGTAAGCTTTCCAACGGATCCTGCCATGCCTCCAAATTCAATCCAAGTCAACGGGAATCGCAAAAACAAGCTGACGGACAGAAACTTTCCGGCACTGCGTCGCCGTATTTTTTGGCCCAAAGCCCATGTACCCCTAGAGTTAGAGTTGTGCGTGCGTGGGCACCTGTTTAGGCCCCGCCTCCCTTCTGGCCGCCGCCTTATATAAGTCCCCCGCCGTGCTTCGTTTTACTTGGGTTTTGTTTAGTTGATTTCGTCACGGTTATGTGAGATTTCGTCTTGTTCTTCTTGTGTCGGCTAGTAGGGCCGGCCCTACAAATTGGAGGCCCCGGTACGAAAATATAACAAAGTTGCAAGTAGGCCTCAAAATACAGTATTATAAGAGAGAAAATTCAAAATTATGCACTTCCTTTTTAGTACTACCTCCATTTTAAAATATGAGGTGGAAAATTATAGAGATATACTTACTATATTAGGCTATTTGAAGGATACGATAGTTTGGGGCCCTGTGCGGTCGCATAGCCCGCACATGCCCTGGGCCGGCCCTGTCGGCTAGACCAATAGGACCAAGTTTCTGAACCCCATTATCATTAATTCATATTCGCAATTGTGATTGCTTATTTTGTGTTCTTGTTTGTTCTTCGGTTACCTGCAGGAACCGTCCTTCGTGGACAGGTCAATCGCGTCTCTGGTTCGGTTGATAACACTCGTCGTGGTGGTTTAGCGATCGCCGGAATTTTCAGTTCCTTGTGGGGTTGGAAGCCAGATCGTTTTGGTCTCCTTAACACCTACCGAATTATCCTCATTGTCTCTCACCAGAAGATCGAGACCCCGCGTCCGCGCCCATCAAGCTAGCTCGATGGGAAATGCAGTGGGGATTTTTGGCAAGTGGAGCGAGCTGGACAAGAAGCTGCATAACCATGTTCATCGGCGGCTTCAGCAAGCAGGGTATTTGGGCTTCCGCGATGGGCTTTGGCTTCAGGGGGAAGGGTTGGGGTCTACTGTTGTTTTCTCGGTAAACACTGGTCTACGTATTCACCAGCAATAAAGACTTGGCTGTTTGTCTCAAGAAAAAAAAAACTAGTAGAGTTGAAGGGTATACTTGTCATTTGTATCCTCCATTAAACTCGAGCTGATATAAATAGCTACAAGCCCATCAAAAATTAAAACATAGAAGCACAAGCTCATGCTAGACACAAGAACTGAAAAAAAAAAAGGGTTTGACCAACAACTTCACATGCATTTCTAAAGAACTTCAGATGTAGCAACACACTAGGGGAGGAGCAGCAGTGAAAAACCAACTCGCAGGTGTGAGGAAGACGAGAAAAACGGAAAGAAGAATTTGAGAACTCAAATCACAAAAGAAAGAAAATGAAGATGCAATCGGAAGGCACCTTGTCAGCGGCTTTGATTCTTGGCAGTAGGCTGTGACTTCAGCCGCATCAACAAAGATAAGCCCTTCTATTTCTCTACGAGGCATCGATTCTATCTACCAGCGTTCTAAAATGAAGATCGTTATGCTGAAAAATGCGTATATTACATTCCTTCCTAACATTACAAATAGTGTAGACTATTAGACCATTTAGAGCCCTCTTTTCCGCTTTGCCAGTTGTCTAGTAAGAGACCACGATCCACCAGTCGCAGAATCTCATTTTTTCTATTCATCTAGGCTTTGATGATATTGATTGAGGACCTCATTCCGAACTCATTTAGAGTACAAACAATAAAGAGTCAGGCGGTTGATTGTTTACGAACTATTTTGACATAAAGGACAAATGAGCTGGTGTGGCCATCCTTTTCGAGTCAGAACATCAACTGTATGTATGCGTCTATGGGCGAGAGACCAGGCAAAGAATATGCATTTGTTTTCTGTCTGTACCTTCAAGATGGTGTCTCCAAGGACCAACTCATGCTGCCCAAAAATTGGAGATGATAGATCGACCTAGTTGAGAACTGACCATCCGAGGTTGGAATCCAAATGATCTCATTAGCTGCTTCTATGAGCATGATACCACGAAATTGGCTTCAAAGGTGGAGGTAGTCCTGAAGCTGCTCCAAGGTATCGCACCATGCCTATCCACCTATCATTGGAAAGCAAATCTGCGATGATATGATCAATTCTTCTTGCGATGTTGAAGAGCTGGGGCATGATGTTGCACGGTGCTGACCTTGCAATAGTTGTTTAGCGAAAAGTTAGCCTTCTATCATTCTAGACGATGACGTGTGTGGCCGCGCGAAAGAGCGTTCTGATATTAGCCTTCTATCATTCTAGACGATGATGCGTGTGGCTACGCGAAAGAGTGTTCTGTCAGGATCACTGCAGAGTCATTCCAATGTCTACATGGTTAGTTCAGTTAAGTAATAACCACCTCAAACAAAGTGTTGTACCAAATTTCTAGAGATTCAGGTTGCCAAGGCCACCCACTTTGGTCCGCACACAGTTGGTCAATTGACAAGTGACTATCCACCACTGGATGACTCCTCCCCCGCGATTAACAATTCAATAATCTGCATGCCCTCGGACCAAGCCATGCATGCCCGCCCAATTCTCGCTCTTAGAGCTGTTCATGGGTAGCTCGATCCAACCAATCAGATCCAACCCGGCCCAAAAATACCCGGCCCAAACACGACCTAACGATATACAGTGCAGGCTCGGGTACCAATTTGCGACCAGAAACCATAAAAACCCAAAAGAACCCAGAACAACCCGATTTAAACCTGAGCCCGACCAAAAAAAATTCGACCCAACATGTTCAACGGATGGGCCTAGGCCTGAAGAACAAGCCCGACAACCTGACCATACCCAATCCAAACCCGACCCGACCCGACCCGATCCGATAAATGATCAGCTCTACTCGGGCTGCTAGACTCGACGATTACTTTGGACATGGCGACATGGCATATATCTCGATAGATATGCAATGCACACTGAATTACCATTTTGCCTAAAAGATCAGCAGCCTGCAAACCAAAAAAATGGTGGCATATGGCTTCCCTTCAATTAAGGCCTTGTTTGTTTCAGATTAAATTAAATTAAATAAAAAATTGTTATTTTTATATAGGCCAAATGTTGTAATATTTTATAGTTATTTTTGTGGGGTTTTAAATAGTTCTTCTTAGAGTTCATAAAATATTTTTTTAGAATTTTTTGAATTTTTTAAAACGTATTTTGAGTGGGTCATAAATTTGCTACAGTAAAACGCAACTCAACATTAATCTGAAACAAACAAGGCCTAAGAGTGCGTTTCTACGTTTGTCACAAGAAGTTCTTGCATTTTTTTTTTTGTGATAAGCCCCATGACACCTCTAATCCTTGCGCATTGCTTCTTTCCCTCCTCTCACCGGCGATATTCCGAATTGGGTGACGGCCTATCGGAAAGTGTCGCGCGGAATGGACCTAGCCGGTTTGAGAAAAGAAAATGAGAAAGGATTTGTTCTCGCTATGGCACTGAGGCCAAGTGGCGAGACCCGTTTGAGAAGAGCCCAAAGAAAATGTTGAGATTAAATGTTTCTAAAGTGCTTTGCCAAAACTAGGCTAATAAATGCATTTCCGCAAATTATCCTAAGCCCTCCTTGTACTAAACCACATTTGCATAATTCCGGACTTGCGAGTACAATTTGTACTCACTCTCCTTTTCTCCTCTCCCTTTTCAAAATTTCAACAGCTGGTCCATCTGAGTATGGCCCGCCTTCCGAGGAGGAGGACCCGGACTACGTCGAGGAGGCGTTCTCCGATGAAGAGTATGAAGACTAGGGTTACGCGTTCCTACAGCCGTCGTGCCTGTGGGATGAATAAGATTTTAGATGTTGTATTAGGCTTGTATCGCTGTGTACTCTGATTTACGGCCTGCGAGCCGTTGTATGTGTTTGTACTGGACTATGTTCCCGCTTGTAATAATAAAATCGTTGGCAATGTTCCGTTTCTGTATATCTGTGTGTACTAGCCATGATCCTTGGGACTAGTACGTGTTTATGTAGGTGGAATCCGATCTTGTAAATCGGGTGCCTACAGAACACCACTTTTGACCCCACAGGTTTGGCAAGTACTTACTCATTTATATTCATTTCTTGATATTTTTTATGAAGCTACCGTTAGCGCTTCTACTGTGTATGAATCTACATCTTATTTCATTATTATGTCCATTTATCACATTGCTAATCAATTAAAAATGATTAAAAATGATCCTATTTTATTTGATACGGTTAGCCATATGAAAGCTAAATATTTAAAATACTGGAGAGATATTCCATTTTTATATTCTTTTACTTTTATTTTAGACCCTAGAGCTAAACTTTCTGGATTAACTAATGTTCTAACACAACTTGGTGTTGCTACTGGAATTGATTATTCAAATTATTTTCTGAAAGTTAGAAGTAAACTTAATGGTTTGTATAGAAAATATAAAGAAAAGTATGTAGGAGTTCGTCCACCACGACCACCACCAGTTCAACAGACGGGGAGAAATATGTCCTTTTGAAAGACTATCACAGGGAAGTACACTTCAAGTTCTTCGGACGGTTCAACTCGCCCGACTGCACAGACATCCCGCGGAGCTGTTGGCGAGCTTGCCTCCTATCTAGCAAAAGACGTCATCAACTTTCAAGAAGAAGAGTTCAATATTTTTCTATGGTGGCAGTAGCATGGTGGAACATATCCGGTGCTATCCATACTAGCACGGGACGTGTTAACTGTTCCGGTCTCCACGGTTTCTTCCGAGTCCGCTTTTAGCCTCACTGGGAGAATACTGGAGGAGAGACGGATTTCCCTCCATAGAGATATGGTCGAAATACTGTTGAGTACAAAGGATTGGCCATTAGCCAAAGACGACAGCAAAACATTGTCGCCGAGAGACACAATGAAGAGTTGGCGACTTCATTCGGGGGCTTAGAACTTGATGACTAATAGAAGGGCCCAAATTTTTTTATTCTTATATTGTAGAGCTTTCGGCTGTACTCTTTTTTCTTTACCAAGGTTTTCTCAAATTGAGTTTTTACTTGGTAAAGTTTTTAACGAGGCAGCAATGTAAATACACGTTAATAAAAAAGCTCAGCAATGCATTTTTTATATTTCTCCATATATATTTAAAATTTTAAAATTATTTACATGAATTATGGTTCACATTTCTAAATTTTTTGAATTTTTCAGAATTTTTTGAAATTTTACACGAAAAACGGGTAAACCGAACTCGGGGCGGCCCGGTTCGTTCGGTTCTCCCAGCGAACCGAACCTGGGCTGGACAGCCGGCCCGTTGGTTCGTTTGACCCGGTTTCCATAGTAACCGGGCCGACAAACGAACCGGGCCGGCCCGTTGGCCAGGTCTGCTAGGTAGGCAGGCCGATACCCATCCGCTTCCCCTTCCCGGAGAGCTCGAAGCCACCGCCCAGCGGCGAACGGAGAAGGCGGCCGGAGCCGGAGGAGAGGGGGTGTCGACGAGCGGCCGGAGATGGCGTTCACGATGCGCGCGGTGAAGGTGCCGCCGAGCTCGGCGTCGCTGGAGGAGGCGCGGGGCCGGGTCTTCGAGTTCTTCCGGCAGGCGTGCCGCTCCATCCCCTCCGTCATGGAGATCTACAACCTCTACGACGTCGTCACCCCGTCCCAGCTCCGCTCCACCATCGCCAGGGAGATCCGCAAGAACCAGAGCGTCTCCGATCCCAAGGTCGCCTCCGCCTCCCTCTATCCCGTCGATCCCCTCCTCTGCGATCCGCGCTTCGCGAGTAGCGCTATGCCCGAACCGTCTGGCCTCTCCTCCGATCCGGACTCTACACGAATTGGGGGAGGTTTGTGGCGAAATTTGGCATGCGAATGCATGATGAGTAGGGGTTTGCTGGATGGCTAGATTTTAATTAACCTAGCTGGGTGTTTGTGAAAGATGCATCGTTATAGGAGTTGCGAAAAAAAAAACTTATTTCTAGTTGAAAGCGTCGTTGAGATAGTCACGTTCTAGTGCCTATTGGTGGTCACTGTTAAGATATATGTTATCAATTTGGAAACTGGAAAGATGAATGTGAATTATTTTTAACATGTCATTAGAGATGCAATTGGTTTCCACCTGGACTAATTTACGTGTAGTCTTTCCAATGCACTTTGAAATTGCTACAGCATATGAAACCTCCTGTAAGGTTATTCAGTGCCAATATGTTAAAACTTGTGTTCTTAAGTTCTATTTTGTTACATTTTAGTTCTGTTTTCTGATATTTAGCTGAAAACTTAAGACATTTGGTTTGCGGTTGGTCTTGACGAATGTGACTGGATGAAGAGCGCTTGTGATTACAGCTCCATGCACTTATATTTTGGATCCATACCAATTTCTAATATGCAATCCATCACGGCTTATGCCTTGGAAAAAACTTGTTTGTTTTGTTACATTCACTTCTTGTGCTAGTTCTGGATGTCGACATGAATTGATATTATAGTCATATGATTAGGGAGCCCTTCACCTAAACAGTGGTAGCAAAGTTCTAATTGATTTCAGGTTAGTGAAAAGACATGCAGATTTAGATGCCTATTTTTATTAAAAAATCAAATTGAATTTGAGTTTGATCTTGAAATTTTACAGGGTCATCTTCCTTTCCTTTTTTTTTATACAATTCTGAAAAAAGTTACACGTGCTTTGCGCAAATTTACATTTACATAAAAGTGTGTTTTCCACCTGTTATTTGCCACATTATGCAACTCAACACTTCTTTCATAACCTCAAGCACATATATTTATCACTCTGGAGGTATTTAAATTTTTTTAAGCTTGCATTTATATGCCACAGTTTTGATGTTACTCTTGTCTTCTAGCGTTCCATTGGATGAATCTCCCTGTTATATCAAATATCAATTATATCTGGCTGACTGGCTGTTAAAAAAATGCTATGTCATGCTGTGTTTCACCTCATTTTGTTCATGCTTGTTTGTTGCATTTGAGGACCTAGCATTTTGTTACCATTGCAGCTAGAGTTTCCTGCATTTTTTTTACAAATGCAGCATTCATTTGTTGTTCATAGGCTATCGCATGCTATAGAATTCACTGGTCAGTTCGCATTTAAAATGAAAAAGCATTACAAATGACTAGGGAGGTTACCGTGTCACTTAAAGATGGTGAAACCTAAGACAACAATATAAGCCGCGACTAATCTCAGCGGATTTTGTACGCAACAGGTTATTGATATGCTTCTCTTCAAGGGGGAGGAGGAACTGTGCAACATCACTGAGCACGCAAAGCAGCGGCACCATGTGATTGGCCAGTACGTGCTCGGCAAGAAGGGTCTGGTTCAGGACACAGACTCGAAAGACCAAGGGAGCTCGGACTTCCTGAAGAAATTTTATACTAGTAATTACTTTTGATTCCTGGAGAAGTGGTGTGCTGTCAGAATAAGCACTGAAAACCTATCCAGCCCAGTTGCTGTCACTGGAGTGTTGCTTTTTTTTCTTCTTCTGATTGATCCTTGGAGCCCATGTTTCTCAACGAGATATGTGTCGCGGGTTTTGAACTGTTTGTAATACGAAGACTGTTGTACTTGCCAAGCTGATGTTAATTCTTGATGTAGCTTGCTGTAACTCAATAAGCCGATCCTTGTTTTCTGGGAGGATTCGTCGAGCTCATGTACACTAGTATAGGCCCTGTTCGGTAGCTCGTTTTGGTTCAGTTCGTTGCGTTTCGGTTGCCCTGTTGCGCAGTCTCAGCCATTAATGCGTTTACGTGTAGTGGGCAGCGGGCTAGAACCGAACAGAACGAGCTATCGAATGCAGTGATAATCAGCAGAAACGAAAATGTGTGGTCCATTTTAGATTGCACGGTCATCGAAGTCGTGACCATCACCTTGTCCATGCTTGCTTTCTTCATAGCATAAACTGTGACGCGGAGGATAAGCCTGACCGGCTGCTACTAGCTATAGCTTATGTAGAGCTTATGGTTTATGTCGGCATGTTTTGGAAAACCAAAGGACGTAGCTACGGATCGTCAAAATCTTAAAAATTGAACGCTGTTTCGGTAAGTACAATTCAATGTTTAACTGAACAAAGTCAAATGTTTAAGTACATGAATGTTTCTGTAAGTACAAACAAACGTTTCACTATGCAGTTACGGAGTATGTTTCGATACATAAATGTTTCAGTAAATACAACCCAATGTTTCAAAAGGCAAACCAAATGTTTTAATAAAGAAAACATAAATGTTTTGACATTTTATTAAGAAAAAGTTTTAGCATGTAAAACCTAATATTGCAGCACACATAAACAAATGTTTCTGTAGGGTGGAACAATTGTTTTAGTAGAACAAAACAGAAATGTTTCAACAGGTATAACCAAATGTTTTAGTAGGGCGAAACTAGAACAAAGTAGAAATATTTTAGTACTAGAACCAAATGTTTCGGTAGCTATAATAAAATGTTTTAGTAGGACCAAGAAATGTTTCAACATTTATTACAAAAATGTTAAAGTAGGTATAACTAAATATTGCACCAGACATAAACAAATGAGAGCAAAATAAACATAAATGTTTCAGTACGTAGATCAAATGTTTTAACAGATATAACCAAATGTTTTTGTAGGGCGAAACAAATGTTTTAGTAAAACAAAATAGAGATGTTTTGGTAGGTAGAACCAAAATATTTCTGCATGTAGAATCAAATGTTTTCGCATGTAGAAAACAATGTTTCACCACAGCAAAACATATGTTTTGAACGCACCAAGCTTATTTTTCCAATTCAAAATGCCCTTCTTCAACTTCTAGCCTCTTCCTCCATATCCTCCATCCATTCTCCTCACTGATGGTTGAATCGTCGTTGCACCCTCCTTATGAACACTTACAAGGTTAGGCGGCCCTCCCCCACCTGGTGCTAGCATTAGCAACTCTAGCAAGCTCAAAACAGAGGGTGTCGGCAACTCTGACAAGCTCAACATGCAAGGGCGTTGGCATTTTAAGCAAGCCCGGTTGGGGATGAGGGAAAGAGGTTGAAGGAGGAGGCAAGAGTTGGACGAGCCCATCGACATTCCCAAAGTCGACGTCACATAGACGAGATTCTAAAAAATATATTCTCCGGATTGATGCTATAGACGACCTCGTCGGTGCTCCCAAAATTGACTCCATGAATGAACTCGGTAATGCTCCATGGCTAGAAGATGGAGGAAGGGGAAGGATGAGAGCTGAGTGTTAGGATATGCGCCGATGCAAGATCACGAACGACACCAGAAGACACGATGTTAGGTAACGCAGTTCGGCTTTCGCCTATATCTATGGGGCTCTGATTATGGGCGCTCCTCCCCAATCCATAATACCGCAACACACCGGCTAACTAGGTCACGACCACATGCCGACCGTTGACACTCTCTTTCCTATGCTACTATTATGAAGTCGTTCGCTTGGTTACACCAGGGCCACCTCCCTTTATATAGTGGAGGCCTGGATAGAGTCCGACTCTAACACTAACCAACCCTGCCTATTACAACACAGAGTCCATGTAACCTATTCGTACACATATTCGACACAAAACCTAACAAACTCCACATTGTAGAATATGGTCTCTCCACGTTGAAGTCATTCCAGCGTCTTGTGCGAACCTTGTACCCGGTCTTTGGTTGCTTCTTTTTTTGGATATTTGTTTTGACTCCCCTTGAATCTATACATCTAGATCCAATCTTTGGGTCCTCGAGTAGGTTTCCTAGCCCGCCACTGCACACCATGTCATCCGTGCACGGTAAAACATGCCGCACCCTAGCTATTCTCATCCATGACACAGCTTCGCCCTCAGTGTCGTGATGCAGCGCCTCCTGTGCAACATCCGATCGCATCACTGCTCCCACAGTTCCGATCTATCCAGCATCCATCCGCGCTTGCCGGTCTGATCGCGAACGCCGAGGTCATCGCCGTCGCCTGCCGACCTCGCCGGCTACTTTGTCGGCCTCCGATCACCTGGCCTTGGTAGATCCCCGCCAACGGTAGCCCATCGAACGGTTCGAGCCTCCTGCCCGAAGTGTCTGACACCACCGATCGAATCGCCGATCGCCGTCATGCTCCACCTTGTGCCGATAGGGCGTTTTTCGCGGCGTCCGTGTATGCATAAACCTCGTGTCTCCCCCTAGATCTTCCGCATGGCCAACCTCGCCAACCAAGCTTTGATACCACTTATTAGGATATTCGCCGATGCAAGATCACGAACGACACCAGAAGACACGATGTTTGGTAACGCAGTTCGTCTTTCGCCTACATCTGCAGGGCTCTGATTATGAACGCTCCTCCCCAATCCATAATACCGCAGCACACCGACTAACTAGGTCACGACCACATGCCGGCCGTTGACATCCTCTTGCCTATGCTACTATTATGAAGTCGTTCGCTTGGTTACACCAGGGCCACCTCTCTTTATATAGTGGAGGTCTGGATAGAGTCCGACTCTAACACTAACCAACCCTGCCTATTATAACACAGAGTCCATGTAACTTACTCGTACACATATTCGACACAAAACCTAACACTGAGGAGGAAGATGAGAGCTCGTAAAGTTGACGCCATGAACAAGCTCGTTGTGCTCCATTGTTGGAAGATGGGGAAGGAGGAAAGGAAGAGATGACTGAGGAGACTTGTGTTTTCTTTGGAAAAGAAAAGGAAAGGAGGATGGTGTAGATGGATAAGGAACGGGTGTGTTGTTAGAGGTTCGTGGCGTAGATGAATGTAGCGTCTAAATCATTTTTGAAAATCAAATGCTCTAATTTATGTAGGCTGTTTTTTTAAAGCGTCTCCTGTTTTAACTTATGGGAAAATGCGGTCTTTTCTAGTCAAACCAAACACTATGCAATTATGCATTATCGATTTTTTTCCTTGACTTAATCCGCTATTTCAAAAGGCCAAACGTAACTTATTATCGATCCATATTTCTCGAAAACTTTTACGGAAGAAGCAGAGAGTACGTAGATACCGCATCAAGAGGCTTTCCAAGCCTACCTTGCTTCCCAAGGTGCTCTTCTCCATTGCGTCAGAGATGTGCTAAATCCTCGATGTGCTCGAGGTCGGCTTCGCTTGTGAAGTCGGTGTTTCGAGGTCCTTCGCTTGTGGAGGCTGCCGATTCGTGTGAAGGTTTGGAGATCGCCTACCATGTGTTGGTGAAGAGCTACCACGAGTGGATTGAGGGTTAGGAACGAGAGAGTCCCGACTTCTCTGTGTGAGAAGTTTCCTCAACGGAGACGTAGGTATTCATGTGTTGAGCACCAAATTTCGGTAAAAAGATCGGTTTGCGCCTCTCTGTCTCATTTACTTACCGCATCTTGATATCCACTGCCTGCGAGTGCCTTCGTGCCTTCTACACTTGTGTTTTGATTGTTTCCACCTACTAGACTTGTGTAGGATTCCACGCGCTAGCTGTGTGCCTTAACTTGCCTAAGTGACTAAGTGCAACAAAATTAAAAATTGAAATAGTCCGATTCACCCCCCTCTCGGCCTTAGGTTCCTTCACGCGGCTCAGAGGGATCGCGGCGCGGCTAAGGTGGTGGCGGCATGCCACGGCTTAGGTGCGCACAAGCAATGCAGAAGGATAGGGCAGCTACCTCTGGTGCCGGCGAAACCGAAGGGGCCACTGGCCGACCTGCCCGCGTGCATGCTCCGTGACGGCGAGGGTGACGACGGAACGGGGCGCTTCGGGTCGACGGATTCTGCACAAGGTAAGAAAACGAAGGAGGACAATGAATAAGGGTGAGCCAGAGGGGAATTGCCCTTAGGCGATAGGTGGGCGGAGGGAGCTCACCGGGGAAACTCCTGGGCTCCGCGGCGGCGCAATGGCAAGGAGGAACGGTGGGGGAACGGTGGCTTATATAGAGGTGCGACGGCGAGGGTAGCTCGAGGGCAATGAATGCCCCCCACTGGCGAGCACACGGCCCAAGGACGAGCGCTGTGTCGGCACAGAGCAGGGATGCGACGGCGGTCATGGCGATGAGACGGACGATGAGATGGAGCGATGTCAGGGCGGTGGGGAGGTGGTGTCGGTGTGCGGGGAACGCGAGAGCAGTGCCGGTGGACAAGGGACCCCCTCCCACGCTTGGGACTGGAGTGACGTGCGGGTCAAGGAGGCTCGGCGGCGGATGCAATGGAGAAAATAGAGAGGACGCGAAGCCGATTGAGGGGAATCGGGAGGAAGAAGGTAGAGCTGACGGGTGGGGTCCAATGAGTGGGACCCGGATAGCAGCGAAGCAACAGGGAGAGGGAGATGCGGCCGGGGCGGCAAGCTGGGCCGAGGCACGGCCCACCAGGAGAGGGTCTTGTGGAAGGAGACGGGCCGAACCACCGAGGCCCAATCAGGAGAGAGGAAAAGGAGAAAAGAAAAGAATAGGGAGGAGTGGGCCGAAGGAACGGGCCGCAGGGAAATTCTTCCTCTTAAAATGTTTTTGATTTTAGATTTTCCCTCCGGTTTGGAAATTAATTTAAAAGAAACTTTTAACAAGGTAGTACTTGGAGAAGATAATTTTTGCCCTTAAGGAATAGACATCACAATTTTAAATTAACCAACTTTAGGATTGGCTTTAAGGACATAAAATATATTAAACAAAATACCATACTTTCCCAAATGGTATTTACTTTAGAAATTCTTGATACAAATTTTATCTCAAAGAGATGCATGCGATGATGATGCCATGATGCTATCCACATTAAATATTTGTAGATTTTTAAATTATGCAGTTTAAGGAATTATTAACGTGCCAAATTAGTTTTAAAATTTGGGATGTTACACCATCACCTTGTCCGTGCTTGCTTTCTTCATAGCATAAACTGTGACGCGGAGGATAAGCCTGACCGGCTGCTACTAGCTATAGCTTATGTAGAGCTTATGGTTTATGTCGGCATGTTTTGGAAAACCAAAGGACGTAGCTACGGATCGTCAAAATCTTAAAAATTGAACGCTGTTTCGGTAAGTACAATTCAATGTTTAACTGAACAAAGTCAAATGTTTAAGTACATGAATGTTTCTGTAAGTACAAACAAACGTTTCACTATGCAGTTACGGAGTATGTTTCAATACATAAATGTTTCAGTTTATACAACCCAATGTTTCAAAAGGCAAACCAAATATTTTAATAAAGAAAACATAAATGTTTTGACATTTTATTAAAAAAAGTTTTAGCATGTAAAACCTAATATTGCAGCACACATAAACAAATGTTTCTTTAGGGTGGAACGAATGTTTTAGTAGAACAAAACAGAATTGTTTCAGTACGTAGATCCAAATGTTTCAGCAGGTATAACCAAATGTTTTAGTAGTAGGACCAAGAATTGTTTCAACATTTATTAAAAAAATGTTAAAGTAGGTATAACCAAATATGGCACCAGACATAAATAAATGAGAGCAAAATAAACATAAATGTTTCAGTACATAGGATCAAATGTTTCAACAGATATAACCAAATGTTTTTGTAGGGCAAAACAAATGTTTTAGTAGAACAAAATAGAGATGTTTCGGTAGGTAGAACCAAAATATTTCTGCATGTAGAACCAAATGTTTCAGCATGTAGAAAACAATATTTCGCCACAGCAAAACATATGTTTTGAACGCACCAAGGTCATTTTTCCCATTCAAAATGCCCTTCTTCAACCTCTAGCCTTTTCCTCCATCTCCTCCATCCATTATCCTCACCGATGGTTGAATCGTCGTTGTGCCCTCCTTATCAACGCTTACGAGGTGAGGCGGCCCTCCCCCACCTGGTGCTGGCATTAGCAACTCTGACAAGCTCAGCATGCAAGGGCGTTGGCATTTTGAGCAAGCTCAGTTGGGGAGGAGGGAAAGAGGTTGAAGGAGGACTGGAGGAGGCAAGAGTTGGGCGAGCCCACCGACACTCCCAAAGTCGATGTCACATGGACGAGATTAAAAAAAATTTCTCCGAATTGATGCTATAGACGACCTCGTTGGTGCTCCCAAATTTGGCTCCATAAACAAACCCACCAATGCTCCATGGCTAGAAGATTGAGGGAGGGGAAGGATGAGGACTGAGGAGGAAGATGAGATCTCCCAAAGTTGACGCCATGAACAAGCTCGTTGTGCTTCGTTGTTGGGAGATGGAGGAGGAGGAAAGGAAGAGATAATGAGACGTGTTTTCTTTGGGAAAGAAAAAGAGAGGAGGATGGTGTAGATGGATAAGAAATGGATGTATGGTTAGAGGTTCGGGGCGTCGATGGATGTAGCGCTCATTGACCGTCCGTCGCAAATCATTTTTGAAAACCAAATGCTCTAGTTTATGCAGCCTATTCTTTCAAAGCGTCTCTTATTGTTAAAACTCATAAAAAAAATACGGTATTTTTTTAAAATCCCTATGAAGCCAAACACTCTGCAATTATGCATTATCGATTTTTTTCCTTGACTTAATCCGCTATTTCAAAAGGCCAAACGTAACTTATTATCGATCCATATTTCTCGAAAACTTTTACGGAAGAAGCAGAGAGTACGTAGATACCGCATCAAGAGGCTTTCCAAGCCTACCAATTTGCCTACATCAGCAATTTACCGCGGGTCCGCAACGTAGAGATGACTATCTTCTCATGGTACTGATGATGATCCAGCCAAACAAAATCGGGAATTCGTGATTACTCATAAATCCTAATCTATCCTATGCAATCTCTTAAAGTATAGAACGTCCTTATCCAAACCAAAAAACAAACTCGAGGCCTCTGCCTGTGCCTGTATTCGGGCGGGAGGCGGGGCAGGGCAGCCGCAGTGTCCACGCCGGGAAAGCCTATCCCGGCGGCGGAGGGAACCCCGCCATGAAGGGTCGCCGAAGGCGGCGCTGTGCCGAAGAAGAAGGCCGGGGGCGGCGTCGCGGATCCCGATCTGGAGGGAGGCGCGCCCGATCCAGGGTTGGTGGGCTGCGGCGCTGTGAATCCGGAGTGGGGAGGTGCCGTGGATTTCCCGTGGGTGCCCAGGGAGGCCTGCAGGTCGGGAGGAAGCTGGGCCAAGGTGGCCGCGACGGCATCCCTCGCGACGGCGGCCACATGTGCCTGGGCGGCCGCGAGGACTTCGGCGGGAATCGGATCGACGGGTGCGACGGGCGCCGCCGTGGTGGAGGGGACGACGGGAATGGAAGCCGTCGTGGAGGAAGAGGAGGAGATGGCCGGGGCAGCGGACATGGCGGTGGTGGAGGTAGTGCTCGCCATGGCTGCCGGCAGCGATGCGGAAGAGAGGTAGGAAACCCTAAATCTATTGCTCTGATACCATGCTAATTAGGAGAGAATAGATTTCTTGTATTGCACAGTGGAGTATAAATATTAGTACACTAGATGGGCCACAGCCCTACACTAGATGGGCCAGCCTTCCAGGGCCCAATATACTCTAACAATGCTGATGAAGATCCAGCCAAACAAAATCGGGAATTCGTGATTACTCCTAAATCCTAATCAATCCTATGCAATCTCTTAATACGAAACGTCCTTATCCAAACGAAAAAACAACTCGAGGCCGGCCTGGGCCTGTATTTAAGAGTCCTGTTCATACCTCTGTCTGATACTCTCCGATCCCTCCGTAATTCACTCGTTCGTTCCTCCTCTCCCCTCGCCCGCGTCGCCTCTTCCCCTATCCAATCTGACGGCGGCCATGGCGGGGCGGGGCTCCCTCCCGGAGGGTTCTCTCTTCCTCGGGCTCGACAGCTCCACTCAGTAAAGACCGATCCTTTCTCCCTTCTCCCCATCTTCTTGTTTCCACTCAGTAAAGCCCGATCCTTTCTCCCTTCTCCCCATCTTCTTGTTTTTTGTTGCTGCGCGCTGGATCTTACGTTGTGTTTGGTTGCCGGCGTGACCTGTTCTTCTTCCTAGATTAGGAGTAAAAATTGGATCTTTGGCGAGAGGTTCAATGATCATCCGGGGGGTTCTATGTCTACACTCTAGAGTAGTGAATTCTTGCCTGCCGTTTTTTTTTCAGCTGCATTGCATCAACCTGGTGCGATTTGATGGAAGTGATTGACATGAGAAAAAAAAATTGTAGGCCGTTCTGTTTAGTAAATCATGTATTGGTGTAGGCGTGGTTATACCTGAAGATATAGAAGAAAGGGGAATTTATGATTAAATCGTAGTGTTTTAAATGTTTCTAGCCTAGCGAATTGCAGGCTTATGAAATTTCATATCCATTGCTGTTAAGGATTAAATGTTCAGCGTCTGTATGAGGTTGTGTGTGTGTGTGCCTTGCTAACCATATGTGCACCTTGCTGTTTGCTCTCATATAGTAAAGATGCTAGAGTTTTTACACACAGCCTCATTGTGGTGTTTTCACTTCCTTTTCATGTTTTTTAAGTGGTTCCGTAGATGCATCAAATACTTACTAAAGAAGTAAGATAGTCCGCATATCTGAGACATATTGAATACTGAATTCTTAGTCTTACAATGTTATGTATACTGTAACCGTGCTAGCAAATGAATGTTTTACTGTCAAAGTGGAATCTAATATTGCCAATCTCTTGTTGCAGGTCAGTGAAAGCTACTGTGCTCAACAGCGAATTGATAATAGTGGCTTCTGAAACAGTTAATTTTGATTCTGAATTACCACATTACAAAACTGAAGGTGGGGTGTACAGAGATCCCACAGATGATGGCCACATATATTCACCAACCATAATGTGGGTGGAGGCTTTGGAGCTGCTGCTTGAGAAATTAAAACCAAAAATCAATTTTAGCGAGGTTGTGGCCATTTCTGGGAGCGGACAACAGCATGGCAGTGTTTATTGGAAAAAGGGCAGTCAAGCTGTGTTGTCCTCGTTGGATCCTAGTAAGAGTTTGTTGTCCCAGCTGAAGGATGCCTTCTCTACTCTGGACTCACCAATATGGATGGACAGTAGCACAACTAAGCAATGCAGAGAAATAGAAAATGCAGTCGGAGGTGCATTGGAGTTAGCAAAGCTGACAGGATCGCGTGCCTTTGAGAGATACACTGGACCTCAGATTCGAAAGATCTACCAAACAATGCCTAATATTTATGAAGATACTGAGAGGATATCTTTGGTCAGCTCTTTCATGGCATCGATCCTTGTTGGACGATATGCAAGTATTGATGAAACTGATGGTGCTGGGATGAACTTGATGGATATAAACCAGAGGACCTGGTCAAAGCTGGCTTTAGAGGTTTGTCCCTGATAGATCCTTTTAAACTGCATTTAATATTTCATGAATGCCTAAAACAGCGCAATGTAGTACCCTGCATTTAAGGTCTTCTGAATGTCTAAAATATAAAAATTCTGCACTTTCTCCTCCAGGCAACTGCTCCTGGGCTTGAAGATAAGCTTGGAAATCTTGCACCAGCATATGCAGTCGCTGGTCGAATTGCTCCTTATTTTGTTGAAAGGTGAGATTTTGCTGTCCTGTTGTTTATTTCATTCTGCTTAGATAAGTATAATGTCTTTTTTTTATAAAAGCAAGGAAGATAGGGGGAATCTAGACTTGAATACTCATCATAGGATATTTGCACTAATGCTTTTAAGTTAGCCCTTGGTGTGAATGTGTGATAGACTTGGAGAATCTACCACTTTATCTGATGATTACCTATAATCTACTTGATTTGCAATGGCAGATCCAGAATCAACATTAGGAACACCTTCAATCATGTAACTGTCACATATTTAGATTCCAATCTCCATGTTCACCATTTCTTTACTGTCAACAGACAAATATTAGTCGTTGGATTTTAGATGAAGTTCCCACCACATTGTGTGGGATTTTTAGTAATGTGCGAATGGGCAGCCTAGCTGAACCAAAGTTTTAGTAAATGAAATCCTATTCCACCACCATTTTGCAAGTTCAGCGATACATTATGCATTTGCAGGCTTCAGTTTGACAAGAATTGTTTGGTTATTCAATGGTCAGGAGACAATCCCAACAGCCTTGCAGGTGCTTCTCTATAGCTTTCTTTCATGAACCGCTGTAATTGTCGTTTTGTATGAACTACGAGGTTCTTAGTTTCTGGTATTTATCGATAATTCCATTGCATCTGTTGTAGGTTTAACTCTGAATACCCCGGGTGATTTGGCTATCAGCCTTGGTACTAGTGATACAGTAAGTCATAAAGATCCCTCTTAAAGTTGCATCACCCCATCTTTCTGTCTTACTTGAAGTTGCATCAGCCTTTTCTTTTCTCAAGCTATTGTATTGCACATCACCTTACTGTCTATCAGGTATTTGGGATAACTGCCGAAGCTAATCCAAGTCTTGAAGGCCATGTTTTCCCCAACCCTGTTGAACCTGATGGTTACATGATGATGCTATGCTACAAAAATGGCTCGTTGACCCGAGAAGGTATAATACTTTTTTTATTTTATTTTGAGCAATTTTTTTATTATTTTATTACCATGTACCATGCTATTACTTTGCTGAAAATACTTTCAATGTAATGCCAGATGTGCGGAATCGATGTACAGAGAAATCATGGGATGTTTTCAACAACCATCTGCAGAAAACACCCCCTATGAATGGTAAGTTCATGTTATCATGTAGAAGTTTGCTTGGTTATGTCTGTTCAAGAAAAGTTGATTTCCAGAGAGTTGTATTTGAATGTATCACTATAGTATCAACTATTATTTGTTCGATCCTTCTTGTTTGGACAGACTGATTTTAGTATTCCTACAACTGTGACTCTGACATGACAACATTCTTCTCTATTTTCTGGCATAGGTGGGAAGTTAGGCTTTTACTACAGAGACCATGAAATCCTGCCTCCGCTACCAGGTTCATATAATATTCGCATTTGAAACTTTTTCCTTTTTCTATTCTAATAATTTGTAGCCTTATACACATTGGTTCATTTCATGCAGTTGGCATCCATCGATACATTGTTGAGAACTTGAATGATTCTTCATTTGACAATGTGACAGAGCGTGAGGTGGAAGAATTTGATTCACCATCTGAGGTTCGCAAAAAAATTTCAGTCTGTTTCTCTGGTACTGCTTGCAAGCAAGTGAGGAATGCACTCATAATTTATTACATGTAGGTTCGTGCCATTGTTGAAGGTCAGATGTTGTCAATGCGGGGCCATGCTGAGAGGTTCGGCATGCCCAACCCTCCCAAGCGGATCATAGCAACTGGTGGAGCATCCTCCAATGAAAGCATCCTCAAGTCAATTGCACAAATCTTTGGATGTTCTGTCTTCACAGTTCAGAGACCCGGTATGGCAAAAGCCCCCACTTTTCTTACAAAACTTATCTTCCTGAACAAACTCGTAATGCAATCCATGTAAGCAAAACTGACGTTGCTTCTGAAACAGATTCAGCTTCGCTAGGTGCGGCACTAAGAGCTGCCCATGGATGGTTGTGCAACAAGGAAAGAAGTTTTGTCCCCGTCTCCTGCATCTACAAGGGCAATCTGGAAAAGACCTCCCTTGGTGCAAAGCTTGCTGTTCCGGCTGGAGACCAGGAGGAGGACAAGGAGCTCCTGAGGAAGTACACGCTGCTTATGAGGAAGAGGATGGATATTGAGAAGCACTTAGTGGAGAAGATTGGGCGCATGTAGTTGGCTGTTTTATAATCATATATGAAGAGGAAATAAAGCATTCAAGCTAGTTAGTGGTGTCAAGAATCATGATAATGTCGTATTCTTGCAAATGCATAATTTGTAAAGTTGTTAGTTCTACTATAAATCCTTTTCTTGGGAACTCTCTTATTTACCAATGAAACTACAAGCATTTCCTGTGACCTGGAGTGTGAACAGAGGATCTGTCATTTGCGGGCTGATAATTTAGTAGTGTGTGTTGATTTGGGGTGTTTTCTCAGAGGTTATATTTATGAAAAGGACTTCGATAATTTTATGTAGTCATATTGTGTTTGGTATACTTCTGAATATGTTTGCGCACCTAGTGATTTTTTTTTGAACTGCCATCCTTTGACTTAAGATTCCATCTCTAAGGTTTTAATGTCATGTGATACACGATGTAGTAAAATATTCATTTAATTTGTTGCATGAAAATTTTGGCTTCACGTCATAGCAAAGTAGCAGGATTTTATGTGTAGCAAAGTAGCAATGTTCAAGTACTGACCTGGATTTGTGTTTCTGCTTGTGAAAATTTTGGCTAACCAGAGGTTTCATTTGTTTGTTATCACTGAAGATGAAACATCTTATACTTGATTACTGACCAATATTTTGTTTCCATACAGGATACTTTGGTTCTTTTTGAGTGAATCAAGCTGTCTGGAATTGATGACAGGCCTCAGGTTGCAGCTGAGCGAATAAAGGCTGCAGGCGCTATCGGCTGCTAAGGGACTGAGCAGGGCTCAAGCTGATTGAGCCTGCCACAGCTGTTGCCTGCAATGCGAATGCCTATGAGCAGAACGAAGAGGGACCAGGCCGCTGGCCGGAGAGGAAGGCAGCCAGCACAGCAATGAGAGGGCTGTGATACACTGATACTGGGTGTGAAACCAAAAGCTTGCCAACTTCTTCCGACTTCCAGTGGTGTGTATTGCCAATGTCAGAAGTGTTTCAGCCTGGGCATTGGACATTCCTGTGCAAGAAATGAATGATCGGGTCTATATGTCTCGATCCTTGAGGATGCAGCAACTTAAGAACCCCAATCTGAAGGAGATGACCATTCCGGTTTCCCACCACTTTGAGAACCCTGGTCTTGAAAATTATATAGGGAAGAGAGGAAGCAGAAGAGAGGAAAGTTAACAGATTTCGAAAGAATCAAGGGAAAGAATAAGAGAAAACAGTAGTGATGTCTGGGTGTCAACTGTTGATAGTTGACACTGAATCATCAGTGACCGGCTCTGAATATATTTTTCTGGAAATGGCAGTTTAGGTTACAGTTCCTGGGACGTACCACTAGCATAATTTGAATCCGAAGTTCTTCCTATCCTATAATATATGTGAAGACCAGTGAATCATGTGACAATGCTACTTTTATCAACCCCTAACTTCTTAATTGTACCCGAAAGTTTTCTGTAATAATTTGACCCTGGCTCGTCCTCTTGGGTTCATTCTTGTAGAACTTGCAGTTCCTTGCTGTCTTCTGGGAGACCTGAGTACTTGCTCAGAGAAATGACATATTTTTGGGAGTAATGGTGGTCATGCATTCGCAGGATGACAGATGATCAGTGTGGCAGTTTTGAGTCTTGTCCTCTGACAAGCTTGAAGCACAGCTTGGAGCCGTACGGCCAGCAACCAGCAAATGCTGTTGGTATTAGAGTTGGAACACATGTATATGTCTAGTTTTGAGCAGCTGGATGCGTTTGGCTTGGAAAAACTTCAAATGAACATATAATAATATGCATCTGTGTTTAAACCTTGATTTCATCTTAAACACTTCATTGCCTCATGATATGGCTGCTCATCACCATGTAATGCCATGATATGGTTTCACTCCTTTCATACGTTCTAGACAGGAAGATGACCATTAAAGCCTCGCGCGCTTGATCGCTTTAGGTAGAGTAGATGAGTGGGCACGTCAATCTTTGCAACTAAGAGCATCACCAACAATCCCTCTATATTTCTCCCCCTAAAACACTATTGCCGTCTCCTCTATCCATCCCTCCCTCTAAAACTTTTTCATAATTTACACTACACTCTAAAAGGTTCCTTCTGTCTAGCAACCCCACTATATATGTTACAACGTTCAATCTGTCTAGCAACCCAATATATATGTTACAATATTATAGAAGGCCTAATGAAGATGCTCAAATGCTACTCTAGCGGTGGGTGTTGCCAAGGAATTGAAGGCGAATGCAGACTTCAAGGCGTAGGTGGTGCCAAGGAACTGAAGGTCAAGTGGGTCCAGAAAATGTCATCTTCGATACCTCGGTTAAGGGTGATTTAATGAAGCAACTGCCAAAGTGTAATAAATTCCTAGAGCCGTCGAGGTTACTTAAGTGAAATACCCATCTGATCCAATATTTTTTTTGTGCATTTGTGACGTGCTTACCTTAGCAATTTGATAGAAGCTAGGGACCAAGTAGCGTAGGTCCCACTCGTTGAGCCATTTTTCATGCCAGAGCCCATTTTCTACTATTGCCAATGGTGATTATCGTGACGATGCGGAATAAAGCCTTGTCCTCCAGTTGCAAGGCATAGTTGTTACAACGTCATGCTTGTTAGGTGATTTCCACTCATGTCAGAGCCAACGTAGAAGTTGGGGACCCCAAGTCCACCTAATTGCTTTAGATGGCAGACTTTGTTTCAGCTAACCAAGGAGTTATTGCCTAAGCTTCTGCTTCCCTTCTTTTCGTTCACCAAAGAAAGGATTGTCTAATCTTATCCAAGCATTTAATTGCTCACTTTGGCAACTAGAAGACGGAGATGGAATAAGTTTGAAAAGCCAAAGGACTAATTTGACCAATGTTAGATGACAAACTTTGGAAAGTAGATTTCCTTTCCACGAGCCTTGCCCAAAGCTTCTTGATGAGGGAGAAAATGGGACCTTTCGGACATGTTCACATGTACAGAAAGGAGGAGGTAGTGGTTGTGTTTGCCCGAGAATGTTGTGAGGAGGTCGTGGAGATCCTCTCCTTGTCAGTTTGTTAGGAACTCCGCCCTTAACAATGTTAGTGTGCAATCCAGAAGCAGCATCAAAAGTTTCTAAAATGTGCTTGACTACAGTAAATCTCCTCCTTAGTTTGGGTTCATAAAAGTATTGGCGTCGTCTGCACAGAGTGATGCATTTAGGTGTCTAGTATCGAACCAACGAAAGGAGATCGTGCATGCAAGCCAGCTGAAAAGGGTGTCAAATGGGGTCTATGGTGATTATGAAAAGCGCACGTAACTAATCAGATAGGGTCATGTTGTTGTTAGCAATAATCTTGACTAGTTAGTTTATTTCGGTGTTTATGTTTAACTGGTTCCAACAGTTGTACCCCTCGTGTGAGAAGCTAGGCCCCTACCATTGATGAGAACAGAGGAACCAAAACCTAAAAGGATGGGGATTCAGTTCCTCCATCTATGGACAAAACCTAGCACCTGGAGAAGCTCGAGGATATAGCCTAGTGAATTAAATCAAAGGTCTTGGCAAAGTCCAATTTAAGGAAGAGGGCTAGAGCCTTGCGCTTGTGTAGGACGTCATGGAGCATATTTTGTGTGTGAAAGAAATTATCTTGGATGTAGCATCTTTTGATAAATGCGATTTGATGTTTATTGATCAACTGTTCGAGGTGTGGGGCAAGACTATTGGCGGAAAGCTTGTAACCACCCAACCGCAAGTCTGCAAACAATTAATATACCTTCTTTTGGAGGAAGATGATATATGCAGAGTTAAGGAGGTTGAAGGTTGTGACATCATAGTCAAGTAGTCATAGCGCATTGATCAAATTAAGATTATGTATAAGCCAAACCCAAACCCAAACGTTTTGTTTCATTTCGCTTTGGTTTTATGTTTTTTAATAAGGGACTGTCTATTCAACAGTCAACAGTTTTTATAATTACCCATCAGTCGATTTTTTGGACCATTGGATTGAGATCCAACGGTCCAGATCAACCCCGTGCCCCCCCCTCTCTCTCTCTCTCTCTCTCTCTCTCTCTCTCTCACTTTCCCCTTCCTCTCCCCTCCACCACCCCCGACCCCGACACTCCCCTGCTCCGCGCTTCTCCTCCTCCTCCCCCACCGCCTCCCCCACCGCCTGTGGCCGGCGCCTAGCCGCCCCGCCACCCAACCTCCCCATACCATGTCCTGTTCAACTAGTTTTTGGCAGACATCAAAACAATACTTATTTCGTCTTTTTCTAGCATAGTTGTTCTGGCCTTCTTTTCCAATCTTAACTAACCATTCAGTCTCAAAGGTAGAAATTGCATACTTAGATTGCATTGTGTCTTGAGGTGCCGAAAGCTCATTGAATATATAAACAAATGAGTTTATTATCTGCATTATCACAAATATTAGAAAATAGCTATAAATACTAAGATAGATACTGTAAAAAATAATACATACATCACATTTCAAATATTTAGATGGTCCATCATCGTCCATATGTCTAACGAGGGATTCCATCGAAGAGCCTGTTAGTTCAATCCGACCGTCCATGAGCTTAATCGGACCCATCGACACAAGTTTTTTATTCGCATCCTGCTTAATCTGTTGTAGCAGAAATTTGACACTAGCAACCTCCAAGTTATCTAAATCCAGTCCTCTAATGACACCGTCTGCATATTATTTGAATATAAATATCAACTACTATTGCAAAAGTAAATATAAAGTAAAAAAAACTTTACATACCTAAATTGGTTGTAGCCACCTTTTGCTTCTTACGAGGCGATGGACTGCATACTTCATCGTTCTCCTTCTTTATTTTTTTCAAGTGGCACATTGAAGATATATCTATAACCTCATCGCTTTTACCTTTGCCACATTTTTTTTTGTTTTTATACATTCATATTCATTAGAAGTAAATAAATGACTTTTCGTTCTGTCATTTCTATTTTTCACTGCATCGACTAAAGAAACAGTAAAAAAACTATCTGTCTTCTCCAATGTATCTACGTTACCACTCACATTTACATTGTTATTTGATCTTGCATTTTTCTTACTTTCTGATGACTTGCATATGTTCTCATCATTTGCTCATGGCCCCTTTTCGCCCCTTACCACTTTTGAAATTTCTTGCATTTCCTGCATTGTTCAAAGCTACTAGTGTAAAAGTGCCTTAAAACTTAACAAAAATAACAAATTTAATAAATTGATACATACATTATAAATCAGTATCTGTCTTTCCTCTAGACGGATCTGTCTTTCCTCTTGACGACGAGCAGATTCTTGTAACGAGAACACCATGCCCTAAAAAACACATATTTCATATTTTGTTAAATAGAGTCAACTAAAATTCTACATTGAGTATCAATATCATTACAAATATCTTACATATAAGTGCTTCATATCATCATGATTGTTCTCGTAATTGTCGCTCCTCTTCTCATCACTATGTTCGACAACACTCGGTTGCTCATTTGAATACAAATCATTGTCATTGTTGCCCAAACGAATAACCACCTTCAACAACTCAATTACTACATATGACCTATTAAATAATATCATTACATACAAATGCATAAATATATTTCTCTCTTACCGTATATTCGCCGAATTTATTTCTCTCTTCAAATTTAATTCTTTGTTCAACTTTCTTCCGAGTCCAGTTTCGAACTAAAGGATATTCATGGAGCTCATATGGAATGTTATCTCCAAGCATTTTAACATGCTCCAAGTACCAAATCTAATTATACATAAAAATTTGGTCATTACCAAAATTTATATATCATATTTGCCGATCATTAATAGGATTAAAAAATGAGTACTACCTGTAGAAGTACTAAATTGCCAGTGAGGCCTTCTCTCAATTTGGTTTTGAAATCTTTCAAGCTTTCACATAAGAAATCTAATGTGAAATCCGCCCAATTGTACTCTTCTATTGTTTGTGTTGTCTTATCAACCATGTGCAAATACTGGCTACCCACATAGACAGTCGATGTAGGAGCCAAAATGGTTCCAATTGCGTATAAAGAAAACAATACGCGAAACCGAGCACCATCTCCTCCATTCAATATTTCTTGTCTTAAATACTTAAAAGTGATGTTCTGATCTGTTGCCCCCTTGTATGAGGCAAACAAATATTTGTCTACGTTCTTCTTACTAACTGTAACCTTTTTCCCTACGTGTGGCAGACCAAATATTGATACCACATCCCTTCTACAAATAGAAAGTGTGTGATTCTGTATCTTAAAAGTTCTCTCATCGGGGTTGTAACATTTCGACAGTGTTTCTAACAAAAAACAATGAATGTCCATTGAATGCATCAAGAGCAAACCCCCTAAACCTATCTCTTGCACAGCTTTTCTTTGTTTGTCATTCAGATCCGCGCACAGTGAAAACATTTTGTTAGGTGAACACACTGACATCACCTGGCAGCAAAAGAAAATACAAAAAAAACAAATAAATAAATTTTCATACCACTTGCGACTATATTATCATGTAATTATGCAATACCATCTTAGCAAAATGCCTTCAAGACCAAGCTTCTAGAAAGGCCTTCGTATCTGAAAATAAAACTAATAAAGCTCAATCAACTCATAATTATAAATACATAATATCAAGCACTGACCATCCAGCAGGATAGTTAACACTGAACTCTCAAATGCTAACAAGAACATTATTCTCTAAGGGGGGCAAAGACTGCCTCAGGTCCCTGTCTTGATCTACTATGTCTGTTCAATACTCATATTGCAGTTGTCACAATTGAACTACCAAGAGAGCTATTTGTTTCTACCACTTTATTGCAGTTGTCAAATAAAGTATCCTTTGGAGCTGAAGAGGTATATCTTAGCAAAGCTATATCTGTTGTGGTATCAGGGAAGAGTATTAATCCTTTCTGGTATTTAACTTGAAAGATCATCGGGCCATCTCTGTTATCCTCAGTCACGCTTACATCCTCAGTAACCTTGTTGCATCATTCCGCAAAGAAAGGGAAAATATTGACCCACTTCTAGCACAAGATGATATACGCTCAAATGTGATGGAAACTAAGGAAGTGGAATCAAAGTAGGTCCGTGCATGTACATCAACAAGTTCAATCGGTATAGTAATAGTATCCATTATATCAGTTGCATTTCGAGGTCGGTTTTGAATGCAACCATGGTGAGAAAATTTTGGTAAAACCGAACTCTGAAGTAAGATATATCACAATTTAAATGGAACTTAGCATGTTTAGCGCAATGCAAAACGCATCAGGAACGAGCAACATATCATTTCGATCTACTATTGAAAGGCCATGTAAATGTAAGAGGCAGGCGGCGGCGGCGGCGGTCGACGACGAGATGGCTCAGGCCCTGCTGCCCCTGCATCTGCGTGCATTGCCTTGCTGCTCACTGCAAGCTGCATGCTGCACGTTCCGGCCGGCGTCGATCGGCCTTGCCTTGTTGTTTACTGCATGCTGCATTGCTGCATATATGCTTCGTTTCTACAAGGTGCTTAATTCTTGTTTCTGTTTCCCCCCAGTCCGATCGATGTGCTACAATATTACCCGTGCATGTGCCTGTACGATGTTTTATACTGCCTCCATTTTTTTTATTTGACGTCTTTGACTTTTGAGCACGCCTTTGACCATTCGTCTTATTTAAAAAATTAGTGTAAATATGCAAAAAAAAAAGTCATGTTTAAAGTATTTTTATTATAAAACAAATCACAACAGAATAAATGATATTTGCATAATTTTTTTGAATAAGATGAATGGTCAAAGATATGTATAAAAGTCAAAAGCGTCAAACAAAAAAGAACAGAGGGAGTATATAGTATTCCTATACAGGCATATGGAGTACTACTCGATGTGTGTTAGTAGACAGGCACATACACGTACGTATGTATCGATCTGGTTCATCTCACTACAAATCTAAGTCATACGTACGTACATATGTACTCCCTCCGGTCACAAAAAGAAGTCGCCGTTGACTTTTGGACACGTCTTTAACCATTCTTTTTATTCAAAAAAGTTATATAGATATTATTTATTTTGTTATGATTTGGTTTATTATTAAATGTATTTTAAGGATGACTTATATTTTTTCATATTTAACTAAAATTTTGAATAAGACGAATGGTCAAAAGCGTGTCTAAAAGTCCACGGCGACTTCTTTTTGTGACCGGAGTTAATACATACGTATAGTACGACCAGGACATATATGTGACTCTGGCTCTGAGTGCCTTACAAAACTGGGTCAGACATGTATAGACCGTATAGTGGGACTGACTGTGACACTGTGACCAGGGGCTGTACAGAGTACTGAACAGTCAACACATTGGGTAAATGTGTGGTGGAATGCAAGCTTGCATGCCCAGTGGCAACAGGGTGATTTGGAACATGGTTTGTTTTTATTCGTGTGAGAATCGAAATGTTTCTTGTGAAATTATTGCATTCCAAAGAGGCAAAGAAGCCGTAGAAGTTGCAGTGTTCCCTTTTTTAATGTATTTTCATTGTACTGATGCAGGGTGTGTTTGCCCTCAGGAATTTTTTTTTCTTCTGAAATTACATACAAAATTCTTTTGGAATCCTTTGTTCCAAACAGGCCAGCTGCAGGCCGCTGCCTTTTCACTGTAGCTGCAAGTAAATTTGGATCTAAAAAGAAAGAGTAAATTTGGATCTAGAAAAAAGAGTAAATTTGGATCCTTCTACTTAGGATTCCTCTTGATAATTACTGGCTAAAGTGCATAGCAATGCATCAGTGCCTGCTCCTTTTCCCTATAAAGACAGCCTCCATCTTTCTCTACCACCACCTACTGATCATCTCAGTCTAAAGACATGCAGCAGCATTCTTTTGGATGATAAGTTGCAATATAGGGTTTAATCACAGGCTTTCAGAAATCCCCCCATCTTTTTCAGAGGCCTTTGGGCAGGCAGGCAGGCAGGCCTGATTCTCCTTGATCCAAGCTGGGTCCACAGGATCCTGAAAGCTGTCAACTTCTAATGATTCTCCATTAGCTTTTCCTTCCTTTCTCCTCTGACCCTCTTCCTCACAACATGCACTACCCTGGCAGCTGCTTTGCATCAGAATCTAGTGAGACATGTGTATCAAAGGAGCTTGCTAGGACAATCATTGCTTGCAACATTCCTCCATCACTTGGGTAATTCCCTGCCTGCATATGCACTTGTCAATCCCTGTTAGCTAGCTGCTGCTGTTGCTGCCATGAGCTAGCTAGCCTCTTGATCTCTTCTGTGCTCTGCAGAGGCATCCCTGTGTAGTTGTTGCTAATGATGCTAATTAAACGTTGGTGTTCTTGAAAATTATATATAACTTTTTTTAACGGAAAGGAATTGAGTTTAGTCATCCCATTAAAGTGAGGAGCCCAAAAGATGGTCCTTGAAGGCAAAAGACTACACCACAATCACGATGTGTGTAGTAAGGCTACAATAATGGACCAAGCCCGCAACCAAAGGCCAAGGTCTTCACAGATCTTGTCTACCCAGTTGGTAAAGGGACAAGTTCGTTAACTGAAAAAATTGTTCATTCCTCTCATTCCAAATATTCTAGACAGTGTAGATGGCGACATTGTTGAAGCCTTTTCCTTTACTTATCGGAATAGTGCTAAGAATTTGGGGCCACCACGTCAGCAAAGTCTCAGAGAGAGGCAACCCCACCTTCGCAAAGGGACTCCTACCCAGGATAACACGCGCACAAGAAACTCGATGTAAATTTGGATCCATGACACAAAAATTCCGATTGAAAAACCACGATTAACCTGACTAATTGCAGTTCTAAACCATTCATCATTTTTGTCGATTGGTTAGCCAGCAGTTTCGGTTATTTACCAAAATCACCAACTGCCATTGCAGTTTTTAGGTCCAAACGGTTATAAAAACCTTGATGCCCACTACCCCTGCTCAAGAGCCATCCGGAAGGAGACCTTACAGACGACCAACCATGCATCCTTTCGCCATCTGTCTCTAGAATTGGTGGATACAGCTGACCGCAAATTAATAAACCAAAAGATATTTAAAATGAACGAAACTGTCATCTCTTCCAGCACCGTAGCCTTTCGGCGGTGCAGGTTGCAGCGAGAATTTCTGATTACATGGCCCTATATGGGGCGCGTTGCTAATTAATCTAGCTCATAACGAGTAGCCTCACCCTTAGCATTCCCTCTCTCTTCCTTTGTACAGTTTATGACCCCTCCTTTTACTAATGAAATGGCGGTGCTTCTGCAGTTGTGTCTTTGGAGAACCTAAACACCGAATGCACTGACGCAGTACGTAGTGGGTCAGACCACCGCATGTCCGCATCTCACAGTCGCTCTCTCTCACACATGCTGCATATGCAAGATGATTTGGAAACGCATGCAGCATCCATGCTAGCTTCAGCTCATCAACTAGACAGGAGACATCGACATGGTGAGGACCATGCACATATGCAGTACTCACGCAGGGAGCTGATCCATCAGGTATCATTCAGGCCGGTGCTGATCAGCAGCTGCAGCCTGCAGCTAGCGAATAAATTTTCTTGCATCCAGCATTGGTGGCCCAGCCAGCAGCAGAGCAAGTGTGTGTTTGTGTGGCGGTGATCGAATGTACGTACGTTGTTGCTTTCAATCTACTTAGTACCAGCTAGCTGCGTAAGCAGGAAAGCCTGAACACACTGAGCTGCAGTTCAGGGCTCATTATGTGCATGATGGAACACCACCATGCAGATGCAGCAGCACCACACACATATATATCACAGAGACTGCATATATGCAGCAGTGTCTTCATGTAGCTGCCTGCTTTCCTTTTCTGATATGCAGCACATGAACTTATTAATAGAAGTTATTCAGAAGCTAGCGCGCGTTTCTTCCGGTTCTAGATGGCTACCTCAGTGATTTCTTTTGTGTCACTAGGTAGCTAGCTCGCCAGTCGCCACTTTGCAGAAGCTAGCTGTGCATGCGCGATTTGAAGGCTGACATTGTTTGCCATGATCTTCTCTTTTAGTTAGGAATTGGTTCAATCCATGATATGATACTAGGGGGAATTATTTGCTGAAAATTTTAGCTTCGACGGCTTCTAGAGTTCTAGAACCGGTTTCGGGAGGGTAGACCGAATGCCCAATTGATATTTCTAGTGCTTTACAGAGCGCTTTCATTAGTGGCGTCAAGAACTACTGCATGCATGCATAAGGGCAAAACCGTGCTGGTTCTCATCATTATATTAGTGACGGTTCTGAAATGACACGTAATAACAGCGTCAATGTTACAGTCATCTGTGCCGGTTTATATGACACGTAATAACAGCGTCAATGTTACAGTCATCTGTGCCGGTTTATGGTTAAAACCGACACATTGTTTTAGCAAAAAGGATAGTAGCGATGCTGTTTCATTAAAGGGAAGAACTGTATAAGAGATGAGGTAGAGAAAAGAAAGGGGTGTAATGTAATACCCTCAACTCCTTCCGGGCCTAGAATTTTATCAAAACTATAAAAACAGTTAAATTTCGACGGCACCTTTCCTGTTTTCTTTAAATCCACAACATATAGACAAAACAGACAAATAATAAACTCACAATATATGAAAACGCTGCTGCATGCATAACCTTTCATTCTAAATTACTCTTAAAATGATGTAAGCAAATAAATATATTTAAGTTATACACTAAGGCCCAGTTTTTTTCAGCTTAACAGCTTAATGACTTATCTATGTTTTAAAAAACCATATGTATTGAGTTTTTAAGTCCATTTTTTCTCTATTTTAAAGGTGGTCCTAATGCTTTAAAAAGTAAGTCAAACGAAATGGATCCAAATCTCGAGAATACCTCGAGGAGCGCTTGAAATTTAGTTGTTTCAGTCGTTCAGCTATTCAGCATTTAAGATCAGCTCAAAAGAACAGAACCTAAGTAAATATTTTGATTCAAATGTGAGATATAGTGAGTGCTCATGTCGACATGCTACTTCCCAAAATCCTATGTATGTTGATGCCGTCTTCTACCTAAAAATCAAATAAAAACAAGAGCGTGTGAGTAGTAAAAAAAACACTCAATAAAGATTAAAGAATATGTATAAACAATACATGTACAAAGAAAGTGATAAACTTCATCCATGAATCCATACTCAAAAGCAACCGTCGTTCCAACGCTCCACACAATCCCTTTCTCATTAGTTTGATGCAATGCTCCACGCAATCCATTTCTCATCAGATTGATGCAATGCAATGCACATGTCTGTTTCTATAGGTGAGCATCCGTCGATGCCACACCTTGTCCACGGGGATCAATTACTCCACTTCCATGGAGTGCTTACCAAGTAGGTCTTTCTCCAAATCACTCTAAGTTAGACGTCTAAATTTCTCACGACCTCATCGAATTAGTTATATGACTTTCTCATTGACCCGGCTCATGTGCAACATGATGCGCAAAATAATATTTCCACTGTCATTCAACTATCAATCGTCAGAAGCATGATACTCAAGCATCATATAGCTGTTAAAACCATTCATGCGCAAGTCAAGATCAAGAGCATAGCATTATATCAACAAGCCACAAACAATCAACAAGCTATTTGTTTAACATGTACTTGCCTTTCATCCATGAGAGTTAGGATGATGCATAGACAATACCAATCATGTACAAACAACTACATAAAACGGTGATTCTCAGCATAATGCTTCTACAATTAACACAATAAATAAAATCCATCATATCTACACCCACTTCTTTTGGTGGCGATGACCTCCTTTGGCGACCCACGGTGTCATGGCAGCTGCAGCGTCCTTTGGCGGTGGTGTCAAGGGAGGCATACAATAGGAGGGGCGGTGGTGGCAATCCAGTGGCAAGGACGGCGTGGCGTCCCAGCAAAAAGGCAAGGACGACTAGGACAAAATGACCCTCTTCCATTGCCTATACATGGTAAAGATTGGGCCAGGCGAAGGGTACAAACAAAGCTACTATACATTTAGGGTAATAGTTGCCCGCCCAAACCAATCCTCACTAATCCAAGCAACTACAAGGAAAGTGGAGTTACCGTACTAACAAAGGCGATAGTTCCTCTCCTTTTAGCTTAGCATTGTTTTACTAGGATAGCAGCTACCTCTAGAAGTCCTCGTCGTCTGAAAAGTCGTTACTAGAGTTGGTGCAACGCATCAACTGCTTGCTAGTGTCAAGAGTCATTGTAGTTAGTAGCGGTCTTCTCCTCATCATTGTCATTGGTCGTGCTTCTCATCTTCTCGCCAGCCTTCTACTTATTGTTCTTGTTGGCGGCAATGAGACCACATATTGAAGGCAATTATAGTGATGGCGACAAATAAGGTGGTTAACACCACAGTTGCTTGGGTGATGGGAGGAGAGCAGGATGAAAGCACCATGGACTATAGACGATAAATGACACCGTTGTAAACCTCGTAGCTATCGCCGCCCTCCTCATCACCATACTTCTCCTTGTTGGAGTCGGAGTCGTCTTCATCCTCCTCCTCCGCGTCAGAGCCTTGGGTGGAGACAACACTGTCGGCGGTACTTATGCATGGGGTGTAGGGTAGAGAACCATAATGAATGTGGCTGGGGAAATGGCGACGACCATGGGGAATAATAGGATGGGGACGACGACAACGGTGGTGGTCATGGAGACCATGAGGAGTTGGGTGGGCTAGGATGATGATCACTGCGAAGGCGGTATGGCACCATAAACCCTCAACCACGCTAAATGAATAAGTGACAACTATCAAGGGTATGATTTGAAACGGACAGCGGAATGCACGTGAATGAGTTGGATGCATGGAATGTGGATCAATCCATGGCATAGTGTATAGATCCAATTAGCACATCGGGGATAAAAAGGATTCTGCGAGAAAAACCATCAAATCCCGTTCTAGTTACGAGCCGGGATATACATCAGGTATCCATACATGTCGATTGTAATTACAAACTGGCATATGGCCTATTCGGCGGGGGAGGAGGAGGAGGAGCGCGGAGCAGAGCGGGAGAGAGCAGGCGTCGGGGTCAGGCGGTGGAGGGGGAGGGGAAAAGGGGAAAGTAAGAGAGAGTGTGTGGGGGTTCGGGTTGATTTGGGCCGTTGGATCTCAATCCAACGGTTTAGAAAATCAACTGATAGTTTTAAAAAAAACAGCTGACTGTTAAATAGTCAGTCCCAATAAATAAATATCCTTGTCCCAACTAAACTACGTGAAATTCCTAAAATGCCTAGCGTGCAAAACAAACAGTTCGTCCGCTGCCCCTGACACGAATCTCAATGGGCCATTGATAAATAGCAGAGCTGTAATTTATTTTGGATTTGCTAAATAGCCGTTATATGCTTTTTCGTTTAATTTCGATCGAGCAATCCACTATACTTTTCCAATTTATCTACATTATTTTTCACTTATATCCATAGTGGAAAGTTAGTTAGAAAAAAGTCTATATTGCCCCCCAAACTATGACAATTCGTCTACATAATTCCGTAAACCAGTGAACTAGATATTCTACCCCACAAAACTTGAAAATCGGTGTAAATAACACCACGCGATGGTTTGAGAGATGGTGTTGCTACCGTGGCATGACACATGGTAGTCCGGTCAGTATATACACGAGGTAGTGCATGACATGTGGGCCCGCTGAGTTAGGTTTTTTATTTTTTTAGTCTTATGCCACATGTGATGACACGGTGGCAAAAATGTCCTAGGTGAACAACCAAGTGGAGAAACCACCCTCAAAACTGCTCACAGGGTATTATTTGCATTTTTTCGGTTTCATTGGGTATAATATCTAGCTAGCTTTATAGTTCAGGACGTTAAGTAGATGAAACACATAGTTCAAAATGTCCCAGGTGGACAGTCCGGTGGAGAAACCACCCTCAAAACTGCTCGCGTGGTGTTATTTGCACATTTTTCGGTTTGAGCGGATACAATATCTAGCTTTATGGTTTATGAAGTTAAGCAGATGAAGTTTACGGTCGATGCACGGTACACTTTGCTGCACTGGGCTGTACACCCCACAGGCCACTACAGGTCGGGCATGCAATGCTTCACATTGGTAGCTATGGTTGCACAAGCTCCAGGTTAAATGAGAGAGAGAGAGATCTAGAGAGAGAGAGAGAGAGAGTGAGTGAGTGGAAGCTTCACGGATGGGAGCCATGGCGTCCACTCACGTGTGTGGCCGTGCGCGAGCTTGGACGCATGCAATGTATTAATTCAGCGGCACGTACCACATACACGCGCGCGCGCAAGCACGAATGCACGATCACACATGCACCTAGCTAGCTCTTGTCGATGATATCGCGTGTGCACGGGCTTGCTGCTTGTCGATCGATCGTTCTAGCAAGCTAGCCACCTCGCCCGTACGTTAATTTGCAGTACGCGACGCCTCCTACTGCCTGCATCGCTGCACCACTGCACGCACGCAGCTGCTGCCTGCATGCCCCCAAAGCCGTATGAGAGATGGAGAAAGAAGGTGATGCACTGCTGCACCAATGTACCATATGCATCTCTACACATATATATGCATGATCTCATCAAGCCACTCCTTTCTCCCCCAGAGAGAGAGCGAGAGAGAGAGAGCGAGAGAGAGAGAGAGAGAGAGAGAGGCAGAGGCACTCCATTTAATTTACAGATTATGTTCAGATCGACGCGATGGAATTACTGCGCACTGACTAGTAGGTATAGGAAGCATGCAAGCTCGCCTGCGTGCACTGCATTGTCCACGGGCAGACATGCAGCAGCGTCCTTGCCTTGCAGGGTTTGCTTGGAAGGTACAGAAGTTTGATTAATTTGGGGGCAATTAGTTGCTAATATATATTAATTATAGGTTCATATAGTTGAATATGGTGTACAATGTTGTTTGTAGCGCATGCATGCGATGGAGTTTTGGCTGGTGTTCATCATCTAGGAGACTCCTAATCTCTTGCTCCTGCTGCTCCTGCACATGTACATGCATGCATGAAAGCTAGGCCACGGCCTTCGTTTACCAAGGCATAGTAGAGAAACATCTAAATCTAGTGCCCAGAGCCCCAGGCGCATCACCTCCTGTTCTCTTGTCCGAGCATGCACCATCCGGCCATGGCAGAACATGAGAGAGAGAGAGAGAGAGAGAGAGAGAGACATGAGATGAGCTTGCGCATGTGTAAGAGCCAGAGGAGTGGCCGGTGGTGGTAAATTCACATCTTTACAGCTCCTTTATGTGCATACTTTAATCAGTTTTCCTCCCTTAATGCTCTGACCTCTGAACACACCCCCCCCCCCCTCTCTCTCTACTCACTGAGAAAAAGAAGGAAATGTTCTCTGAAAAGCTTCCTTTGTCTAGCAACCTCACCCCCATCTTTGGAGTGTCTTTTTCTCTCCTTTTCCTTTTTCCTACACAAAAGAGATCAGCTCTTGTACATGCATGCATAGGGGTGTGGTGCTAGTGAGAGATAAGAATCAACTGATTATACAATGCAGCCACAGCAAAAAGACCTGGTCTTTCCTTCCAATCTCCCTATCTTAAGTTCCAGTTCTCCAGCTCCAACCAGTACTAGTGCAGTAGTGAGTAGTGGCAGCTGGTACAAACCCCTGGGACAAACATGCATACATGCCTAATAAGAAAACCGGAGGAGATGCACTATAGCAGCTGTGGACCTGCATATATGCATGAATGGCTGATGAGATCTATGTGCCATCACAGTACTATCACTGTACTGTACTGCTATATACAAATTAATTAATTAGCCCTGTGCAGAACAAGACCAAGACTAGCAAACAACATAACATCTAGATCTCTTTAATTAATTAATCATGCAAGCATCTCCATCTGATTGCCGGCCTAATCCTCCACAAGGTTACTAGCTAGAGTAGAGGTATATATATACACATGTAAGTGGCAATCATACTAGAGTCCAAGATGTAGCCTAGGGAGCTGAGAAATGAGGAACATATACATAAACCCTAGCTAGCTTAGCTTGGCCTCTCTGCAGTCTTCACATGAGCTCTATGCTATGTATGCATCCCTATCTGATGATCTAGCTATTATCTATACCGTACTCCTAGGCAAACAAACAGCTTCATCTTTTGCAAAGTTGTTGCTGCCATCTTCTAGTGAGTATATATGAATATATATATCTCCCTTATTCTAATCACATCATCTCCCTAGCTCCAGCTTTAGCTTTGGCTCTTGCTTACTTGCTTGATGCTTCCTCTCGAGTGTGCGTGTGTGTCAGTCAGTTTCACTGCACGAATTCATAGATGTTCTTAAACATATATGTACACAGAAACAACCAGAGGGTGCATGTCGCATGCAGTAAATTGTATATATATGCATGCCCACATAAGCACCACACAGTGTACATCTTGTGCATGCGATGATATGATAAAGAACTGATGATCTCAGAGCAGAATCTTGAAAACGAGAGAGATAGAGGACAAGCATGCACGCATTGTGAAGCACGACACTATCTAGAGAACTGGTTTTTAACGGCATCTAGCATTGGCATGTTGGTGTGTGTCATCACACACATAATGTGGGCCTTGTCTAGAGAAGGAACATATATGACATTCTTTCTCTCCTTGCTAGCTAGCTAGCCACTGGCCAAATCACACATGCAGTGTGCTTCTCTTATGGAACTGATGGTCTCTCTCTCTCTCTCTGCATATTTTATGCATATCCTCCCGGTCAAAGATAGATCTAGACCTGAAGGTGGCATACAAATGCAGTGGGCCACATGTGGGGATGGAGAAAGGTCATGTGATGTACTCATAAGATGTCTACTGCAAACATGTAAATCATGAAAGCAACTTGTCAATATGTGGAACAGAATCTTCCATGATATTCAAACTCCACAGCCAAGCCAAGCCATTCCACACTGCATGCTAAAGCAACAGTTTTAGAGATGCATGTATGGCTGCCTGCCTGCCTTCCTTCCTAGCTAGCTAGCTTGTACCTCTAGGCACCACACAATGCATCTCTGAAACCTGAAGCATGAGCCCCCTCAACCACTAGCTCCATGTAACCTGCTTCTTGCTAGTTTTATAGTACTCATCATCAGACATCAGCCATCAGTGTGCATTCGTTCCTCTTTTCTTTTTTTCCCCTCTGGTGGTGTGATGTTGAAGCTGTAGGCTATGTCATCCGACTATCTGAGTTGCGCACACACCTAGCTAGGGCAATACCAATGTAGAGTGTTGCACACTGCATGCATGCCCCCGGCATTCATGCATCATGTGTACATGACTACATGCATGCTGCTTGCAACCTGCAATAGTAAATATCTTGTGATGGGGACTTGCATCTTGCATGCGAAAACCCTAAGCTAGCTGGATGTATGCATATGTATATGTATATGTCTATCACCTGCAGGGCAGCCCTGGGGTGGATCTTGGCTAGTTTGACTGGCCCAAACTGGTGCTCTACTTCTTGTTTGGGTGAAGAAGATGGAGGAGGAGTGCGTGCACAGATGTAGCTAACCCTCTTCCTGAAATGTTTACAAGGTCCCTGGGAGCTAGCCAGCCAGGTGGTCACTGGCCCTGGGCCCCTGGCTATCCTAGCCAGTCACAGGTGCAAGCAAGGCAAAACTCATCAATACATGATGCATGTGTGTGTGCATGCACACTAGCTAGCTGGGACCAAAAGCCAGAGAAGAGAGAGGGAGGAGGAGGAGAGGGAAAGGGAATAGAAAAAAAAAACTATGCTTTGTTTCTTTCAATGCTGGTTGAAAAGTTGGGGAGAGGAGGAATGTTTGTTTGCTTGCACATTGATATGATATTAATGGAAGCAGCAGCCTTGCATCACACCCATGCAGCAGGCAGGCAGGCCAATGGCAGGGGGAGAGAGAGAGAGAGGGATAGAGTGAGGGCAATAGAAAATGATGTTGCATCAAAAGTGGATCCCTAGCAAGCTGTGGATGGATGCATGGCTACCTCTCTTGCACCAGCCACTAGCCCAGTACTATCACTCACTCCCCAGTACATTTACTCTCCTCTCTCTCTCTCTCTCTCTTCTCTGAAGCTTTTGCTAGCTGCTGTTCCATGGAAGTCACGGGCCTGCCTTGAGACTTGCAAGTCGCCAGGCAGGGAGGGGCAGGCACGAAGAAAGTATCTTTGGTGGTTTGCGCTGCAACTGGACATGTGTACGCCTGCATCTGCACCCATCGATCGATTCCTGCATGCATGGGATATGGGTAGCTGGGAGAACAATTTGGTCACTAAATACCATGGGGATACCGGCCGTGCAGTACACCCTCTCTCACTCACATTCACATACCATCTCTCTCTCTCTCTATCTCTCTCTCCCCCCGTGTGTCTGCTTTTAAATTGTTGGTCCGTGCGTGCGTGCGTGCGTGCTTCCATGTATCCATCGTCTCTATTGCGAATTGTTCTTCTTCTGTTCTATCACGTCAAATCAACGCCGTACGTATGTACGCCCACGGAGACTCCGGTTTGGACCTGTCCGTTGAACGCCGGTATGCGCATGCTGGCTGAGTTTGTGAAGTCGATCTAGGGGCATTCCCAATGCCGCCTTCATATTTCATCTATCTCATCCTTATTTATTCATTTTTTAATCATTATTCTATGTAACACTATATTTGTCTCTCTTATGTTTTATTATATTACCTACGTGCTGCTATAGTGATTTGAGAGAAAAATATGGGGAGAAAAGGGGTAGCATTGGGAATGCTCTAAAAAGTCTATCCAAAGTACTCACTCTATTTTGAAATATAAGGCGTGTTAATTTTTTGACACGATCTCCAACATAGAACTTTGACCAGTAATTTTTTCAATAGATATCATTAACAAATACAAAATTAATATTATATAAAAGTATTTTCAAATACGAATACTACTATATCACATACAAAGCACTAAACACATTTTTTTGCTTAATTATTAGTCAAAATTTACCATCATTGACTCTTTTGAACACATGCACGTCTTATATTTTGAAATAAAGGGAGCAATTTAAACCATTTTAAATTTGGGATAGTCTACCCCTTTGCTTTGGCATAGTCTATATGTCAATCAGTTGTCATGGAAAAGTTTCAACAATCGAGATTTCCATGTGTAGCATTTACAAAGCCCAACCAAATTTAATAAAAAAAAATATAATGTGAACAATGTAACGTCAAAACAAAAAAAAAAGTTGAACAATAGATCTACAAAATACGAATGCCCCAGACAAAAACGAAAGAGAAAAATTTTTAGAAGAAAATTGGACATATTTGTTATTAAAATTTCATAATTTGTAGGAGTGCAACTTTAATACAAAATTACAAATGATGTGTAACCTGCACAACCAATTTGCAGAAACTACAAAGAAATTTATGACAAGAAGCAGAATTTGAAGATGAGAAGCTCAAAAAATAATTTAGCACAAAAAATAGGGGAGATAGCCAAAAGGAAGCGATTGATTCATCAATCTATCAATATCCTGGTTTACTTTAGTGTAAGTGACGATGATTATAAATCATGAAACTGGCTAGCTAGCACAAGCTAGTTAGTTTAATCTTTAATTTTCCCAAAGTTTTATATGAGACCATGCACATATAAAGATTTTACTTAATACGCTATGCGTGAATTAATCTAAACCATTCATCTAGCTAGATCATCCAATGATTGTCAATGTGTTGAGCCAAAGCGGGGATTAAGGAGAGGGAGAGGAGAACAAAGGACCTAATTGCATTTCAAAAAATATAGGTTTCTTGGCTGAAAAACATGTTAGTGGGTGGTGGCCGGGGTAGTATTGGAGCAAGATCGATGATCATTAACGTGCCTGAAGCCACATGTAAATGGAGAAATCTCCTCTCAAAGGGATGTGATATGAAGAATTAATGCATATGTGCTAAACATTGTGAGGTAGATAAAAAATATTTTAAAATGTACTCCTTCCATATCAAAATGTTTGTCATTTTTGACTTTTGAACAAACGTTTGACCATTCGTCTTATTCAAAAAATTAGCACAAATATGTAAAAAAATAAGTCATACTTAAAATATATTTAGTGATAAAACAAGTCACAATAAAATAAATGACATTTACATTTTTTTTTGAATAAGACGAATGGTCAAACGTTTATTTAAAAGTCAAAAGTGACAAACATTTTGATACGGAGGGAGTATATGTGTTAGTTCTAGCCATACATTACATTGGTATAGAGAACGGGTCATCTATGTCAATCTCAGCCGGCATAGATGCTGACCACGTGTATATATGTGTATGTGCCATTTTAAAAACCTGCATTGATGACTATTTTAAACTGGCATCGATGATTTGTTCTGTAGTATATAGTGACTCTTGTCATCCATCCCAAACCCTCAATTTCCCCCAATTTTTGCATTGGAGGCAATGCTAAGTAAATTTAGTTAGAGAAATTGTATTACTATGAATATTTGTCTGAGTCAAATGCTTCAGCTTCTCAAAGCAGTTTCTCAATTAATATCTCAAAGTATTTCACAAAACTTTCAAAGACTAGTGGATCAAACTAAACGTGTTAATTTCCCAAAAGTCCTAAGAAGTAAATTAAACCAACAATTTAGCATGACCGTTGTGTAGCCTTAAAAACAAAACAAAACAGAACACCAACACCGTGGAAAAAGAAAGGCACCGACCCTACTTCATGAGTAAACGATTAATTTCAACAGCTAGCATATCGGTTTTGCTTAAACCCAGGCGACTGGGCTCGCCGCCGCAGCCGCCGACGGGTGGGCCCGGCGCGCACGCGCATGTGCCCAGTCGTCTGGGCTGGAGTCACGCCCCTAGCATATATGTATTGTGCATCTGTACATTGGCATCAGTTGCATGAATTATAACACTTGGATATTCGATCGATCTCTCCAACAACCAAAACTCATGCCCTAAGTGACTAAGCTTAAGCATATGCCAAGTGATGCTATGTGCCAAAAGAACCTCCTTCGTCTCTACCTCTTCTCTTGTACCTTCTTCTCCCCAACAGCACTTTGAAGCACCCACATTGCCCTGCACAGATATCCATGCATTTGCATATACAATGATGATGAGAGAGAGGTAGATTACTCTAGGCCTAGGAGGGTAGAGAGATAGGGGAAGAGAGGGGCAGCGGCGCAGGCCGGCAGGCAGAGAGTGACCCACACGAGAATATTTGAAGGGGTTCGTGGGGTGTGTGTGCATGTGTGTGTTTATGTGTGTGAGTGCGAGACAGTGAGACTGGAGATACAGCTAAAGAGAAGCAGCCTTTCTCCTCACTCTCACTCTCTTCACTTCACTTCACTTCACTTCATTCTCTCCTGCAAGCTTAGCTTAGCTAGCTTAAGAGCTTAAGGCCCCAGCTGCTTCTCCTCATCTTCCTCCTCCTCCTGCTGCTGCAAGCTGAGACGCCGGCGGCCATGGCGTTCCTGGTGGAGCGGTGCGGCGAGATGGTGGTGTCGATGGAGAGCTCGGCGGCGGCGCACGGCGGCGGCGGCGGCAAGCCGGTGCCGGCGCCGTTCCTGACGAAGACGTACCAGCTGGTGGACGACCCCTGCACCGACCACATCGTGTCGTGGGGCGAGGACGACACCACCTTCGTCGTCTGGCGCCCGCCGGAGTTCGCCCGCGACCTCCTCCCCAACTACTTCAAGCACAACAACTTCTCCAGCTTCGTCCGCCAGCTCAACACCTATGTACGTACGCACGTCGACGACTGCATCTCATTCTCACCTCGCCATGTTAATCTGATCTCGATTTGCCCTTGCTCCGGCTTAATTACACTGCATTATTAGAGATGATCAATGTACTGCATTACTGCAATTTTTTTTTGTGTGCATATTGTGCAGCTTGTGCTTGTGTTTTATCTTCTTCTTCTTCTCTCTCTCTCTTTTTTGTTGGGACAGTGCTTGCATTTTTTGGGCTGGTGTCTCTTGTTTCCTACAGTGTGACAAGCTATCTTGCAAAAGTTTTTTTTGTTTCCTCCTTTTAACTGATCGATTTTTGTTGCACGCTGGAAAGGCGCTGCATGGTGTGACCTTCCATCCAACTAGCCGATTTCTTGCTTCCTGGTTTTCTGGCAGAGTGGAGCCGAGGGAGAAGGCAAGCATGCATGCATGATGCATTTAGCTAGCATTCATCCACTGTTCGTTTGATTTGCTCTACCATTAGCTTCGGTTTTGTATTAGTTAATTTCTCCCCCATTTTGTATTTTGGCCTTTGAATATTAATTTGATCACCAGTGATGTTTGTATGCGCGATCGAGCAAGCTACAAGATTTCTTATTAGTACACTAATTGGTTGGTTTTCTCCCAAGATAACATATAGGAGAGATCAAAGTACTACACTGGGTACTACTGACTGTTAATTAGCTAGCTTGTTTCATTTTTGAACCATGAGTTGATGACAATCTTCTCTGCCCCATTGCCCCACACTGTAGTACTGTGTGCTAGCTTCCCTAACGTATTTACCTAGTATTTACTTGGCAACACTAATTAAGCTTCCCTTCCCTTGTGTCACTTGCTCTACTAGAGCAACGAGCACATATATGCATCTATATATCACATCCTTGACCTTTTAACAAAACGGCAAAAACAAGGCTGCAATTAAATGTGCCTGCATAGTAAGCATAGTAGCATAGTACAAATCGGCCGTAGTTCCGTAAGTACATTGGGTACATAGTTACATACATTCTCATCACTAGTAGTCTCCAGTCCCAATCATTGGGAGAAGATTTGACACAATACACAGATATATGTATATATGCACCCTATGGCATTCAGTGCCAAGCATATACCATTACCATGCATTACCAATATGCCGCATATATACTAGCACATGACATGTCCACAGAAACCTGTACTTTGAACATCCGTTCAACATTAACCTAATCTCTCTTAGCAGATGTCTGCATGCAATTAACATGTTCTCCATAAGTACATTGCTAATCTGTAGGAGTACTAGTGGGTGATGCTAATAGTTCATTAAAACTGCTAATTTGGTTTGCCATTGATCGTTGATGTCGCAGGGTTTCAGGAAGATAGTAGCTGACAGGTGGGAGTTCGCCAACGAGTTCTTCAGGAAGGGAGCCAAGCACCTCCTCGCCGAGATCCACCGGAGGAAGTCGTCGCAGCCGCCGCCGCCGCCGCCTCACCAACCCTACCACCACCACCACCATCTCCATCATCACCACGGGCACCACCTGAGCCCCTTCTCGCCGCAGCCCCCGCCGCCGGCGGTGGCTCACCCGCTGTACCATCACTTCCAAGAAGAGCCGGCCACCACCGTGCACGGCGACGGCGGCGGGGACTTCTTGGCGGCGCTGTCGGAGGACAACCGGCAGCTGCGGCGGCGCAACTCGCTGCTGCTGTCGGAGCTGGCGCACATGAAGAAGCTCTACAACGACATCATCTACTTCCTTCAGAACCACGTGGCGCCGGTCTCGAGCCCCTCGTCGGTGCCGCCGCAGCTGCCAGGCGCAGGCGCGGCGTCTTCCTGCAGGCTGATGGAGCTGGACCCTGACTCGCCGCCGCCGAGACCGACGGCGGAGGTAGACGACGACGGCGACGGCGACGACGACACGGTGAAGCTGTTCGGCGTGCCCCTGCATGGGACGAAGAAGAAGCGCGCGCACCGGGAAGACGGCGACGACCACCATGACCAGGGAAGCGAGGTCTAGGCCTGCTTGCACTCATGTACAGAGAGAGATGAGAGAGAGAGAGTAGCAGTTGCTAGCTAGGCTCGGTTTCTGAAACTAATTTGCAAGCAGATGCAAGTGTCAGTCTGCATTTGCACCGGAGAGAGTTGATTAGCTAGCTAGCTAGGATTTGATCAAGCCAAGCAGTTTAATTCTGCTTGAAAAGTCTTGCACCCTGATCTTCTGTTCTTTATTGCCATGCTTGGGCGAGTCTTGCTGGTGAAAAACACTGGTTAGTTGCTAAAATGCGAATTAAGTCAAGGCATCTAATTCTTTTCCCTAATGAATTCCTTAATTGCATACTATATGATAGCTTTATGACATATGTTGCAATTGCAATTGCATTTGTCCAAGCTAGACATGTTCGTCACATACATGTACTTGAAGTGGTTTATGCGTACCAGTTAATTGTGTCCGTACGTGATATGTATAAATGCATGCATAGGCAACAACATTTGATTCCCCGTATCCGATCTATATATGCAGCACAGTATTCCCTCTGGTCACAAATATTCTTATATTTTTTACTTTATATGGTTTTTAAGACACAACGATTATTAATTACTATCATAATATATTACTGAATAGTACTCCCTCCATTCCAAAATATAAGGCATGCATGTATTTAAAAAAAAATCAACATTTATAACTTTTGACTAATAATAAAGCTAAAAACATATATGTTTAGTGTTATGCATGTGATACAGTTGGATTCATACTTGAAAGTATTTTCATATGATGTTAATTTTTTAGTCATTGATAATATATTATGAGAGAAAATAATGATCAAAATTCTACATTAAATACCGTGTCAAAAGTTTATATGCCTTACATTTTGGAATGAAGGAAGTATTATTAAAGCACTTTTCTAAATTTACACATATAAATATTTAAAATGTATTGAAATCTGAATCTCAAAAATCAATTCTTTATGATCGGAGACACATTGTGCGACCGATGGCCGGCCGAAGGGATCTGAAGTACAAGCCAGGGGCTACACGCATGGATGGTTCTAGCTAGGTTCATACGACCAAGCCTCTCCATCCATTCAAACATTTACATGCACACACATGCATATCTGAATCTGTATGCCCATATGCATGTAGTACTGTGCATACGGATGCTGGTACGATTTGCTGTACGTACGTGCCATTTGAATGCTTCAGGCTCTTTTGTCCCTCCTTTAGTGACAGTACGTAGGATCGTCTTATGTTATCGGATAAAGATTAATGACATACAGATTTGCAGTATTGTACGTTGCAAAAGTGGTGTTCAGCAATGTTAACTGTTGTAAGTATATATTTTAACTGAAAACGTACGTGTTTCATGCGTTCCATCTTCCAAATTAAGAATGACAGATTAAGAGCAAACTATCTTAACATTCTTGACACATCAGCACAATGGTGGTGCTCACTTAGCTTACTGCAGCTCTAGCTGCATTTGTTACATTTTACTATACACAGCTGTGGTTTGGTTCACAGGCGTGATAAGATCTATTACCCCCACATAACTTAGAATCTAATCCAAGTATAAAGAAAAAAGAATGAAGGGACAACATAATTGAAGACACATGCAAGTATGCAACTGATTTGAACAGAATAGCATGATATACAAGAGCCGCATCTGCGGTTAATTTCAACGTGTTTCAGTGTGACTTCAGATCAAACGGGTCAGTCTTCCTCGTATGTCATAGCATACTAGCAAAATACTGCCACCTCATGTTAAGTACGTAGTATAGTTTGTCTTGTTTTGAAAACTTTTTTATATCAGTGACAGTTGCAAGCTGTACTCCATGACTGCAGGGTTCAGATATGTACCATCAATCAGCTGTATGAACTGGTTCTTGCCATACTTTGGTGTTCTTTTTAGGGTCATCACAAAGGGCAAGATCGTTATCAAATTCTTTCATTGTCTTCACAAATGTTCTTGCTCCTTGCATGATTAGCCTTTCCACCATGAACAGCTGGTAGTTGTTCTCAATTATCGGCTCCAGTATGCTGCTGAAGTTTGACGAGTATACTAACCTGTACCTGTAAATCATGCCATAAGAAACACATTTAACATCGTGATGATACTTAGACAAAAAATACATACATGAATCGAGCAAAACATGCCAATTCAGACATATGGAAGTATATTAACTAAGTGTCCTAGTTGAATAAATTACATAAGAATAAAGGTTCAGTTGTGCTATACTATTGGTAGAAAACAAAAAATATGCAATCACATCTAAGATCTTATGCAATAAGCCAATAAGAACACTTTGCACAAGGTGTCAGCCTTACCTGTCTGATAGAGGCGAAAAGAAGCCTGGAGTCCTTTCATTTGAAGCAACAAAAAGAGTGCGGCCTCGTGGAATCCACCTTGCAATTCTTTTTTTGATAAACTCAGGACGAGTATCTCTGTCCAGATGAGGATGGAGGCTCCGCTCTACACCAAATCTATCTTTCCTATTCTTGAGTAAATCACCACGTCTTACATGAATAGCATCATAATCACCCAGTATCTCTTTCATCTGAAAAGAGCACAACAATTAAGAAGGATAAAAAGACTACTTTATAGTCTACACTGAAAAAGAGAATATCACTGAACATGAACAGCAATAGAAATATTCAGACAAAAAATATTATGATGTTGTTATGGGCAGGCCCAACAGGGCCCGATTGGTCCATGAACAGTACCGTGGGTACCGTAACACACATGAACAGTACCGACGGGTACTGTAGCATGTGGCAAGCTGCAGCTATTTTAGGATATGTTTATATCTATTAGGGATTAGTTTATTAGAGTTCAAGTTATTCCTTTTCTTAGGGTGTAAGTCTTTTATCTCTGTAAAAGGGATCATTTATCTTCCTTTGTCATCCAAGTAATAAAGTAAAAATTGAAATCTAGATCTTATAGGTGGTGGCTCCGATAACAGCCAAAGACGGTAGATTCGAACACAGCTCGTCTCGTCTGCGTCAAGGGCCGTATCCCCTGTTGCATGCTTGCACGTAACAATTTGGTATCAGAGCCAAACGGTCCCTTGGGATGGTGTTCTATCCCGGTAATACGACAATGACCGACGTTCCTTCCATCAGCGATGCCGAGAAGAGCAACCAATCGATCGCTACCATCGCCGGATCAACGAGGAACGGCGTGCCTTCGATCCACCTCGTCTGTACTTCTACTACGAGGCTCCATGCGAGGAGCGTGGGCTCGTTGACGAGCATTCCACGAAGGTTTCCATTGGTGACCTCGTGGATCTGAAACAAAGTGAAGGCTGCATCAGCAACTATACGCGCAAGTTCCAGCAGCTACTCAGACGAGCACCGCGGATGAGGAGAGAAGACGAGATCGATGCCTTCATCGCGGGTCTATCTGCGACATCGGCGTAAAATGTTCTTCATGGTCGGCCACGTAACCTTGCAGACACGATATACTTAGCGCGTGAGGCAGAGCGCCAGGAAGATGCCCAGATCATGAAGGCGGCATCGGCTCGACATTGATCGGCCTTTAGTCGCAGGGTTGCCGAGCAGACCGACGCTAATGCGGTTCAGCTAAAGACGTCCATCACCAACTTGGTGGTGAAGCTCGAGTCGCATATCGACGACCTCACCAAGAAGGTCGCGGACTTCGTCAAGGCGTTCGACAAGACGATGACGGCGCCCGTTGATCCAGCGCAGAAGATGTCTGACACCAGTGTGATGCAAGCTCTCACGAGCACGCGCCCTAGGGTCTGGGCTGACGACAACAACAGCAACACCGACGATGACAGCACCAAGCAGTGCGAGGAGAACGACGACGACGGCGGAAACAGTGACGTCATCAACGACATCAAGCAGCAGGAAGATGGTTCCGCTGATAATGCCTTGCCGGTCTCTTGTCGTGAGAGGGCTCCTAAGGCGACGAGTGTCCATCCAAAGCAACATCATGGCACCCGGCCCTACGTCACTATAGGTCTTCATGTCAAGAGCACGCTCGGCGACCACGACGCCAAGCATGCCCTCGGCGACCACGATGTGTCCATCCTCGGCAACAGATGGGTTGCAGACATGCTATGCCTTTGCTGTTATGTCGAACTCATGGTGGCGCACTTCATCTTCAGCATCAGCGAAACATCCTTGGGCATCGTCGTGTCAATCTATGCCGACAAGATCTCCTGGGCTTCAACCTTGAGGACAAGGGGGAGTAATGTTATGGGCAGGCCCAATAGGGCCCAATTGGTCCATGAATAATACCAAGGGTACTGTAGCACGTGTGAATAGTCCCCACGGGTACTGTGGCATGTGTCCCTGAGCTACAGCTATTTTAGGATATGCTTCTATCTATTAGGAATTAGTTTCTTAGAATTCAAGTTATTCATTTTCTTAGGGTCAAAGTCTTTTATCCCTATAAAAGGGATGGTCACGTATCTTCCTTTGTCATCCAAGCAATGAAGTAAAAATTCAGATCTAGGTCTCATAAGCAGTGGCTCCAAGAACAACCAAAGGCGGTAGTTTCGACAGCAGCTCGTCTCGCCCGCGTCAAGGGCCGTATCCTCTGTTGCGTGCTTGCACGTAACAGATATTCTATATGCTCAACTATACGCAGACCTACCAAAAATTCCTTTCATAAATCACTCAATAGCAAGATGTGCAACTTCAATAGGTTCCAAACCTCCTTTAACACAAGCAGGCTGTAACTAGCATGTGCACAATTAAATGGGCACATAAATCAAGGTTGATAGCATGGGGCACCTAATTGTAGATAAATGCGACAAACATGCAGCTCTAAAGGACTGAAGAGTATTTAAATAAATTTCATGATAGCAAGAAATGACAGCATACTAAACGATGTAATTATTCACTGCTCACTATTCAGCCTCAACAAGAAAACCAACGCTGCAAGACTAACATGTTATGTTCAGTTGATATAACCACTACAACCGTATACCAAAGGGCAACACACTGAATTTGGAAAAACTTAAAGTGCCAGAGCATTTAATTGAGTACCTAACATGAGACGCACATGATTATTCTTTCATCTGAAGAGAGCACGCTGATTTAGAAGGACGAGAAAATTACTCTGTTTTGAATAAGAGAATATCATTGAACATGAACAAACAATAGGAATGTTTTCTGGCAAGAGATATTATGATATTCTGTATGATCAACTATACACAAACCTACAAATAACAAACCTTGCAAGTTTGTACCAAAAATTACTTTCTGGAAACACTAAATAGCAATAAGTACAACTTCAATAGGTTCCAAAGCTGAAAGGCCTTCAACACAAGCAAGCATTAGGCCATAGCTAGCATAAGCACAATTAAATAGGCTGAGAAAGAAGGGTTTATATTATGTGGCACCTAATTTCAAACAAATATAACAAACATTAAACCATGAAGGAATCAAGAGTTCTTCAATAAAATGTCATGGAGTAATTTTTTAGTGAAAAGGGTTGGAGTTCTGATCTCATGAAATCAAGATAGCAAGAAATGACAGTATACTAAATGCAGCAACCATTCACCATTCACTACTAAGAGTGAACTCTCAACAATCAAAAACAATGCTGCCATCAGTAACATGTCACGATCAGTTAATATAACCAGCAAAACAGTATACCAGAGAAGCAGAGAGTACCATATGTAGCATTCAATTGGGTATCTTCTAACACAAGACACGTGTGATTACTCCAGTAACCAGGGAAGCAATTTTCAAAGAATTTTGGATTTCATATTATAATGTTTCCAACCAGGCATCAGTTATAAAGGGACTAAATAACACATGTAAGTTCATGAAAATCAACGGAACCAAGAACAATCAATAAATTGCTTTATAATAAAAATCAAGGCTAAAATTAATATGAAACCAAGAAATATAGTGTGACAAGAGATTGTTTCAATAAAAGAATTTGTTGTCTGGCACAAAATCAATATTCTATGAAAAAAATTAAATATACCTTATTTGCTGCATCGCTTAGTTTTCTTGCTGGCATATTTGGCAGAAAAGTGTATGGCAGCATGACGGAGCTACGCTTGGTCCGATCCTTGCACTCCATAAACCTGAACTGTAATGATGATTAAGATCTATACTTGAAGATTATGAAACGCGCATAGCTTCGAGTCAATGAGATCATTAAAGGTTGAGCTATATTTTAAAATGCCAATAACAGGACATAAGGAAAATGATGGAACTTGCACCCTTACCAAGCAAGAGGGCTTGCAGTGCGGTTTATAAGGAGAGTATTGGAGTAAAGTGTATTTTCTTTTAGTTCAGTTCTGCTAACTCCTTGCACATGTGCAACACCTCCCTCTCCTAGTTTCGTACTTCTTGATACTATCCCATACCAAGAACGCGGGTTGTCCAAAATAACAGGTACAGTTCTTGATATGAGGTCCAAATCATATAAAGATTCCATTGCACAAGAACTTGTTTCCCATCTGCCAAAAACATCGAGCCTACGCATTTAAATCCTAAATTCAATTCGACAAAAATGTAACGGGCAGGCATTGGTGCTCAAGCAGCAAAAACCTTTTGCCTGAGGTTGCATTGCCTGCACCGAGTATCCCCTTCGCATTGTGCACTGAACTAAGGCACATCCTTGAAGGCATGACAAATATTCTGCAGAGCAAGCAAAAACCGAAAGCCATTAGTCATCGCATGGCACATTTGCGTGCCCCACATTACACACGTATACACACAGTTCTGCAACAATCTGGGATCATGGTATGCAAGAATCTCACCACCAGGCACACAAATTCCCGTTTCTTCGCACCAAGAACTTCAACCACCTGGCGATCTCAATGCGAGGGAATCGAAATGGGAAGCACGGGGCGGGCGAGGCTACCTGTCGAGGAACAGCGCCTCCTCGAGGGCGCAGCGGAGGCTGGACTCCTGGTGGCCGAGGCCGGCGCAGGAGCCGCAGTGCTTGCCGGGGCAGTCGACGCGGCCGCCCCAGTACAGGTACCTGCGGCCGCTGTCCCTCTTGTCGACGTTCCTGGGGCGGAGCCCGAGGAACGCCAGCGAGTCGGTGAAGGACAGTACCAGCAGGACGGAGAGCGCCGCGGCGGTCACGGCTGCGGCGAGGAGGGACCTCGCCAGCGGCGGCGGCAGCGGCCTCTGCCTGCGGCCGCCGGTGATCCGGGAGGGGGTCGCCATGGGAAAATGCAAAAAATACAAGAGAGAAGGAAGGGACTAGGGATTCGGGAAGGGATCTGATTATATGGGCCGTATTGTTTGCCATTACGGCCCAAGACGGCCCTAATTTGCGTCGTTGCGTAGTTTCTGGGCTTGGTTTCAGCCCATGTTGAGAACGGCAGGATTAATTAGTATGTCTCGGTGTTCATGTCGATTAACCAAATCAACTATCCAACCGCGTTAAATGAGTGCAAAAAATTACCCGGTAAGATCCTTCAACTTCACATAAAAAATAAATGTACTTCACAAACAGCTTGTCTTCTCGTGTCAACATCAACTCCTCGAGAAACAAATACCGGTGAACCGGAGGGTAGTGACAGTCTCGTGTGTTTACTGAGTTGTTAAAACGAGAAACAAAATTAGAAAACCAGCGGGGATGTAGCTCAGATGGTAGAGCGCTCGCTTAGCATGCGAGAGGTACGGGGATCGATACCCCGCATCTCCAGTTTGTTTTACTTTTATTTAGAATGCCATTGACCTTTTTTTTTTGTTCGTTTTAATAACATGTCTATGCCAGTAACATCAAAACAAATATTGGAACATTAATATCTTATTTTCATGTTTTTTCTATTTTTATTTTTAACAACATCTCTTCTAATGTCATTTACCTCAAAACAAAATTTTAAAAGGAAAAAACCAATTCGGTCCCTAAACTATGCATGTTACACCAAATTGGGCCGCAGATCGAAACACCAAGTTTGATTGGTTCTTGAACTATTAATACTTACTCAAACTAGTCTTTTAACGAGTCAAATCTAGGTTTGTAGTGTTTTGCCGGCATGGTTGTCACAATGCCATGTCAACGAAAACAAGTCTCGTCAACAATAAATCTTCAAAACAACTCAATTTGTCGGCATGGTTTTACTTTTTATTTAGAATGCCATTGACCTTTTTTTTGTTCGTTTTAATAACATGCCTATGCCAGTAACATCAAAACAAATATTGGAACATTAATATCTTATTTTCATGTTTTTTTATTTTTTATTTTTAACAACATCTCTTCTAATGTCATTTACCTCAAAACAAATTTTTAAAAGAAAAAACCAATTCGGTCCCTAAACTATGCATGTTACACCAAATTGGGCCGCAGATCGAAACACCAAGTTTGATTGGTTCTTGAACTATTAATACTTACTCAAACTAGTCTTTTAACGAGTCAAATCTAGGTTTGTAGTGTTTTGCCTCTAATACTTACTCAAACTAGTCTTTAAACGAGTCAAATCTATGTTTGTAGTGTTTTGCTGGCATGGTTGTCACAATGCCACGTCAACGAAAACAAGTCTCGTCAACAATAAATCTTCAAAACAACTCAATTGACCCATCAAATGATCAAGTTGGATAGTTCTATGATAGGTCAAATTTTGATTTAGGTCCGATTTAATCCGGCAGGCATAATTCAAGGACCAATTTGACACTTTTCTTTTCGAGCACAAATGCCTTTATTTTATTTTTAATACAATAAAATTTCTTCCAACTTCTATATCCGAACATTTACGCGACACAAAATATCTTTATTTCATGTTTCTTTCCATTTTTCTCTCTTTAACGTATGCAGGATCTACTTTGACCGTTTTCTTTTTAATTTCTTCTCTCTTCAACTTCAACAGTTTGAATCGCCTGAAATTTGACTCCAACTTTCAGACTGTGTATCATGTATTCCGTCACAGGAAAGAATTAGTGCATGTTTTAAGGTGAACTAACTGTGAACTGTTAATACCATCTTTCCCCCTCTCAGCTTTCCGCTCAGAGGCTATCAGGCTATGAACCGTGTCTTTTGAGACATTTCGGGGTTCAAATTAAAGATTTTGAAACAACAAAGTTCAGCACGAAACTTATAGAGTTATAGTACGTAACCTCGTGAAACGAAGCCTCAATCGCCTGCCATGATTCGAGTTTTTAGTGTACTTCCTCTAAGTCTTTTAAGGAAAGACTTTTTAAGTCCTCGCTTACAAGGCACATAAGACTTCTGACACTTCGAGCTATTTCCTCACCTTGCAAGTTGCGATCTTTGATGTATCTCCCATGTCTTTTGAGGCAGGTCTCTTTTCCTATACTTTTCTTTAACCTTCCGTCCATCTCACAACATCAACGTCGAGTTCAATAGTATCCAAATTTACATTGAATTTAACATTATAGCAACCAAATAGAAGAGAAGAAAAGCTGATGAATATTACTAAATAGTGCTAAATCCACTAGTTACATCATCTCCAACAGCCCCTTTATGCCTCCCTCTAAAAAACTATTCTGAATGGACTGCTAGGGATGCTCTTAGGATACCATTAGACATATGCACTAATAACTTATAAAAAAATAAGGTGAATTGCTAAAAGTTTGAAAACTTCTAAGAACGGTATTGACAAACCGGTTAACGGAATACTTCCTTTAAACTTATGTTAATAGATTTTAGAGGTTTTTCTTTGATTATCGTTTGGGTAGGTTTGTTTGGCGCTTAATCCTAACCTAGGATTGAAACCACATAGAAATATGGTTCATATGGTTGGGAATTGGATTTCTGAATTGGGTTTAAATCTTAAAAATAAGGTTCTTGTTGGTATGATGGCTATTTTATGGGTCATTTTGGTTGTTTTGAAATGGTATGGTTTTTAACAATAGAAAACGCATCTCATTCTTGCAGATTATCTTTCGAGAAGCCCACTAGTTGTGCCATTGGGCATTGATTGAAAAGGAGGATGAGCAAGAAGAATTATTCTAGCCATGTCGTTCTCTTGAGGTCGCCGCCATGACGGAATTTTAAAGTATTGCTGGAGAGTGAATAACATGATTGCTCCTTAGTGCTTTTATATTCCTATTGTTAGAACAATCAAATTGTGTTTTGGCATTTTGTATGCTGGTGTGAACTAATTTTATTGGCCGTATACGACCTAGAAGCATAGGTTGAAACTATTCCTCTTTTTTTTTAGGGAGAAACTATTCCTTTTTATCTAAGAGAAAATTGAATTGTGGCCCCCTAAATTTGCACCATTTTGCACTTAGCCCCCTAAACTTATGTTTTACTTCTATGGGCCTCTATATTTGTCATCATTTGAATGGAAGGTCCACAATCATTAGAGCAGCCATTTAGCACTTAGGTGGTAGCCCATGTGGATGTTAAATGCCTATGTGACCCTCCATCCAAGCATCCAAGTCAGCCTCTCTCCCCCTTGTCTCTAAAGTCTAAAAAATTGATTTTTGAGGATTTTAATTTTGTAAATTTGATTTTTGGGAACTTCCAAATCCAAATTTTGAATTTTGAGGATTTTAAAATTCATAATTAAGCAATTTTAAATTTAAAATGAAATACATAATTTTAAAATTCTAAAAAACTAGAAATGGTTTTTTAAGGTTTTTTTGCATTTTAGGATTTTGTTAGGGATTGGGTCATGCAGCCCAGCTTCATCTGGCCTCATGGCCTGCTTACTGACCGAACCCAGCTCTCTTGTTAACGCGGAGAAGCTTTCGGCTAGGAAGTGGTCGTATGGCATCGTTCTACCCACTGCACTGTCTCCTTGATCAGGGGACACGGGGGTCAACAAATAAAGATGTCCCTATCAAAAGGAGGGTTGTTGATAGGCTGTGCCTTGCAAGGGAAGCTTACCTCTCTTCTTCCAGCGGCTGATATAAAAGATGATTCACACAAACATAGGGAGAACTCTATGTAAACTCTTAAAAATGGTGGCTCGGATGACCACCCCCTTGTACACTATCCCCTGTAGTAATGGAAGGCTAGACGTGGGGATATTATCCTGGCAGTCAGAGGCTTGAACCAAGGTAAAAATGTTATGTCGTTTGCTCGGGTCCGTCATGGGCTCTCTCGCCCACAAATGTCCTAGTACGCCACTAAAAGGAGCCTGTTGATCCCCAATTTAACACCTAAGCTCGGCACCTAATGAACCACGGTTCCCAACCGCCGTCAAATTTTCAATATTAAATTTTTGAATTTCCTAATTTGCAAAATACTTTTTTTTATTTTCCATTTTTGCATTCTAGAATTTGAAAGGATCAATTTTAAATTTATATCCTATGAAATTCTAAAATTTAAATTTCAAAATCCTCAATCCCTAAATTCAAATGTTTAAATTTTTAATCTCCCTAAAATCCAATTTTTTTAGTTTTAAAATCATTGAGATCTATTTTTAAATCCCAAAAAAGTTTTTTTTGAATTTTTGAGAGAATGGGAGAGATAGGAGAGAGGATGACATAGTCACTTAGGTGAAGAGCCACATAGGCATTTAACAGCCACATGGGTTGCCATCTCAACGCTAAACGGCTGCCGTAACGGTTTTAGACCTCCCGTGCAAATGGCGACAAGTTTAGGAGGGCCATAAAAGTAAAATGCAAGTTCATAGGCCTAAGTGTGAAAGTTTAGGGGTTACGGTGTAATTTTGTCTTTATCTAAAGATCTTTGCGAAGTTTCTTAAAAAAAAAGTTCAGAATCAAGGCCAAGAAAAAGAAGTGTTTGACTTTCAAAACACCTCGACTTAAGTTCTAAATCGTTGATAAGCAGTTTTAGTATAAATCGTAAAATCAGGCTAATTCTAAGCAATACTAGTTTACTGTGTATTCTTCGAGGACATTCCTGTGACAGCAAAAACAAAGACACTGTCGCGCCTAAACTGAACATGTGATCAAGATTTTGCAAGATGCAAATGCAGCCAACACAGGCAAAAAACAAACATGCCAGCACTGGACCATACGGCCTGAGATCGATCCTGAGCTGGTCATGTCACATGCCCCACACATCATTCCAAAATCCAAAAAAATTGTTCATGCATTTTGCATCCTCCTCACATGATTGTCAAATGTTTTCAGCGCATGAACTCACACCGAGAAACATGAAAATGACATGTACCATCAACCACTTTTAAAATCCACATGTTAGTGACCCATCGATAATACATTTTTTTGTGGAAAGTAACTTTATATGCAGACGTTCACACACATATGATTTGACATTTTGCCACTATCAAAACTTGGCGGAACCATCTATGTTTATGATAATGCGTTAATGGGAAAATAGAAAAAACTGATTCCATAGAGTGACCAAATGTTAATTTTTTTTCCCATGAGGTGCGCTGCATCATAAAGTTAAACGGATGAGATCGTACATGCTTTTGTAAAAATGGTTTGACCGTTTTGAGTAGATGTTCCCAGAGATGATGGTTGTTCTTGGCCGTGATGAGTCGCGAGGGGTGGAATTGAACGTGTTTCTATGGTCCTACCGTTGACTCTGTTAGTGGGCCCCTCCCCTCTCTAGCCTGGCCCTACATCAAACTTGTCGGACTTGCTCTGCCGTACGGCAGCCCAGGCCCAGCGCCATTGCTCGTCTTCTTGCATGACGGCGGCAGCGTTGGGACTCCCCACCCTCCTCCTTCAAAAATAGAAAAAAAAATGGCACTTTTGCTATGAACAAAGCGACGAGGAGAGGACATGATGCTAATGCATTAGGTGATAAAAGGGCATTCCCAATGCTACCCTCTCCCCCCTCATTTTCTCCTCAAATCACTGTAGCAATAAAGTATTAGAGAGAAAAATGTAGGGAGAGATTGAAAAGTAGATGAATAGTAATGAGATAGGGGAAATTTAGAGAGAACATTGGTAATGCCCTAAAAGCATCCATAGCAGTCACTCTAAAAAACTATAGTTTTAAGTAAAGTAGCTGATGACAAAAAGATATCTTTTAAAGTGTAGTGTAAATTGTTATAAAAAAAAAACTAGAGAAAATAACATAAGGAGTAACTAATGATAAAATGGAATGTGAAGATGAAGGTGTGGGATGCTCTAAGTAGAAAGTGGTGTGCTTTTGAGTGCCTTAATTCTGAATCCTGATGGTTTTTTTTCCTTGAGCTGCCAATGTGAGAAATGCTGGGTCTCCCCGTTCTAGAATTCTACTCATCATCAAATATCAATGGACTGGTCAACCCCGGCCTTGTTTGTTTCAGCTTAAAGTTAAGATGAGCTTATTGTAGCAAATTTTATTATTTATATAGCCTAGTAGTAATTTATAATGATTTTTTCATGGCTTTTACTAGTTCTTCACAAAATTGTAAAACTATTTTAATTTTTTTAGAATTATTAGACTGTCTTTGAAGACTCAATTTTTGTTACAATAAAATTTAACTTTACTCAACACTGAAACAAACACAGAGATGTGTGTGCTACAAAGCTGCTGATGAGAAGCCATTGCAGCAGGTACAAAAGAAAATTGAATAATGCACGGTGCAATATGTGACCTTGGGGTGTGGCTCAACAAAAGAGATTGAGAGTAGTAAGGGGTGAGACGTTAATGTCGTCTTTTGAGACAGGGAGCACTACAAATGCAGACATTGACAAACATCAGTCTCAAATCTTTAGCCCTTCCATATTCTTTTTCCTATCCTCATCTGTACATCCGTCTACACAGCTTCAGTAAAACATCAATGAGCTTGGCAAGGGGAGAAGGTAGTACAAGCAGTCGGCATAAGCAGGAACCTTGTCATTTTACCTCTTACACAGGACTGTCAAATCTTTTGTCTTGGTTTCAAGCCATCGTCCTGCCACCCCCAAACAGTCACAGTCACACAAACACCAGCCAGAGATTGGCTTAGCCATCAATTATCTCCTTGGTTGATGCAAGAATAATTTATCTTAGGCTTTCGGGATCACTCGGGAAGAAACACCATGCAAAAGTTTTATGAATCCGAGGAAACTGAGCTTTCCATCAGCGTGTCTGATCCAGTCTTGGAGAACAACATGAAGAGGGACAGATGGACCAAGGCCAAGTTCCTGGCAAACCAAAGATACACGATCAACTATGTTAAGTAACCATGCATAACCTGTATAGAGGACAGCTCAAATCATACCGATGCAAGTTCTTCGATTACAATAGGCCGGTTGCCCTCCTTGTCGAATAGTTCATATGCACGCCGAGCGTGCTGTTCCCAGGTCTCCAAAGCTTCCATCTGATAAACACTGATAGCAGAAGCCGCAAACTCCTCAAAATCCAATTTTCTGTACTGAAGAGTGCACACCTAGTACCATGACGTGGGCAGGTAAGTGGTCATCTCAGTCAAAAACTAATAAAATTGAAGATAATACAAAGGAGGCTTACCGTGTTAACAAAGTCAACCACCCTGGAATCCTTCATCGCATCCGTAGAATTCTTCACCAAGGTCTGCAAATTTCAATTTACTAATTCAGCAATTGCATGCTATAAACTGGATTAAATGACCAAGGTAAGATTACCGACCGCTTTCAAATTTTGCAAGGAGATATAACCACTCTTGTTTGGACCCAACAATTCAAACTGCTCTTTTAGATAGAAGAGTTGATTTGTTGTCAGCGTCTTAGCAAGGGCCTGCAAAATGTATGAAGATCCCTTAAAATGGTTCATTGCTGATACTATAGGAAGTAAGGACAGAATGGTGTGAATTATGAACCAACTAGACCGTGCAAACAAACGACAATAAGAAGTAGAGCAAGGTAAGGAGTAGCACCACTAAAAGCAAAAGGAACACACGTGATAATGGTATAACCAGGTCAACTAGCACAATAGCACATAGATAACTCGGTGCACTTAGAAATTCAAAAGGCAGATTAATCATTTGTAGGCAAAATAATTTTGCAAGAGACGCACTACATGCCATAATTAGAAACTGATAACCCCAAGCAGTGTAGAGCATCAATTCAAGGTAAGTAAACGGAACAGTTATCTCAAAGCCAGCATAAGATTGATGCATAATTTTTCCTGGTCTGATCAAGTTCAAGTGCATACCCTCAAAGCAGACTTCCGCAATGAAGATGAACTGATATAAGCTCTCATAAGCTTGTAGATTATCATATCTAAAGGAATCTTCACCTGTTGAGCATTACGGATCCATGGATGACCTGCAGATACAAAGTAAACAGCTAAGCATTGGTACAGAAGAATGTACTGTGCAACACTGCCAGACATATTCGGTGCTTACTGAGAGCTTGTGCAGCAGTCATCCTCTTGCGGTAATCCTTATTAAGCAACCTTTTTACAAAGTCTTTAGCTTCAGCTGTGAGAGTAGGCCATGGGGCCTCATCAAAGCTTGGTTCTGCCTTTAGGACGGCTCTGAATATTCCTGATTCGGTGCGTGCCCAGAAAGGTCGGCTTCCACAAAGCAAAATGTAGGCGATTACTCCAATGCTCCACATATCTGCCTCGGTACCGTAAGATCGATGAAGCACCTCAGGAGCAACATAATACGCACTTCCAACAATGTCATTAAGTCTTTCATCTGAAGAATATAATAATGATTTAGTATCCCAATACAGTTAGATTCAATCTATCAAGGATAAAATATTAAACAAGGATACAGATGGAGCTCTATTAGACCAACCTGGCTTTACAAAGTCAGACAAGCCAAAGTCTATGACCTTCAAGGCAGAGGTTTCATCCTTTGATGTGAACAGGAAATTCTGGGAAAAGAAACATAAATATTTCATCATTGCAACAAGAAATGCAGTACAATATTACATATACTGATAGTACAATAGTTCTTTGGGAGTTAGATAGTGATCCAGAAAATTATCAAAAACAACTATAGAAGACGAATGACATATCCAGTGAATGCCTTGATTCAGTTTGAGCATAGTAGCAGTAAAAATTTTCCAGGTTGATAATAATAACTAAATGCAATAAGATTCATTAATATAAGCTATTGATGTATGATAACAAACCTACCTCCGGTTTCAGATCCCGATGAACAACACCTTGAAGATGGCAAAATGATACAACACTCAAAATTTGCACCATGACAACCTTTGCATCTTCTTCAGAATATTTTCCGCCTCTGAAAACCAAAAAAAGTCACAGCTATAATCATCAGAATCCCAGCAGAATTAGTAATAAGAATTGTTCCAAAACACAGATTACGGCCCTATACGTACCTTGCCAATATCCTATCAAGTAGTTCACCTCCTTTACATAACCTGAAACAGAAAAGAAACAACTATAATAAGCTACATATAACCATGTGATGGAGATTGCAGCAAGCACTGTCATACATGTAGGTTAAATTCTTAAATAGTTACAACTGATTGACCATAATCCTAAAATAAAATGGCATTTGCATTATCAAGATCATACAATAAATTTTTGAGATCAAATGGATAAATTCCTCCAAACTGAACATGATGATGTATTTGAATCAATACTTGGACATCTGAATTCTCGTATACAATTTCATGGGCTTTTCATCAATGAGATTAGGGCTTTGGATAGGGATGCAAATGGGCCAACCCTAGGGTCACCTTTGGCCCTCTCTAGTTCATTTGTTTGTACTAAAAACTTGATTTCTAATCTATTTAGTACAAATAATTGAACTAGGGAGGGCCAAAGGCGGCCCTAGGGCCAACCCATTTGCATCCCTAGCTTTGGATGATGATAATGGCATAACAGGACAGGACTAACCTAATATTCCACCATGATGGATTCCATTTTTATTGCAAACAGATTAAGATTTATAAACCTCCTAATATACATACACAATGGCAAGAATGACATGCATTGCAACAACATAAGAAGGCAGAAGTTAAGAAAAGGTATATTGTATGAACAAGTGCACACTTACTCCATAACTATATACACATTATCTTCGTCTTCAAAAGCATCATAGAACTGCACTAGGTTGCTGTGGCCTGTCAGAGAACTCAATATTCTCACTTCTCGTCTGACATCTTCAATGGCTATAGCAGTCGTCATCTGCCCACAAATTTCATTTGGTGAGACTAGAAAGCAACTTTAAATATGTATTTAAACAGTTTGCACAGGCAGATAAAAACAAACAAGTGGATTGTCTGAAAAAAGCACACAACTCACATGCAAAATATGGAAATAAAGTCATATATTAGACCATTTCAATATGATTAACTGAATATATTACTGGTTAGAGCATGCAACTACAATAAATAACAGCAGAAAGAGTCAACCAAAAACAGTTCTGCCATCCAACCTTCATTTATCAACTAATTGGGCAACATACGTGGATCTCGAAGCACAAATTATGACCTATCCAACAACCAACAACTGTTCTGCTCAATGTTGTACAACAGTGCACTAGACAGACAATAAGTGATCAATTATAGGTGCCAAGAGATATAAAATGCCTCTTGCTGGCATTAACGCCTGCGGGACAGAAATAGCTATATAGCACAACAAAAGTAAATCAAAATGCATGCCATTTACAATGAAATAACTTATCAAATCTGCATTTGATTTGAAATCCAAAAGGAAAAAACCAAACCCTTATCGGCATAAATTAGACTTCACTTTCTCCCTGTAGAAATGCCAACGAGCTGACTTTTCCAGGGAAAATGAATCAAGAAACCCAACATTGCTGCCATTCTAGGATTGACAGAGGAAGAACACAAGCACATGGAATGTGAGTAGCTGTGGGTGGGACATTATGGCCTTGCATGCACAACAGGAAGATTGCCAGCTTTGCCCATAAAAGCACTGGACTAGCTGGAGTGCTGAGCCTCTACAGGGTCTTAATTAAATGAGCCTTCATACAATAGCAGGGAGAGAGGCGCAATGAGTAAACTCTTCCAACAGAATTGAAGTACCAAGCTGTGAAACCTTTTGACCTGCAGAATCCATCCACCCACCGATGACACGTGAGAAAAGGAGATGGTGGCATACTGGATGGCATGGAGGACTGGGCAACCTTCGCCACAATGAGCATGCCATGAAGCCCATCAATGCACGAGGCAGTCCACGTCCGGATGGATGAGCTCCTCCAGTGCAGTGAATGAGTGAAGCCGCGGCATGAATGTCGATCACGAGCACTCCGGGAGCTAAACGAAAACGAGGGGTGCAGGCACACAGGTAAAGGTGCCTCCTTTTCTTCAATCTTTAGCGTGCTTGAACCAAGCAACGTCTCTTCTACCAAACACTGGGTGGTGATGTGTGACGTGCACCTGTCTTAAGTTCAGATATCTACGATGTGCAAGAACACCGTGACAAAATCGAGCTAGGATCCAGAATCACAAGCCTAGCAACTGAACCTGACCACCCTGAACGGATGTAGAATCCATATGCAAGTATCAGTCAACACCTAGAGAATTCGAGGTGAAACAAAATATTGGATCTTAACGACAAAACTGATCAGAAACAGCATCTTTTAGGCATGTTAATATTCAATCATGCCGGGTTTGACAAAAAAGAAAAGGTCAAGTATAGGGAATGCAACATAACAGAGACACCAAGAAGTTGAGCGGCAAACGATGCAAGCAACTCAAGAAGATGGGCATGGCAATGGCGGGGGAGAAGAGGTGGTGTGGGTGTCTGACCTTGGCCTTGGGGATGACCTTGACGGCGACGTCCTCGCCCTTATGCTCGCCCTTCTTGGCCTTGGCGGCGCAGGTGTAGCCGAAGTGGCCGCGGCCGACCTCCTCGCCGAGCTCGTACTTGGCGAAGAAGTGCTTCGCGAAGCCAAAGCTCTTGTCCAGGCCCAGCTCCGGCTCGCCGCCCTCTGGGATGGACGCCTCGTTGGGCTTCACCGAGCCGTGCCGCCGCGCCAGGAGCGCGCGGATGTGCTTCGCGGGCGACGGCGGCGGGAACGGCCGCTTGAACCCGCCGCGCGCCGGCGTTGACGCCACGCTCGAGTTGGCCGGCGAGCTCTTGTAGCTCGACGGCGGGAGCGGGCTCGGCAGGTAGAACGGGAACTTGGGCTGCTTCGGCGTGCCCGGCTTCGCCTTTCCCGCCGGCGTCGGCGAGGACGCGCCGTTCCCAACGCCGGCGGCATCGACGGCGCCGGAGGCTACATGGGCCCCCTTCTCCTCCGCCTCGGGCTCCGGGATTTGCTTGTCCTTGCCGTGGCAGAGACCCATGGACCGGATCAAGAACAAGCGCGCTCGTGCTCAACGACCCCAAATCAACGCAAAATTGGCAAAATTACCTCCGAATTCTCCAAGAAACGAGACAATCTTGGGTCAGAGAGGCATCATGCCTTTAAAGGCCCCGAGAAATCAGCCTGAATTGCCCGCAAGGGCCCCCATGCCATCGCCCTCCAAATTCTTGCCCAAACAAGAGCCAAGAACAGAAAGGAAAGGAACCTTCAGGCGAAGAACTTGCCCAAAATCTGGATCCCAAGAACCGGAAAACCAGGCCAAAATCCTCCCCTGGGTGCGACCACGCACAGAGCCCAGGCACAGCGGAATGCCAGCGAAAGGGAGAAGCCTGGATGGGTGGTGGATCAGAGCCCCGAGAGCCGCAGCAGCAAGAACATATTCCTTGATTCTTGAAGTGACCAAACAATTGGAAAAGCTGGAAGCTTTGGTTGAAAGGCTTGGATCAGAGGGAGGAAATGGGTGCACTGGAAAGAAATAAAGGAAAAGAAACAACTGGCGAGTGAATCTTGTGTGAATTGGGAGGGGAGAAAAGGGGGAGGAGATGGAGGAGGAGGAGGCCCTGCCTGCCCTGCTTGGTTGCTTTCTTTTGAGCTCTTTTCTTTTTGAAGGTTTTTTCTTTCTTCTTTCTATCTTCCTTTTCCTTTTGGCCCCCTGCCTTTTCTTTTCTTTTGTAACCCTCCCTCCTTGTGTGTGTGTTCCTGTGCCAGTGCCTCTGCCTTGCTGCAGAGGAGAATGGGGGAGTGGGGGCAAGGTGGCACACTGCCATGGGTGACATTTCTTTTGTTTCTGTTCTTGTTGCCATCTATTTGTTGGTCATCGCTCACTTCAGTCTTCAGGGCAAAAGAACTACAGTACTTACTAATCTGTCAATACAATATGTGCATCCTTCTTTGTGGCAGCTCACTATCATACAAATGGAATCTCTCCTAGAATGAGCCTGTCTGTCAAATACAAGAAGAGTTCAAGCATGCAATCCTAGTTGTTCGATCAAATTCGGTGCCATAACGTCAAAGGTATAAACTTCTGTTCTTTTATTATTCTATAGGACAACATGTGAGTATTAAAAATTAGGGGGAAAAACTGCTATCCAATGGTTCGATGGTTTTCGCTAAAAACTAAGCACCTTGCTGTTAAGTGGTTTCCCCATTTCGACTATTGGCGGTTCAGAATTTCTTCACTAGAAGCTTTAAATACATATTTTATAACACTATTCGCTGCACGTTCTATCCATCTTTTTAAACATTCTTTACACTTTACACTACATTGTAAAAGATTAATTTGCTCCGCTAGACACTTATTTCTACACATTTTATTTTACATATTTTCATTCGGATGCTTAATTGCGGATAGAAACTTGGTTTTGTGAACCTGGAAGAGAACATATGGAGATGTTTGTATCTAAAGTTTACATCTTATATTTTGATTAAAAAACTTCTGACCTGCTGGTCACATAAATTTACAGGGGTGGCTGGGTGAGAATCTGTGTCTCTGTCTCACTCTCCCCCCTTCTCTCCAATTCCAGAAGGCACAGCAAGCACTGGCTGTCCTTGTGAGCTCCTCCAATCCAACCTCCCAAAGTATTAAACAAGGGGAGTAATGGAGGCATCAATGCTGCTTGCTTAGTACTCCCCTGTTGTGATTCATGGCCTTAGCTAAGCATGTTGACTTGAGCCTGTGGATTCGGGATTTCTGATTGGCCTGCCATTTGACCTTCAGAACTGACCTGCTTCCTGGTTTTCCTGTCACTGGCTCACTGTGATGTTGAGTCAGAATTTTAATTACTTCAAGTTGTGATCTTTCACCGGAAATGATGACATGGGGAGGCATGAGGTTGAGTCAGTATAATATGGAACGTATTAAAGAATTTCTACATGCGTCTTTTTCTCCAACGACCGAAATGGATCGTTGCTATTTTCATTGGAAGTAGGAGAAATGTGCACTGCGCAAGTAGCTGAAGGCAGAGAGAAGACAGGGAGGGGTGTTGGTTGAGTCCAAACCGAACTGCAAGAAGGTACTACCCAACCAGATGGGAGACCACACGGCAATGCTAGAGCAGGATACCCTCCTTGATCCCATTGGCGATGATGCCCGGTGGTAGCTAGAATTGGGAGATCCGTTGAACTAAATTGCATACCTTATGGAACCAATCAAGAAAGCAAATGGCATTTTCATACTCTCTTAATATTTTGCTTTGCACATGTTTAAGGCATATACGATGCAGGTGCTTATGAAAAAAAAAGTTTTTTTTTATAGCAAGGACCTTTTCCATTAGTTAGGACACTTTCAAGTTACAAGCCAAGAAAACAGGAAATAACAACATCCTCCTAGGGTTGCATCGAAAAGCTCCGTAAGCTTCTAGACCATCTCCACACACAAGCCCTGAATACAATGGAGACAACAGGCTAATAAAGCAGCAGCAGACTACAACCCCTTCCTCTGACCGATTCCTCTTTGGTTGATGGAGTAGCAGATCAACATCACCAAAATTATTTTGACATCAAGCAAAGTTACCTACAAAGCACAAGTCTTCATCTCACTGCTACATGAGGATAGTGAGTTGGAGCCACCGCCGCCGCCGTCTTCCACAAGACATGCATTCGAATCTCACCCTACTTCCACCAAGCTTGCTCTCTCCATCCTATGAGCATCTTCTTCCTCCTCATATCCAAAGAACACCTAGGAAATGAAGACGATGTTGAGGTCTTGATTCAAAAGTTGCTCCTGCAAAAAGATTCAATGGCTGACGAACACACCTTTTATGATCAACAGAACATCGACGTTGTCGAGGTGCACCGCCATGAAGTCCCTATATGTCCTTGCTCTTTTTATTAACTGCTTGGAATCTAGCCCTAAAACTACTTCTGTACATCCCCAGAGCAAGACCCCAATCTCCCTCACCTGAAACCCGGAGGCAGCCAGAGGCAACGGCGCCTTCGCTTAGCCCTTTAAAAAAAATGGTTTTTGTCGTCTAGGATAGCACTAATGCCCGCATGATGTTTAGGAATCTACCTAGAGGAGTTTGTAACATGTAGGGACCTATATAAGTATCTTTGATTTGGATAGGAGGTTTTATGTATTGTTGCTCAGTAAACATCTTCTTATTTAATGCTAGTACATGGACACCATAAAATTGTGCATGCTCAATTCAAGTTACAAAGCAAAATGCCTTTTGCTAAGGCACCTTGAGCATCTTTCTGGGACTAGGGCCTGTTAATGTATGATTTAAATTTTATAGCAAGTTAAGTCTAGCAAAGCATAGATGAGACTCTTCCAGTGACGAAGTTTTAAGGTGCATAACACATATCTCCACAAAGTGGGGGTCGGCTGACCCATTGGGTGATTGGGTCACCTCGCCCTATGGACGCCTATGGGTGTAGGGGACTCCCCTTCATCCTGATCAAATGTTACTTACATATTTGTTTCCATGTTTGTTTCGATCACCTAATACATGTCAATTATAAAAGGATTTTTTTCGTGTATGCCATTATAAAGATTCGATTCTTCAGTTTTGCCATTACAAAGTCGATATTGTTATTGATGCCATTATTCTTGTATCTATCTATCACCCATGCCATTCTCGGGCATTTCTGGGTATTTTCTCCTTATACGCGAACCTAATACGAAAGAAATAGACCTCCGACACATAGGGCCCACTTGTCATCCTCTCCCCTCCTTCTTCCTCCTTCCTCCCACCTACCAATCTCCAACCGCCGCCGCATCTCGCCGCCGCCGGCGCCGCATCTCGCGCCGGCGCCGGGGGAGAGCCCCGTGCTGCGCACCAAGTTCTACGGCTGCCTCCGCGCCTTCCTCTTCCTGTCCATGCTCCTCCTCGCCGTCGACATCACCGCGCACACCCAGGGGTGGCACCTCGCTGCCCCCGTCCCCGACCTGCTCGCCGTCAAGGGGCTCTTCACCGCCGGCTATGCGTCCTGGATGCGCGTTCGCCTCAAGCACCTCACGCTAGTGCTGCAGTTCCTTGCCGCCGCCGCATCTCGCCGCCGCGCCCTGCCACCCGGCTACTTGCCGTCCGTCGTCACCCCGCACCTCACCGGCCATGGAGAAGAAAGAGAAGAGAAGGGGAGAGGTAGAGGAAGGAGGAGGAAGAAGAAGATGACGAGAGGATGACATGCGGGCCTCGCCTGTCATGAACGTATTTTAATCGTATTTGATTTAGTGTACGCTGTAAATCCTCCGAAATACCCAAAAATGGCATGGGTGAAATTAGATTGCAAGAATAATGGCATCAATAACAATATCGACTTTGTAATGGCAAAACTGAATAATCGGATCTTTATAATGGCATACATGAAAAAAAACCATTAAAGGGATTATAAAATTGTACATGAAGATAAACCATATTTAAATCTTCCTGTATTTTATAACTCCCGTAAAAGTTTCTATTATCTGGCACTCATGTTTTTCTTTTGTGCCTATCAATTTTTTACCAGGCCTAGATTTCGGCCCTTTTTTGCCAAAAAATAGCCTTTTGTGACGTGCAATATGCCTGATAAACTTGAAACTGTTCGGATTCTGGGAATTTTTCCTGATCCATGTTTTCAAATGGAAACTTGATAGTTAAATGTGAGAAGATTGTGTCAACTTCGAATAGAACATTTGAAAGGGCAAGTCCTGTCGGTCAAGGTTTTAGAATTCCTATCGCAGAGCCAGAAATGTCAAGTTCTGTGGATTAGAGGAATCCTCCATAGAACTTTCTGAACAGAAATCTGACACCGTGAGATTAAGATGTGCAAGAAATTCTAAGCATAACTCTAGATGAAGGAACAAGTGCGGTTGGTTTTATCTGTTAAAGGAGTAGATTCGGTCAGTCAAATACCTTGAATCGCCATTTCCAACTGAAAGGGAAGGCAGATAAACGTGCATTCATAAGCTGGAAATACAGTGAGCAGAGTTTCTCCCTACACATGCTCTAGAATAACTATTCCTTTTGTTTTGTACTCCCTCCGTTTTTAAATATTGTCACGGTTAACTTTTGGACACAATGTTTGACCATTAATATTATTCAAAAAAGCTATGTAAATATTTTTTTATTGTGACTTGTTTTATCATACATATTTGTATTAAATTTTTAAATAAGACGAATGGTCACGGTGACAAGTATTTAAAAACGGAGGGAGTAGTCTGTACAGGCGTGCACATACAAACCCTGCTACCAGTGAGCTGCCACTGCGTTCTTTCCACCCCCTTGATTGAAGCAGTGCGCTCTACATTGGGATGATTGGGGGCTGCTTCATCCACCTCCAAACAAAAAGAAGCAACAGGCAACTTCAATGGAATTGTCTATTTCTATTGTCCTCTCTGCTGCACACTCACACAAAGGAAAAGGTTGGAATTAGTATTATATGCATGTTGGGACTAGGGTTGTCACCTGCTTAGCTTCAGGTTGGGTTCTCCATCCAGCATCATTGGTCCTAATTATTCAAACACTCATAGCACTTGACATAATCCTGATTTATTTTTCTGAATAGCTAAAGGTATAGCTATTTTAACCACTCATCTGATCAAGCACAAGAAATCCAGTGAGTTTCATGGGTAACTGTAACGAGTAAAAAGCTAGTGCTTGTTGCCATTCATGGTATGGGGCACTGTGACCTTCAGATTCACCAAATCCCAAATAAGCCAAGCAAAAAAAAAGGCCCTCTTCTTGTTTTTAACAAGCAGTTAGAGAATATTTAGGGAGAACATTGCTTTCATCACCCACTATCTGCTTAATGGAATGCCTCCCTAGTTTGTTTGCCCATCCTGGAGGTCCACTCGGGCATTGCCCATTGAAAAAAGAGCAGAACACGGGGACAATTCGGTTGAGGAATAAAGAGAGCAAAAGTATTAAAAAGACAGGCGTACTTACAGCAAATATAACAGCTACGTCCACAAACTGATGAAAATTTATCCTAGTTTTGCGGTTTGTACAGTTTTTTTTTACCGAACAAACAGACGTTCTAGCATTTCATTTTAAGAAGTGAACTATACAGTACAGAAAGCCTCTAGCCACGGCTAGAGGGAAGCCTCGAAGGGATTACGTATGGTCAACTCTAGCGTCGTGCTTAACCTGCTCTAGCACCATCGAAGACGATAGGTTAACATTATGAAAAATGCAACGATTTCTCTCTTTCCAAATGTTCGAGATGGCAAAGATGATCAAACCATTTAGGACACGCTAGCTTAGCCGCCTTCCCAAAGGTGAGGGACGAGACACACAACCACCACTCGCAAAACTTATCGTGAAAGCAATGAAGAAAGTGCAAACAGCAACGAAGAAAGTGCAATGGGTAACAAGATGATCGGTAACAAGATGGTCAATGGTATTTGTTTGACTTCGACAGATTTGTTAGAATTTGTGTCGAATACGTGTATGTAGTTGGTTATGTGGGATTTGAGTTGTAATAGGCAGGGGTGGGTCGTATCAGGGTCAAACTCGTATTTTGGTCTACACTATAAATAGGGAGATATCTTTGGTATAACTTGTCATGACAATCTAAACGTAGCGCAGGACATGCATAGGTCAGCGGCCGATTTGTGGCCAAGACTCAAGTGGTCCGGTGTGCTTGTGCTGATTGGGAGAAGCGCTCATAGTTAGAGTTCCGTAGACATAGGTAATCGTGTTGAACTACGTTATCAAATATCGTGTCTTGGCGATTAAAAATCTAACATGACAAAGAGGACAGAGGGGATGATGGGGTCAGAATTTCCTAGCCAGGGCATCTGTTGTGTGGATGAGTCCATGGAAAATCAACCAGGCGAAAAATTTGCACTTGTTCTCGGTGTACGCCTTCCACGTGATGTTGCCCATGGAGGTAGGACACTGCCGAGAAACTGGGCACGGTAGGCCAGCAGTCTGTACATTAAGCCTTGGTCCAAGTAATCCGAGGGTATTCGGCTTGGTAGAGTTCACTACTAAAAGCCATGAAAAATTGTTACAAATTATCATAACATATAGGCTATATAAAAATAACAAAATTTGCTACAGTAATACGCAACAGTGCGTGACGCTGAAAAGAACAAGGTCTTGGTCTTCAGATACCCTACACTCAAAAAAAAAAATGTGTTTGGGCCTTGTTCTTTTCAGCGTATCGTTGCGTTGGCACATTACTGTAGCAAATTTGAGAGCCCTTAAAAAGAGGTCGAAAGATTAGAAAAAAATAATTAAAAATAGTTTTAGGATTTTTGGAGTGACTACTAAAAGCCATGAAAAATCGTTACAAAGTATCATAGCACGTAGGCTATATAAAAATAATAGATTTTGCTACAGTAATACGCAACGGTGCGTAACGCTGAAAAGAACGAGCCCTTGGTCTTCAGATACCCTACACTTAAAAACATATATGTCACCATTGGGTTCTCCAGATGTGAGCTTTGATCGCAAGTTCTATTCAGGTCTAGAACTCATGATTTGTGAACTCTCATGCATCCATCATCTCGCTTCCAAAAGAGTGAGCATTTCTACTCATACCTCCAACCTCCATGTTTTGCAGCACAAGTTTATTCCTACCGTTGGAACTAGGAGGAAGGATATTGTTTTCTGAAACCTTTTGGAAACCATAAGCTATAATGATGCTTCTCCTCTCCTTTACCTTTCCTAATCATTTTGCTTGCATATCTCTGTGATTCTCTGAGATTCAGTTTGTCACACTTTGCAACTATAATATGTTCTACCGAGTGGATTAAAGAACTTGCAAGAGAAGCAAGCACTTGAAGATGGGAACAAAAAAAAACAAAGTTGTTGGGGGAAGGATATAGTAAAGATAGAGGAACAAGGGGTAACATGGACCAGGGTTACTTTCATGCCATCGCAAGAAAACCCCCTTTGCAGTTGAGCCATGCAATCCTTGCGGATTACATAAGCTTCTACTTTGATTGCGACCATTTCAGTATCTGTCATCACCTGTGCAGAAGCCTCCATTTTGGTTTTCCTTTTGATAGTAGATAAAAAAAAGAGTAGTTAGATAGTGCCATTCCAAACAGGAAGCAAGCATGTTGCATTTGCACCTCAGCCTCTCACATCAGCAAAACTAATTACAAGTGGTTCTTGCACAGAGCATGCATGACATCATACAAGTAGAAAATTGCCCACATCTTTGTCGGTAAACCGTTTTTTACAAGCAATTAAATCTCTCTCGTTTTTGTTATATGTTGGCCTCTATTAGTATTACATCTGGCTCTCTAATACCATAACCAACAAGCAATTAATATAGCCATCTGGTGAACTGAAAATGACAAGTACTGACAAACCAAAACCTGCTAGCTATACTGCCATTTATTTTACTCTACATTTATTTTAGACCAAACGTGACATTTAACTAAAATTTAGGTACAATTTTTTAGCAAATCCCTTTTCTTAAACCTACACTTTTGAAACAATTAAGATGATCAAGCAAAAAGGTCTTACAGGGATAGTCAGAAATGTTGCTTTTGTAGTTAAATGAAACCATTTAATACTTTTTTATTATCAGTTCGCTAGATATATGTGACACATTGTTCATATAGCTCTAGGTTTGGCTGCTCCTTGGAAGACATTCGAGGGAGCATTGACTTTTAGGAATAAGGTGACTCTATGAAAAAATTTGATTGGCATGACTACCTTTTTTTGGTCCATTTAATTTTGTTGAAATGATTTGACTTTTGAGAAATGTAAAAATGTTTTTTTTTCGCTCAAGGCATATATATACTAAGGCGCGCATTGGCTAAGATATCAGACTACCACTTCATAAGGACGATGAGCGGAAATTTATCATCATGACATGTCGATATTTGGAAGTAGTGTTTGAATTTCTTCAAATAATCGTTATGCTTGGAGAACTAATAATAGAATGTGTGCCGCTTAACTATGTCAATTTCTTTCAAACCTTGTTTTGTAATTATGTTATAAGAACTATACTGGGTTGTGTACATCAATTTAGAGGCCAAATGCAATTTCATTATTAAAAAAACTTTTGAAACGATTACATGGATATGCATGACCACTAGCATGACTTCATTAGGGCATGTACAATGCTAGAGACAGCTGCTGTCTCTAAACTATTGCCATGTCACCTAGAGACAGCTCTATAGACGGTGTATACAATGGGTAGTCTATAAGTTGTCTATACATTCATTTAAAATAGTTGCATGGAGATTAAAACTGTGGGGATCAATTGTGCATGTCTTATTTGTGGCCTAAATATTTCCACTTCATCGTTATAATTTGATTTTGATACATGTTATATTAAATTTATATAAAAGCGGAATATGGATCATATAATAAGATAACTCATGGATAACTAAACACATCAAGCGCTCCTATAGCGTTGCCAAATATGTTCAACTAAATCATTCTTTAGCTGGACATGTGTTGGTCAAGCACGAATAGCGGAATTCCTTTGTAGTACATGCTCCAAACAATAACAGTACGATTAATAAACATAATTCAGCATAAGATCTCATATGACAACCATAACAATACGGCAATATACAGTGACAACCATATAACAGTACCAGCATGGATAGCAAAAAGAGCTCATATATAGATAGCAAAAGGAGCTCATACATATATAAGCGTATCACTTAATAACCATCTCAGTTCAACAATACATAGCAAAAGAAGCCCTGTCATCATCCATCCTTGACCTTTGCTTGAGATCCCCATCACACTGCATGTTAACAAAATTTTCCATAAGTTAGGCCATAAATAGTCTTCAAATCAGTTAGTAGTACGGTTAATAAAAGAAATCGATAGTGGATTAGGACTTTAAAAAATTTACCTATCAAGCATCGCTAAACAACTTCTTACCCAAACATTTGACTGCCTTCATGTGCTCAGCTCGGATATCATCAGGCATGCTACTAGTGTCTCGAGACATGAGCGACATGTATGTTTCCAGCATTTTTGCCTCCTTATTCTCCTTAGAGGCTTGATGAGTAAGTCTAGCTTGATGGGGAGGACGAAGCCGGCGCCCCAATGGGAGAACGAAGGCAGCGCCCTAATCTGGGGAGGGAGAAGCCGATGTCAATTTGGGGAGGGAGAACCCGCGCTCGATTTGGGGAGGAAGAAGCCGTTCGCGCGCAAAAAATTCTGGAGACAGTGGAAATCGCCGCAAGCCCACAATTGATCGCGCATAGGAGACGACTGCTGGTACAACGCGCGTCGACTCGTCGCCAGGCCGTCGCTCCAACCTAGTAAACTGCGCTAGCGTCGTCGCTTGGTGAAGCGACACCTCTTTTCTCTCTCCCATTTCTCTCTCATACACGTCAGCAAATATATGACATGGCATCTTTAAGAGACTGCTTAGAGACAGCTGAGTTGGAGCATTGTACATGCCCTTAGCCGAGTCAGATGACAATAAAGCGCTTGACTAATTTAAGTCTGAACTAATTAATATTTGAAATTAATCAACGTCAATACATTGCTGTACAAAAAGGCGTTAAACAACTATACGCCACTAATCAATACTCCCTCCAGTTTCATAATACTTGACATTTTAGATTTGTTTTAAGTCAAAGTTTTAAAATTTTATCTATAAAAATCTTTTAAACTATTTAAATTGTGTACATAAAAACCTCATATAATTTGTCTTGAAAAATACTTTCATGATATCATATTTTTGCGGATTTTGTAGATTTATTTTGTTAGTAATTGATGGTCAAAGTTGCATTTCGAAGATCATGTCAATGTCCAAAACAACAAGTATTATAGAACTGGAGGAAGTATATCGTAAAAAAACTGAATTGATTATTTATGTTGGAATAAGTAAATTGTTTACTCTTTTCCATGAGTTTAGGTCCCATTAGTTTAGACTTTTGGGTCAATTGATCGGTGCCTGAGGTATCAGAGCCCAAGGTCACGAGTTCGAATCTCGACCGACACAATTAATTAAGTAGCCCACTTATTTAATAAGGGGGTGTTGGATTAAGTGAACTGCCCACTCTTCCTCGTCTCGTTCCCAACATCCTCAAGTTCATAGTCACATTCAATTTCTAGAGGTTCTTATGAGAATTTAGAAATCCGGCGCTTAAGAAAGCAAAGAATTTTGCCCAATAGAATGATTTTGAATATTATTTTCTTGGTAAAAAAACTTCGCCCAGTTTTGAATTGTCAAGCAAGAGCTTTATGTGAGAGTGGAGATTGTAGAAGGTGAATAATGAATTTATAATAGTCAATCTACCTTTAATGGACTAGCGCGGGCAAGCGCCAATGTCTAGAGCAAGAGATGGAAGTTTGGGTTAAGAATGTTGTCTCGTGCCCTCCCTTATCTTGTTCCCGACATCCTCGAGTTCGTAGTCAAACTCAATTCCTAGAGGTCCCTATGAGAATTTAGAAGTCTGACGCTTTAAAGAAAGCAAAAAATTCCACCGAATGGAATGATTTTGAATCAATTTCTCGGTAAAAAAACCTTCACTCAATTTGAATTGTCAAAGCAAGAACTTTCATGTAAGAGTGGAGGCTCCAAAAAATGAATTATGAATTTATGTGGTAGGAGATAATAATAAATCCATCTTTCATGGACCGACGCGGACAAGCGCTGATGTTTGAAGCAGGATATGGAAGTTTCGGTTGAGGGGACCGTTAGCGGGACACCGAAGGAAAAAGGGGCTAATCCAACCAATCATATCCAAATTTTCGCGCTAATTCAACCAATCATATCCAATTGTTCACGCATGTAGTAAGGGTTGGGAGTGCAAACAGGTGAATCGGATTTTGTAAACTCTATTTTATGAATAGAATCACAATTCATGCCAACAGTAACAATGGGTAGTTCGTCGCAGGCCTCTAAAACGCTTTCACACCCACTGTAGGATAGGACTGCGCTATCTCTAGACCCTTTTGAAAAATGGCAAGAGGAATCCCCTCACGTGAGGGGGAGTGTTGGAATAAGTGAATTATCCACAGTTTTCCATCAGTTTAGACTTTTGGGTCAACATACCGTGTCTCAGTCCAATGCTGAAGCTATGTATCGCGGAATCGTTGAGGTTTGTTGGTTTCGCTAACTTCTTCAGGAGCTTCACAACACCCACTACATCAAGCCATTATTGTCTACTACTGTTGATATCTTCACCAAGGACCTGCTTTCCTTGGTCTTCAATAAGTTTCGCTCCAGTCTGAATGTCCATGCCTCTAACATTCCGACTGCGAGGGAATGCTAGCCTCTTGGTCCAATCAGAGCGTTTGTATCCTCATCGTTTTGGCTTTAAAGGAGTGTTGTATAGACGTGCCATGCACACGTGGTATCACCGAACATGTGATCCCCATATTAATGTCCCTGGTATCATTTCTATTCTTCTCGATAATGTTATATAAATCGATGCCTGAACCTGAAATATGGAAAGCTGTCTGGCTATATGTATTGTTGTCCATTCTCATTGCAATATACCCCAAACATTTTTCGTCTATCAATTTGTGCCGTTAGATATTAAAACCCAGTCCAAACCTAACAAAATACTAACATTAATCAAAGATATTCTTGCAGTTGGTTGTGGAGCGACTTCATCACAGAGAAGCAGGTGTTCGTTGGCTACTGAGATGAGCAAGCATCATGCATGCGTATCTCACGTACAGCGTTACAGGACAGTACAGCTCATATGAACCTGCATTGGGGACAGAGCAAGTAGCTCTTTCAATTCCTCCAACTAGTCCTTTCCAACTGCATACCAATGGGCAGCAAAAATACATTCTCATTGACCTGCTTAGCGCTGAATTGCAAGCTGCCATGTTTGAATTCATTCTAAGCAAGAATCCTATCTGTACGTATAATAGTATTAATCAAGCTAGTGCCATATGTCTGCTTATGCCAAATGAAACATGGAAGACTACCAAGCAAAGCATAAGGTCAAATTGTACGAAAAAAACATCGCAGAAGAGAGCAAAATGACTTTTTAAGTGGTACCACATGCCCTGTGAGCCCACATACTGTCAGTGTGAGGCCACAGTTTCATATATCGTCACTGAACTACTGAAGCATCCATGTCATGGAGCCACCAGCTCCAGAAGCTTATGTATGAAACGCATCAGCTTTCCAATCCCTCCCATCATGCTCTCCAAATTATTTACACCCATCTCGACAAAACTTTTTCTCGATCCGGGACGCTGAAACACGAGCAAAAAAAAAAACCAAGCTTTCCTGAACCCTTTTGACCGGCCTAAACTAGCGAAGACTGCACTTGATTATCTCCCTGGCTACCGGCCGGCGGCCGGCGGCCGGCGCCGGTAGCCTCGCTGTCGCTGTGCTCGCCGTGGCCAAATATGCCTCCCAACTGCACAAATGTATGCATGCTGGTGGCCTTGGACCATGCTGGTAGCAGCAACAGGGACGTTGCCAACCAGCTTCAGTTATTAATACTTCTCAAAAAATTGACAGCCAAACAGAAAAATCTTGTAATCAGTTGGAGTTAGGTAGTCATCAGTCATCACTACTCACCACTCACGACTATACTACATATACTACTACTGCTACATGTAGAATATATGCAAAAATGCATGGGCAAGCAATGATTCTCTGTGGCTGAACATTGCAGGGTTCTCTCTCATGCGGCTTGACCAGGCAAGAACTGTATGTACTACCAGGCAAGGAGTCGGGTAGAGAGATGGTTGTCATTAGTTTGCAAACATGCTGCCATGGGGTGGGAGATAACTAAAGCATGTGCACTTGCATAATGTAATGGGGTTGGAATTCTGCTCTCATGTGGATTACACGCCCAATCATTGGGGCAGCCAATCAATCCCTCTTTATGTGCTCATGTTGTGCTTGGGAATCTCTGCAGCTAACATCACAGCCAGTACCTGCAAAGGAAGCCCTATGCAATGCAGCCCAATGCTGCCATGCTATCCTCCTCCCCTAGGTGAAGAGTGTTGTCATGGTAATGGTTACCCTCCTTTTCACTTTTGCTTTAGCCTCAGTACTCAGTAAATTGCTCCTCTTTCTGTGCATCCTTTCAGGTTCTTGGATGGATGCCACTCCTCCCTTTGACCTTACCTCTCCCAGCATAGGATGCGCCGTGAAAAAGCTAAAAGGAAGCCAAATCAATCTAATGCCTTTTTCTGATCTGATGATCTGAAGCAAAGATGCATGCAATTCTATATTCAGTGGAAGGTGGTGGGTTCTAGATCAGACAGCAACGTTGCTGCCGCCTGTAGAAACATCAAACATGATCCGTGCTAAATCATCTAGATGTGTCACTGACATGCGTGGGGCCGTCGATGGCCGTGATTCAAGTGTGACGATTTGTTTGATGATCAACTTCGATGTTGATTTTGTACACGTAGTAGCATTTAGGAGTTATGAAGTGGTAAACAATATGCCCAAATGGATCCCTAAGGTGTCAGTTGCAACGTCGTGTTTAAGAGGGTTCTTGAGCTTCAAAGCGCTGGTCTTTTCATTTGCTACCCGGGGCCCAGTTTGAACCTCCCATATGCCATTTGCCATTTGCCAACGGGTGTTCATGAGTTAATCGCTGATAACAACGTGCAGAGACTTTGCTTATGTTAACAGTAGGCTTTGATTATCCTTGATGGTAGATACGTAGCATGCTGCCTAGCAAGGTCAGGTTCAGAGTTGTTCAGATTTCTAGCTGGGGCAGCTCCGATGCATCAGCGTTTAGTACTGTGCCGCAACAGGCGCACACTACAAAGATCTGGTACAGCACATGGTCCCTTGGCAGGAGCTCCAAATTTGAGCTGCTTCCAAGAAAAGCCGATAATGATGTGGCCGTAGCCTCCGTGACAAAAGCTACATCAGGGAGACCTTGACAAGCTGTCGCAACAAAACTTACAAGATTGTCATGCGATTGCAAGAACAGGCTAAAAAACAAGGCAGGATTGGATCCATATTGCATGCATCGCAGGATCGGAGGGTGAGGATTCAGTTCTGCGAGTGATGTTTGTAAGCTACACCAAACACGAGCTCATGATGATTCAGAGCTTTTCAGACAAGCACCTCAGGCTTACATGACGCCACTGCTTTTCAGCGAGTCTTTCTCGCAGGGACTTCCAGTGTTTGGTCATCTCGCTGATTGATGGTTTGAGAAAGTTGTAACATCAACACTCATGACTCGATGTTTCTTGGATTAACAAAATGAACGGGGCTGTCAAAACAGTTGAATAGCCAGCGCATGAATTGAAGCCATTCATCAATAGTGTGGTATTGTTTCCTCCTCTTCAGAGTTGCAACTACCACATGTTCAGGTCCAGCTTATCATGCATGCATGCAGGAACATTAGCTTTCCCGTTAAGAGGAAATTCCATAATTTTTTTTCATGTCTGATGATCACTCAAGCATTCCATTTAAAGAGGCAAACGGCAGGCAGCCAGGCATCATCTGAGGGTGATGTCAAATATGACACCTTCAAGATTTGAAATGGTTGTTCTTGTCCCATCCACTTCTTCAACATGCATTCCATGTTTTTCAGCTTCCTTCAGTAGTAATGCATCCATGCTGGTCATATCAAGAACAGAAACATCTTGGTTAGGTGATATATGTTTCCTTTTAAAATGATTTATTTATACTGGAACCAGTAAAAAAATAGGAGAAAAAATAAAGAAGAATACATGGGTGCAAAATAAAAGAGATAAATATACGAGTTATGGCAAGCCTGCAAAAAATCTCTATGAAAGTATCAAGGAGAACACAGAAGTAGATCAATTAGTAACAGTAGTACAGTACATTATGGCCATACCAAGTAATATGTCAGTACGCTACCAATTGTAGGTGTCAGAAGTGATAATCTAAACTACTGCAAGCCAACCTGTATATTCTATTTGCTCATGAATGCATCTGGACAATCCGTTTTGCACAAGGGCAATGAACTATCGGGTGCAGAGTATCTGTTATGGTCCCTTCAACATCTCATTCCTCCAACCTTAGCCATCTAAGATTTTACATAAGAGTATCTCCAACAAGTGACAAGCTGACAACAGAATGGGTGGCACAACACTTTGTTTGTCTAAAAACCAGCAAAAGATCTGTAGCTCTATGTGTTATCGCAAAATAAGAACTGTCAGCAAATATATTCTCCTTAAGTGCCCATTAGCACTATATCAACATATGTGTAATCTGCTTTATATTTGGATACATGAAATAATGGTTTAGTAGGCTAATGTTTTGATTATTTGGAGCTATGCAGAACATCTAATAAAAAATGATTTCTAATTTGATCAACGATGTATCTTTGAGAAGTTTTACCCATGGGTACCTCACCTAGTTTTTATGTCAAGATGTTCTAAATGCCATGGCATACGCATACGCTTACACTGGCATGTAGAAAACACAAGCCTATACAAATTTGTCAATTGCCAATTGGTATCCTGAAAAGCTCCAGAACAGAGTATTTTGGATGGATGAAACAAAGAGAACTCCAATTAAAAAGCAAATGTTACATAATAATGGACTATCATATGAACAATACATATTTTGATTACAATTGGGAAATACGATTTAAGTTGGCTTGACTAACATGGAGCATTATGACAAACTGTACTAATCAGCATCTTCTTTTTTGAGCAATAGCTAATCAGCATCTTCTTATGCAGAAGTATTCAAAACTTCACTCAAATATGCCTCGGTCATGCGGATAATGAGTTGAGAAAATACATACACTTTAGCTCGTGATACATAAGCCAATATGAATCTACATTTACTTGCTTGAATACGAAGAAGTCTCTCTATAGTATCAAAGAGACAGGGAATGCTAGATTGCTGGAAGCTTACTGCGAGTCAAGGTCCACAAAACACGATGACGATGATTGATATAAGCAACAAAAAGAGAAAAGATCAGAATAGAAAATAACCATAGTTAAGTAGAGAAGTAAGAAGGATATAGATATCAGCTCCAAGAATGAGATCAAATCCTACAGGATGCTTCCTAATAATATTGTTGATCTGATCATAATTTCCCCACTCTAGCTTCTCAGCTGTCAACACTGCAAAAAGAACACCAATTTAGATCCAATTTGTAGGTAATCATATTTCATTGGTTAATGAATGTCATGGTAATGAAACATAATAAGCTAAAAGTTACGAATTGGTAACCTGCACTTGCCTTCCCAGAAAATGATTGCATCTCTATATTTTTCTTTATAATCTGTGAAACCATTTTTCATCATAAATAGATGTAGCAGTTATATTCAAGGGTGCAATGCAAAGATAACACGATGCCTGTATCATCTATGGTCTATGCCGTCATTTGAAGATATATATTAGCTACACTGAATGGTTGTCACCATATAGATGGGAAAAAACGTTTGCCTATGTAATGTAAAACATAACTACTTAAATAAGCAAATTGCCAGAACTAGCGATTAGTGTTTGAACATCAATTTAAAGTCTCGAAATCATATGGAACATGTCAAACTACGATATATCAGTGGAAGATACTCTGAAGGTTTAAATCTTGCCTCTAGGACTTCATCATTGTGGTCAGTCAATACCACCTCTTTGCAGAAACGGCTGCACAATATGCCAGTAATGCCTAGCAAGTCACAAACTCATAATATTGTCAGCTTTTGTAAAATCACAAATTAAAGAGGACATGACAGAGAATTTTCTCACCAACCCCAGATCCTAACTCAATTATTGAATGTCCCTTCACAGTTTCAGGGTGTTCAGATAGGTAGGTGTTCATCAAAACAGCACCTGGCCATACTAACTGTCCAGTAAGATCATAATCAGCTGCACCAATCAGTAGAATGTTTGTTAGTGGTGATGCCATGTTATTGCTAAGGAAACATCAAACTCTGGCATTCTGTCCTGTGAGATGGCATCATGTTCAAAATCCACCTAGACAAGCTAACATACTCATGGGAGGCTAATAAAACCATCCATATCAGTCATTGCACTGTAGGAACAAACCTTCGTTACAGCATCCTCAAATCTAATATTTTTTGTTCCATGGAAAGGGCCGTCACCAGTAACAAGATAATTACTATGTTAAGCATAGCTGCATAGATATCTGGATGCAAAAGAAGACAGGGAAGACAGAATGAAATAGCACATAAGAGTCGCCTAGTGACAAAAACAAACTAGCCATTCATCAGTCTGATCATGTGGGACGTGGGCCTTTTGATGTCCTGTTGTACTAGAATGACATCGCCTGAGTGGAAGGATTCCCAAACGAGACAAGGTAAAGGTGGTCCTTAGAACCACATGATTGTGTAATGAAAACCCAATTTTCCTTCTATGCAAACAATAAAGAGGAAATGAACAAAACACATGTCACAAGCATATTTGCAAGTTCGACACAGCTTAACCTTTTGACACAGCTCTAACTGCAAAAGCAGAGAAGAGACATTTTCTTCATTTTTTCATGCGTCAGAGACAAAGGAATTAATTGTAATCAGCACCACATGAGATTGGTAAAACAAGGTAACAAGACAGAAACAACTATAATAGTACAGCCATCAGAAAGAATTGATTCAGCAAATGAGTCGACTGGTAGAAGTACTTAGCATAGAGCATTGCAGCCGCTACACAAGCACTGCTGGATCAAATAGAACTATAGAAAAGTTATCGTATATTTACACATAACAATGGTAACTATATTGAGAAGCATAATGCTCAACCAACTAAGTTTGGAAAGCTTAGCACAAGTTCCATCTTAAAGTAGATCTTACACACAACGAACTAGCTAAGTAGCTAGCTACCAGCAAGATGTCACATTACCAATTGAACATTGCAGAAAACTTGTAGAATCCATTTCCACATCACAGATACCATACAGCTCTGCCTAGCAAGGGAGAATGGCAAGGAGCAAGAAGCCATAACTGGAGGCGGCGCGGAGGCAGAGGAGCTCGAGCACTTGGGATCCGAAGGTGAAGGTCGTCATCTCGTAGCTGCCCAAAGCCAGCAACAAAAAATAATAATTTTCAGTCCACCAGCGGCAGCACAGCAAGCAAGCCCACCTCTGCAGAGACCCGGAGGGTGAAGAGGAGCGCCCCCTACCTGCGATCGACGAAGAAGGACGGATCCAAGCAGACTACGTCGTCCTCATCCTCCTCCTCGTCCTCCCGCTTCCTCGCGCCGCCGGCGTCCGCCATGCCCTCACCTCCTCGCTCGCCGCCGGCGACCGGAAATGGAGCTCGCGGCGGCGCCCCCAACCCAAACCTCACCTCGCTTGCAGTATTGGACCATGGACCCCCCCAAGAGCTGCTCATGGGCTACGAACGATGGGCTCCTCCCTATGTGGGCTATAGACGGGCCGACATCTAATTACCCTCGGCCCAAAAACATGATGGGATAGCAGCGGGCGTCTTGGGCCAAGCCCACAAGCGAAGAACGTTCTAGACCTCCCCGGAGAGGCCGGAGCACGTTCAGGTCAGGGGCAAGGCCGTCATTTCCGCCGCCGCGCCTCCTCCCCTTAAAACCCTAAACCCTACACTTACCACTCCACCTTGTCCTTGGAGGCGAAGTAGAGTGTGGAAGCGTCTGTGCCCTCTTGCTTCCTCCCCAAGAAGAAGAAGAAGGCGGCGGCGGCGGCGATGGCGGCGGCGAAGCGCCTGATCCCGTCGCTCAACCGGGTGCTGGTGCAGAAGCTGGCGGTGCCCAACAAGAGCGCCGGCGGCATCCTCCTCCCCGAGACCTCCAAGCAGGTGCCCGTCCATCTCCCATCCCGTCTCGCTGTGTTTTCTCCTCGCGGTAGGTTGCTTCGCGAGCTCTCATGGGACTAGGTCTAGGTGCGAGGGGCGTTCAGGTCGCTGTTTGAGGCGAGGTGTTCCGCCTCTTGGTGGCTTCTGCCCTACTGGAGACGGGCGCGGCTTGTTTTTGTGCAGCTACCTCTTTGATTGGTTCGGTGTGATGTAGTTGCTGGTCAAATCGAGCGATCTTTGGTTGCTTACTGCGTAGGGTAGGTTCCAAATCGTCCGGAGCGGCTTGAAACAAGGAGTTCAAAATGGCGGGCACCGCCGATTCAGATTGCCATTGTCTTTTTTCTAGTTGTTAATTGCTACTTGGAATGGTGTCGTTTGGCCAATGGAATCTGACTGTGCAACCAGTCATTTGATCGTCCCCGTGAATATTCTGTTCTTTTAGCTTGGGAGAATGACCTGTTTGACACCGAATTCGATGGCCTCATTCTAAATGACATTAAGTTCAATAGCCTTGACTCTACGACATTGGGCATGCGAATTTCTGATCTCGGTGACATTCTTCCTATTTTCCCCAATTTACCCTATTTTTCCATTGTGGCTGGACTATTTCATACGAGTCGAGGTTATCGAACTTAATGTCATTTGGAATGAGGCCGTTGAATTCAGTGTCAAACAGGTCATTCTCCCGTTCTTTTACTGCTTTTGCATGAATATGCCACTAGATTGCTAGTTTGTTATTATAGACTAGTTTCAAATTCTTTAGACTAGTTTCAAATTCGTTGATCCCTCCAAGTCCCTCATTGGTAGTACATTGAAAATGGTATTGTGAGCAATTACTTGATTTATTAGTAGCCGGTGGGAATTCTGGTTCATCTCCTGTCTACTCTTCTGGTTTGTTAACTGCGCATTGCTTCGTCTGTGTTTTTCTATTGTTTGCATTTTCTGTAAAGAGCAGTATGGGTAAATCTTCATGGGAATATCCAGAATAATATTTTGATTGGAAAAATCAGTTTCAGTTCTTGACTTGAAATTTGTTTCTACCGATGCAGCTGAACTCTGCTAAAGTGGTGGCGGTTGGCCCTGGTGAACGCGATAAGGATGGCAAGCTGATCCCTGTTGCTCTTAAGGAAGGTGACATTGTCCTCCTGCCTGAATATGGTGGAGCTGAGGTTAAGCTTGCCACTGACAAAGAGTATGTCAACATTTCACTCTCACATAATTCATATTGTTTTGTCATTATAAATGTTGGACTAGTTTTTTCTTGTATGCTTGATACAATAGATGCAATACTGTTACACGTGCAATGTCCTAAATCAACATCATAGTAACTACTAGTGCTGCGATTTTCAGGAGAAAGTCATTATCTGTCTATCTGGTTATCATTTGAATGAGAAATAGCATTCGGATGCTATATTTATTACTTCTGTAATGTTAGCATTAGTTACTGAGTTGCTTGATATTTGATAGTATTGCTTACTTGATCTTAACATTACAGTGATACAATAATCTGTTTTTGTGCCTTTATTTATTCAAAAATTTTGTGCAGCGACATTTTCCCCCAGAATTTGGCAGACGGATATATTTACTGTATATGTAATTTGATTTTAGGTTCGGTAATTTAATTGCCTTTCTTTCTGGACTTCCATCAGGTACCTTCTCTTCAGAGAGCATGACATATTGGGTACTCTTGTGGACTGATCTGGAGTGCGACGAAGTCATCAATGAAGACAGTTTTAAGAGTTTTGATGATATGGGGCAAGATCCTTTTGGGATAAAATTCTCTTGATGATGTGTTAAACTTTTACCTAAAACATCGTGAACTTATACGACTGTCCTTTCTGTCGTGATGCAATTCAGCTAGTCAGTAAACTTGCCCATTTTAAGTGCGCTTAATTTCCCCTATTGGATGGTTTGCTTCATGTTCTAACTTTATGCATCTGCGTTCGCAAAATGCCACGAGCGTGAGCACGGTCACATGATTATTCAGCTCATTTCACAATGTTCACCATTGATTGCTTCGTTGCATGGTTAATTGAAGACCCCCTGCTTTTTATCTTTACCATAATCTGGGGCTTCGTTGCATGATTGATTGAAGACGCCCTGCTGTGATCTTTATACCCGAATCTGGGTCATACCAAGCTTGTCTACGTTGGGAAATTTCAGGCAATGCTAACCTTGAATTGTGACATGCAGCTTGTTGAGATCGTTGTATCGATACACCTCTTGCGATAGATGACACTACTGTGCAATCTCACTTCAAATGAAAGATGCATAGCACCCTGCCCTGAGTACACCGAAGTCCGAATTGAAACTAACGAACCATGCTCCATAACTATTTTCAACCTCTCAGAATAGAACTATTTTCAAAACGTATTTTACGAAGCCTCAAGGGAGCACAAATCTTACTGCAGAGGGGCAGAATTATGTTGAGGCAGTAATCCTACCAATGCCCTAATTCATTTTTTTTTGGGGGGTCGTATAATAAAAATAAAAATCACCACAACAAAAAGATGCATTTGATTTATAGATAATATAGATAAACCACTACAGCTGTTTATGACTTCACAGGAAACAGGCCGGTATCAGCAGAAGGATCTGGGTGCTAAGTCAGTCTCTTCCAATCAATAAGATAAAACCAGGTTCACTTGCACTTGCAGATCATCTAGCAACAGTTCATCATCGTCTCTCATAGCCATTTAGAAATCTCTGAGCAGCATCCAAATTCAGATCTTTGTAAACCTGGCGCCCACAACAATCCAGAGTCAGTAGTTATTAATTTGTCATTAAGTACATACCTAGAAAAGACAGGTCAATACAAGTTTCTCGTGAGCTTCTCCAAACATCTTGCAGAACAATTCTGCCTTTGTTGCTCCAATCTGCAACAGCAAACAGTAGTATTAGTGTGTAATCAGAATTCTCTCTCTACACTTTCCACCGAAGCACTCAGTGGTCAGTGCACCATTTATACCTTCTTTATCCAAATATCTATTCCATACAGTGGCACAGAAACAAGGGTGGTATGAGAGAGAAAATTGGTATTAAAGATAGTTGCAGTAGTGCTATTGGCAATTGCAAAAGACAGACAAATTGCACTTTCCATACAAGTAAAACAACATGCTAACCAAGCTCAAAATCATTTTGAATTTGTGTATGTACTTCATGACATCTTTGTTTGCATTCATGCAAATTTTTAATCAGGTCCTACCAATCTACTGATAAATATAAATACAAAATGATATTATGCACAAATTTTCAAAATGTTTCATTATTTGACTGATTTGCTAGCTTCTTGGTATAGAAGCAAAAATGAGAGTACCTTTTTCTCAGCAGCAATCTTCAATTTCCGCAAGAATAAATCTGTGAAACATGCAAAAAAAACTCACTACTGATATCTGTTATGATACATTGGCACAAAAATGAATCTATTGTGATATTCCTTGTTGGAATGCAGCATAGAAGTAGGAAGCTTATCAGTGCTGCGCTGTCCATTCAATCCAATGCAGTCATACATGACAGGAGTGTTTATTTTATATAAAAAAAACACCAAGAGAAAAGTATTTATCTCTCAGAACACAAAAAATTCAGTACCATCTTCCCTGATCTAATCTCTTGTTTGTTCCTATAACTGCATCAAAGCCTAGCTACCAAACTGCTTATTCCCTAGCAATTTCCAGAGCAGCCCTGTTCTCCTTAACAGAAAATCTATCTGTTGACTTCTATTGGTGTCGTGACTTCCCTATGGACTTTAGTGTCTCACTAATATCTACGTTCTGCTTCTGCATGTTTACATGGCATGAGCTTGAAAGCTATAAAACAAATTAAAAGGTGCAAGATTGTCTTGGTTTGTATTTGTAATTTAGTATTCGTAAATGAAGAAATGTGTTGCAAGTCAGTTAGTTTGGCAGTTCGAAACAAAACACAGGTTTAACATTATTGCCTCTTGATTGAATTTAATGAAGAAAAATTGAATTCTTACAGTCCAGGAAAAGAGTACCTGAATATGAAATTGAAATTGAATTGTTCATGGACCCCATTCATAACAAGTGATCCAAGTTCATATTGATCCAATTCATATCAAGCGATCCAAATGAATTCATGTGGACCCAACTAATAAGAGATCCAAATAAGTTCAAGTGGAGGAGAAGTCGACGTAGGTTGTGAGTCATTGAACATTAATATGATGAAAATCCCAAGGTCAGGTATCCATGTACGACTACAGATTGCGATTAAAGAGGATAAGCCAACCAAAGCAGCTGGCAGAGCTGTAGGCTAAAGGACTAATTAAAAATGTGCGATCATGAATAGCCCATGGGATTCACATGAACAAGGATGCAGGGAGGCAACAAAACCATTGGTGTTATAGTGATAATGGCAGAGGATACATTTCCATGATAAGAACATGATCCCACATGGTTAAAGCAAGTTTCGCAATACTTATCTATGTAATATTAGCAAGAACAATGGCAGAACAGAATATTTGTTGATATACCTTCCATATCAGATGATTCCTTTTTGTTGGCCCCTTTCGTATCCTGCAAACAATAGCTCCATTAGAAACAATTTGATAATTTATATAACCAGGCAACACCCAGCTGACTAATTGATCACATCGAAACACACCTGAGGTTGTGACTGCTGTGTGGTGCCTTTGCTTGGTGATCCTGATTCAGCCTACATTGGGCATTGATCAGTTTGCAACCACAAGAAAGTCTTTGGACAGAAAAAAAGCACTAACCATATTTACTTCTATTACTTCTGCAATGAAGCATTGGCCAGAAGATCATTAATGTTTATGATCCCATGTTATTTAGTTACTACTACAATCATTTTTACCATTCAATTTACTTTGCTATTTATAAAGATGAGCGGTCCCCCATCAGATTCTCTCTCAGCAACAGCCTATAACTTGACTAACATCCAAAGTTCATGATAATCATGCTGTTTAAGAAAGAAAACCAACAGCCTTCTTATCTCGTATAAAAATCTAAAACCAATATTAGCCAACTTATGAGACTAAAATTAGCCTGCTTACTTAAAATGGCACTGGAAACACAATCACGTGGCTCTCAAAGTGACTAATATTAGAATACTTATTTTTAGGAGCTAGGAGCAACTGACTAAACCTGTAACTGTTGGAAGCAACAAGGTTTCAAAATGTAGACTAGTATAAAAGGTACCGTTTTGTTTTGTCTAGGACATCAATGTAACCGATATAATCTTTATTTACATTCGGAAATACTCTCATTGTTAAAGCGCACTCCATTATTTTTCAACTCAGGCTCTTTACAGTTTACATGTACATGGAGAGAATTTTTCTTCTTTTATTTGCTTGACTACAACAACCATTCTGACAATCACTCATGATACTGCTGTTGTCTGTTCATGACTTGGAGCTATCCACAATATTACTTGCACAAACATCGCAAAGATTTCAAAAGATTTGCGAGGTGAACCAGGTCCCCAAATCAACAGTACGATTATCCCGATCTAGTACATACATCCAAGAACAGCGCCCAATCAACAGGCCACCAAATTCAAATCCCACTACAAATTGTCGACTTGTTTGATCTACGAGCCCCCCCAAAAAAAAAACTAAACCCGCAACAGCACAAGAGACGCCGATTCGCCTGCGCGGTCTGAGAAATGAGAGAATAGGGGCAGGAGCAGGTGGATTACGCAGTAGTCGCGGGATCGGACGACGGGGAACTGCGCGAGCATGCGCCGGAACTCCTGCTCGTCCATGGAGACGAGCACGTGCGCGCTTGTCCCCCCCGCTCGCCGGCGATGTGCTCCGCCCTAGCCGCCGGCGACCCAGCCGCTCCGACCGGCGCTGCTCTTTTTTTTTTTTGGGCTTGCCGACCGGTGCGACTTTGATTCGTCTCGAACTCGCAGGAGACGACGAGGAGTCCACGCGAGACGACAACGCGGTGCTCTAGCTGTTAACTATCGGGCCTATCGGGCCGAGCTGGTCTGGGCTAGAAGCCAACTCTTAACATATTGGGCTTTGCACGGGTGCACTGTGCGTTGCCCAGTTCAAAATGAATATCGCGCAACAGCAAACAACCGTTCACCAATGGAGCAAGGCGCTTCCTGTTCGCCCTTGTTCTCCTTCCACTCATCCTTGCTCTTCCCCTTCCCCTTCCTCTCCTTTCACTCATCCTACGCTTCTTCCTCATCTCATCGCTCCTCTCTCGAGCCATCGTCGTCTTGGATTAAGATTAAAGGTACACAAATGACCAACGACCAGAGATAAAGCGAACAAAACCGACGAGAGGACAAGGTAGGAGTGCGAGCGCGCCGCCGGCCCTACACTCCAGGAAACAAGCTTAGACTCGTCGAACATCTGGCTGACCGACCTTAGGGGAATGGTCTTCGAGCTCGTCCAGCTCCTTCGCCTGACTTCCCATGGCACCCCAATTGCTGGAGTGGACAACCAAATACTCTGGCGTTTCACGCCAGACGGCTCCTTTTCAGTCAAATCAACTTACATGCTACAATTTGTCAACCACTACCCTACACCCTCCCTCCAGCGTGCTTGGAAGTTTTGGGCACCGCCAAATTGCAAGTTCTTCCTTTGGCTTTTGCTCCAGAAGCGCGTCATGATTGCTGACGCCCTGATGCTTAGGCTTATTCGGAATGTCTACTTTTGCCCCCTTTGATGGCGCAATCTAAAGACCCTGAGCACTTATTCGTTCGATGTGATTTCAGAGCCTTTGTCTGAGAACAGCTTGCCAACTGCATGCACTTGGACATTCTAAACCCTACAGGTTGGCAACATACCCTCTACATTTCAATTTGGTGGGACAAAGATGTTGCGCATGCTCCTCCTCCTCGTGGCACCCTATCCATCATCGCTGCAAACCATCTAGTCGATCTGGATTGAGCGCAACAATCACATTTTCCACTCTTTGGAAAAACCGCGAACAACCTTCCTCCAGCATCTCCTAGACAATCTACGCCTCCACAACACATACACACATGTAACCCCCCTCGCTTTTGATCGATAAATGGCAGCTCTCCTGCCCTTTGCTAAAAAAGCTTAGGCTCATCGGCTAAAATTTTTATGTCGTCGAATATCGAGCCGATGAGCAAAAAAAGGCTCAGTGTCGATGGCCACAACATAGAGCCACTGATACTGTCCTATGCAAGCCCGAGCAATTTGAGTGAGCGGTTGGACAAAAATTTGAATTTTAGTGCGCGCCAAAAAGCTCTGTGTCATCGGCCAAACGAAAGCCAAATAAAGGCCAACAGTATAATCTCACTACCTCACGACAAGATAACGGTCTGCACGGAAGCACTTCATTGAGGTCTCATAACAATGGATGGTGTGATCGGCGTCATCGGCATCAACAACATAACCCTTTTCTCATTGGCCCGGCTGGAAGGCTCACGTGCAAAGTCCATTGTGGCCTAACAAGTGGGTCTGAATGTGATCTCTGTCGACGGTCTACCTATGCGTCGTCGACATAGATGTCAAAAATTATAAAAACAAATGAGGACGCTATCCAACCGTATTTAGAACGGCGAGGGCGGACCGTAGATAGACATTTTGTATCCTTCCAATAAATTATGTAGAAAGAAGTTAACTCCTAAACAAGAGGAAGGCAACTTCTTCAATCTCATCTCACGTCACGAATAGGAAAGAAAAGAACAAAAAAAAGTCAGCGTGGCGTCGGTGTCGTTTCCGACGAGGGGTGGCGGCGCTTGCAGCTCGCCAGCGCCGGCAAGGGCGGCGCGGCGTACGGCCCCCTGAGCACGACGTCGGTGACCACCCCATAGGCGTGGTCCGTGAGGTGGAACCCGTCCCACGACACCGCCCTGCGCGGGTCGCGGCACGTCGTCGCCGCCGCCTCGCCGCAGCGCACGCCGGTGTTGTACGGGCCGCCGCCGCCGCAGCACGACACCAGCGGCTCGCCTCCAAACCCTTCTTAAAAAAAAGAGAAGTCCATGAACAATCCATTAACGTACGAGCTAGCTAGTGTTTGCGGGGGTTGGCGGTGATGTCCTTGGCGGCGGCGTAGTAGTCGGCGTAGACGACGGCGACGCCGGGGTGGCGGCGGCGGAGCCGGGCCAGCGCCGCCCTGAGCGCGTCGTTGTGCAGCTCGGCGAAGGCGTTGAGCCACCGGAGGCAGCCGATGGAGTCGTACATGGAGGTGTCGTTGGTGCGGAACCTGGCCAGGTACCCCGGGTTGCACCCCAGCGGCAGGTTCCCGGGCACCACCACCGTCTTGGCGCCGAGCTCGATCAGCTCCTGCAAATAATGGCGCCAATGGATTGAGCTTGTATCACACAAGATATATGGAAACATCTTGCATTGATTTGCATTTGCTTGCTCGCTTGCTCTTGATGAATGATTTATACGTACAATGAGGGAAGCCCTGATGGCGGCGACGACGTCGGGGACGAAGGTCCGGACCTCGTCGGCCGGCCGGCCCTGGAAGAAGGCCTGGTTGTAGTCGTTCCCGCCGATCTCTCCGACGAGGAACAGCGAGCTTGCCATAACATCTCTTCGTCCTGGAATTTGAGGTGCAAACCGCCGTACCAGAAGAATTCAGGTTCAGCAATCAGCACGCATGAATATCTTGTTCAGAATTCAGATTAATTTGATCGAGTTCAGATTTAGATTAAAGAATGTTATGTTCTTTCTACTGTTTTCCATTCAAACAAACATGGTGTCTCGCGCGTTTGAACAGCTAGACACGAACTTCTATTTATATTTTTTCTAAGCATTTTTTGTTTTTTATTATAGTGGGTATGAACTCTTTATTTAAATTTGATATAGACTATTACTTATATTTTTTAAAAAAATTCATATGTAATCCTTATTTTAGTCTAATCCATTATAATTTGAACCTACAACAATCAACGGTATAGATTTAGATGTCTCTTTTTCCTTTCTGATTAACGTAATATGTGATGGCTTTATCGGACTCTGTTTTAATTATATAACATATTGATTTCGTTTTGATCCATTTGACTTGTTTCAGAAAAAATAACCCATGGTTATAAACTTCGGTGAATGATCCATTGCGAATTATATTCTTCTCCAAAAAAAAATTTAGGTGTTGATGGCCGGGACAAGCGTGCTCACTCTCACCTTGTTCTGAAGAGCTATTGAGCATATGGAGCGCCTTCACGAGCCACTTCACCTGCCATCGCAGGGAGTACGGGGTGAAAGCGACGTCGAGCTTCTTTCCTCCTGAAGTAGCCGCGGCCCAACGCCGTCGCTCCGCCGACGGCGAAGTTCGCGCCGTGCGCGAAGTCCTCGCTCGAGTTGCCGGCGAGGTAGGGCGTCAGGAACGGGATCCCCAACGCTTCAGCTGCACGTCCAGCAACACCACTAACATCATCATCGGCATCGTGTAAAATTACATATGTCGATCAATTACTGAAAAACCTAACGCGTTTGTTTCAATCAGACGACTGCGTCTCGCCCGCGCTTAGTCGACTGTTAGGCCCGAGGGACGTGCATGAGAGGATAGTCGTCTAGGTTGCAGGCACTCCGAAAACTTAAAACTTGCACAAAGATGGACATGAAAGCAATATAATTCAATGATTCGTCTCATGTCTAGTCTCCTTCGAACCTTGCGTGTGAATTTTAATAATTTGCTAGTCGGAACTTTTGAATTTGAGATTTTTTTTTATTCTTATATCATATTAAATTGTATTTACCGATGAGTTAAACCAAAGATCGAGATGACAGAGAAGAGGAGAAGGCATGTGAATAATGGGTGTGTTTGGTTCACCCAACCAAGATCATCTTGAATGAATTTTGGCATGGGTCAAACCCATGAGGGATGAACTGTCTTTGTTTGGTAGCACCAGGGATGAACCAGCACCCTGATTCCCCTTCCCAACGCCGCCGCCTACGTCCCGATTCCCTAGGCGTCCGCCGGCCTTCCGCGCGGCGCCGTCGCACCGCCCCGGCCATCCGCGGCGCCGGTCGTCCGTCCCTGCGCAGCCCCTGCCGTCCCCGCGCCGCTCATCCGTCCCTGCTAGCTGGCCGGCAATAGGGATGAGGAGCGGTGTGCTCACCGGCGACGAGGGAGGAGGAGGAGGCGGCGGCGGCGGCACGTGGCGAGAAGAGGAGGCGAAGTGTGCGGTGTGCCAGCGAGGAGGAGATGGATGAGCCCAACTCATCCATCTGGAAAGGATATTGCCGTCCGCCTGTTTGCACTGCAGAGGGATGAGAGGATGTGGGATGGACCGATCCATCTTTTGTCAACCAAACAAAAATTGATCTCATACAGAACGAAACCGTCCAGGTCGTTGTTACCAAACACACCCTATATATTTCAACGGATCCGGGTCGATATATATGTAGCCGAATGGCCACGGGAACATGGCGCGATGAAGATGAACGGTAGCTTACCGATGTGGTCGATGATGATCCTGCCGTCGCAGAAGCGGCCGGTGGGGCGGCGGAAGAAGGTCTCCCCGTACGGTGGCCGGGCGACGGCGCCCGGCGACCGCGCGTAGCGCAGCCAGTTGCCGTTGTCGGTGAGGGAGTCGCCGAAGCTGAAGAGCCTCTTGTAGCAGCCGCCGCCGCCACCTGCCGGCGCCGCGCTGCCGACGGCGAGGACGGCGGCGGCGCAGCAAGCGACGAGAAGGTGCGCCGCCGCGAGGACGCCGCCGCGGGCAGACGCCATGGACGCCGACGATGCTATCTCACGGCCAAGAATGATGAACAGCAAGCAGCAAGCTGGCGATGGCATAGCTTGATTCGTCTCCTCCTGGCTATTTATGATTATAGCCGGAGAGACTGATCGGATCCCGGCTGGTGCGCGTATAGCAACGCGCCGCCGCCGCATTCATGAATTCCATTCGTCTGCAGATGCCATTGTGGATTTGTGGTACTGCCATTCGTAAATGTTTATCATTAATACGCTCCATGGCTAGCTATATGCAATTTTATGCATGCAACGCGTGCATTGGGGTTTGGTTCATGGCTTCATGCACGCCGTAGTAAACTAGTAGTCGTCAGATGGGGCGAAGCTAGCGGTCCAACTAATCCGCGCCATCAATCCTTGATCCAACGGTTAACCATTGTAACGATGCTCTCTATTTTATTTGATTAATTGTTTCCTTTTTACACAATGATTTGCACTACAGGAAACGAAAATAGATTCGACTGCCAAAAGCTGATTCGACGGCCAAATACTAACAGTCGAAGTAGGTAACTTAGTCTTGACGGCCACCAGTAAGCCGTCGATAAAACTCAAATCTGGTGTCAGTGTCGACGGCCCATAAATACGTCGAGTTTACTTGGGAAAGGCACACGGGAAGCGTGGGAGGAGTGACGACGTCTACCAGTATCGACGGTCAACCGTTAAGCCGTCGACACTGCGAGACAGTATCGACGGCCCACAAAAAGCCGTCGAGAAATGTTATTTTATAAATTTTCCCATATCCCCTTTTGTTTAATTTAGATTTTAATTTTTGTTGAAAATTGCTGTGATTTTGAATTGAAAATTAGAAATGTTACATTTTGTTATTTTTAGGTAGTTATTGTTATAATTAATGAATTGAGGAATATTGAACATACATAGCTTTTTAATTAATGTATTAAATACTGTTTAAATCTTAGAATTTCAGTTTTAGTAGTCAAAAATTAAAAAAATAGTTGGGTACGGGCGTGCGGGTATCAAATATTGGATAGTAGGAAAACATAAATTTAAAATTACAAATGAACATAATTTAAATTCAAATAGGATGTTTGACGTTGCTTTGATCACATGAAATATGAAACTCGAGGTGAAATTCTCCGGAAAGCTTCAGGTTTCAAAGGGGTGACCTCATAGGAAGTTCCAAATTATTTGATTTTTTTCCCAGGTGTCTAATTCCCAGCTGAAAGCAACATGGAACAGTTTGATCATTTGAAATTTGTTTTTTCAAATTTATAAAATTTAAACAGAGAGGTTTGACCAGTGATTCCCTTTAAGGGGGGGAAGCCCTCGAGACTAGCAGTGTCGACGGCTTAACGGTTGACGGCTAGTAATGAGCCGTCGATACTGACCCGATCATGCCGGAAACGGCGTTTGGGGTGTCTGTACCGACGGTGTCTATTTTGGCTGTTGATACTAACTGTATCGACGGCTGAGCCGTCGAGACTATGTCTCTCGACGACGTTTACTCGACGGCCTTGTGTCGACGGCTAGCCGTCGAGACTAATTAAACCCGACGGTTGACGTGTTTGTAACGACGGCTTTAGCCGTCTAGACTGTTGCCGCCTCCTGTAGTGTTGGCCTGTTTTCTTGTGCGTTGTGTTCTAGGAGGATGTTGATTAAATTCAAGGCGTCTGAGAGTTATTTATCTCTTAGTCGATTTTCTAGACCGTTGATCAAACATCTCTACAGGACATATAAAAGATCTAACGGTAGAATCTAGCTATGTGAAAATCGATTGAGACTTATTTAAAAATCAGTCGCCTGAGAAGCAGCAAAACCGAAATTCAAAACATACAAAACCACCCTATTAATTAGCCTCCTTGATTTAGGTCATTATGTTTAGGATTCTTTAATCCACTCATCATTTACTCCCTCCCGTTATCTAAAACATTTTAGTATATTTTAGTCTGGCCCGAAATTAAAGTTTGAAAACTTTATCTATAAATATCTATTAAAATATTTTGATTGGACACAAAAAAAACTTACACACACACATATATCTATATCTAGAAACACTTTCATAACATCATAATTGTTTAAAGATTTTATAAATAAATTAAATTGGTAATTAATGATTAAAGTTACATTTTGAATACCATGCCAATGTAAAAAAATGGTTATGTTTTCAAGAAATGAAAGGGGTACCAAAATAGAGGGTCAACACGATGTGTTTGAGCGTATAAGTAGAACTGAGGCCATCAAGGTTGCATAAGCAAGTGCTACAAAGTTGATGGTGTAAGCAAAAATTATAAAGGGTTAATTTTGATACATGTCATTGCGAAAGATCTTATTTTATAGATATGCCATTAAAATGTCTAACGATAATTAATTCGACATATGCTATTGCAAAGATCTTGTTTTATGTATGCTATTAAAATGTCTTCCTTCTATTTCTCTCTCTGACTCTCTCTAGAGTTGTGTCTGTCGCCTCCATGCCCCCTCTCACGGTCGAGCTACCTCTCATTGTTGCTTCCTAGGGAGAGCGTCGATGTGTGTCTCTCCTTATCAAGTCTATAGGAAGTCATGTGCCACAATGCACCCAACAATGAATGAAGTATGCTCGACATACTAGTTCTTGTGCCTGTCTAATAGTCGTGCTCGTCATCTAGGGTGACTACGTGGGAGCATGCTACCTGTGGTAAAGAAACAGTGGCAATCCGGCGTAAGCTGGCAAGCTAAGCCACCATAAATAGACGGCTTAGAGGAAGAGGAGTGGGTGAGGGCATTTTGGTTTGAAAAAATTCGTCATGACATATTTCTAAGTGTTTGAGCTTTATAATGTCACTAAAGCTATTTCAGACCTTTTGATGACATAGATGTGAAGTGGCATTCATCTACATATTCGATGAAAAGTAACATGATATTAGTTAGTTGCAAAGCCCGTGGCTTAGCTAGTTTTACTGAAATCACAGGCTTGCAAACGTCCTAGCAGCTAGCTCAATGTAAATTTCACCTCTAAGGAACTGAAGTTGGCACAAACAGGGGAGTAAAGAACAAGCAGAGATTGGAACGAAACATAGCTTGATCATGAGCAAGATGAAACAATGGTGGCAAGAGAACACCGTAGAATTTTGCAACGCCCCCGTGTCGCTCTCACGGGGAGGCTTGGGGGCGACAATGCCACCTGGTTCAACCCCTCCCAAACCCTAGCGTCGCCGCTGCTACCGGCCGACGGCAGCGGCCTCCCCTCCCCCCCCTTCCCCTCCTCCCCCTCGTCCTCTCCTCCCCCTCCTGTGCAAGGCAGCAGGCTTCGGCGTCGTGGTTGGTGGCTCGGAGACCTCCGGCGGCTGGCACTGCTCCCCCACCGATTTCCTTCCTCCACGCCCCGTTCTCCGCCTTCCTCCTCCCCTTCGTCCTCTCCTCCCCCTCCTGTGCAAGGCAGCAGGCTTCGGCGTCGTGGTTGGTGGCTCGGAGACCTCCGGCGGCTGGCACTGCTCCCCCACCGATTTCCTTCCTCCACGCCCCGTTGCCAGCCTCGGCCCCGGTCGCAGGTGCTATCGCTAGTGTTCACCAGCACCGCCACCACCTGCGCCAAGCTCGCACCCCTTCCTTCTCTGGCGGTTGCGCGCCAGATCCATCTTTTGACGGCCCTTTTCCGGTGGTGGCCGACCGGATCCGACAGCAAGCGGCCAGATCCAGCACCGGACTTGTGGTCTTGGCATGGCTTGCGGCGGCACTTGCGGGTGACTGCACCGTGTTCTGCTGCTGGTGACGTGTGGGCGGTGGTGGAGGTTTCCGACGCACCGGAGGGGGTCGCGTGAGTTCGATCTCCGCTTCAGCATCCACCGCCCGAAGCGCCCCTTCGACTTTCGGCGCTTTGTCGGCTTGGCGCTTGCCATGGCTGGCCCCATCCCATCTTCCTCTCTGGATAACTCCCCTCGCGCTCTAGATCGAGCACGGGTTCGTTCCCCTCCCGTTGTGTCCCGTCTCTCCGTCGCACGTCGTACCTCGCTAGATGTGCGCCTTCCCTTCTTCCTCCTCACCTTTGCTCACAGTGGTGGAGCTCAGCGTTGGCTTTCCCTCTTCCTTCTTCCCCTCCTCCTAGGCCCATCTTCGTGGAGACCGCCCGGGAGGAACTGCTCTGTAAGAGGCTGGATCCATGAGCAGGAGGCCTGACCTAGTGATGTGTTTGGCTAGAGCGGTCGAAGTGGGTGTGCTTAGGGGTGGCAACGGGGCCATTCCCCGGCGGGGATGGCACCCCAGCCCCGTCCCCGACTACCCAAAAATCCCCCGCTCCCCGTCCCCATCCCCGGTCTCGGGGACGATCCTTCCCCGTCCCCGTCCCCGTCCCTGTTCGCGTGACGGGGATCGGACGGGTCCCCATACCCGCCAAATTGCATTGGGTTTTCAGTATCTTGCATACCTGGATAGCTGGATGCGCCTCCGCCAAAGCTTGCTACTTGCGGGATGTGCTGCCTAGCTAGAGCTCGCCACCTCTAGGACGTGCTGTCGCCAGAGCTTGCCGCCTCCGAGACGTGCCGCTGCCAGAGCTTGCCGCCGTGGGGATGAAGTGCCATAGGGGGCGTGGGCACCGGGGCTTGCTGCGTGCGCCGCCGCGTGAGCTCGCTGCCACCGGGATGCAACGCCGTGGACACGCTGCTCCCGTGCTGCTGTCGGACGGCCGTAGCCCGTAGATCGCTGCATCCATTGGGCTCGTTCTAGGGTTGGTGACCCCATTGCCATCTCTTATGGCGGCTCGGGAATGAGGATGAGGAAAGGAACTCGGTGCCTGACTAAGAGAATACGTGGTAATGTATTGGTATGTGAATGGGCTGGGCCGATGGTTATATAGTTATTGGGCCAATGAATGGCTAGTTGAGTTAATATGTCAATGGCAGCCTTGTGCTGTCCAGGTTAGGCCAAAATATGATGTACCGGATCAAAAAGGAACTGCATTTTTATTGAAATATTCGGGTCTCTATCTGGGTCCCCGCGGGGAGAAAATTTCCCCGTCCCCGTCCCCGCCATACCCAATGGGGACAGATTTTTTTTTCCTATTTTCATCCCCGCGGGGAAAAATTCGCCCCAAACCAGTCCCCTAATAGGGGAATTCCTCGCCGGGGATCGGGGAACGAGTCCCCATTGCCATCCCTAGGTGTGCTCCAGGGTCTTCAGTCCGGTGGCCCTCGTAGCTCGGCACCAGCTTCTTTTCCTTCTCCCCCTTCCCCCTGTGTCCGTCTCGGCGGAGACTGCTTGGGGGGGGGGGGGGGGGGGTACATAGAAATCAACAATGCTACTGATTAATTACAAGTTGTTGCTGCTTTCAATTTCATATGAAAATTACAAAAGCACAAATACATATGCCTGCTCTTCTTGCATACAAATCAACCATACTTCTGATTTCACACAAAACATACAATAAATTGAACTGCTCTGCTTGTATTTTCTATATTGAAATCACCTCTGCAAAGAATTCAAATTGCTGCAGCAAGTTAAGAAGGGAGAGGCCAGATTTGGCGGCATAACCTTACGCTGGGTGGACCGGCGGAGTCGCCGCACGGTGGAGGAGCTGGGTGGACCGGCGGCCAAGCCCACGCGGTCGGCCGCGTCGCCGTCGCCGTCGGCCGCCTGCTGCCTGCAGTAGGCGCCTGCTGCCGCCTGCAGCCCATGCCGTAGGCGCCTGCTGCCGCCTCGCTGTCGGCCGCCTGCTGCCCGTGCCGCGGCGCCGTGGGTGGCCTGGCACGAGCGGCGGGTGGTGGCCGCCGTAGTGCGCGTGGCGGCGGCTGTCGCAGAGGAGCGCCGGGCCGAATCGAAGATGCAGGCGCCGACCTGCCCTTATCCAACCAAACCGCCGCGCCATCGTCGTTGCGAGAAGCCGAGAAATCGTTGCACCTCCCGCACAAATCGCTGCAGCTCTCGCGGGGATAAGGATTTCTAACAGACTGTTGAAAGGGGAGAAGGATTTCCCAAACGAACCTAGGATTCTAATCCTAGAGTATTATTTTACTGAGATTCATATCAACCGTAGGATGAACGATGGATGGTCAGTAATACTCTCAGCCCCATGGGGGTTGAGAGGGAGTACACTAGAAGCCCCCAATATACTAGTCTTGCAGTATAAAAAATCTAAAACTAATCTCAGCTATTGGATTGAGGGGAATGGACGGTCCTCATTACTCAGTAGGTACCGTAAAAGAGCCCAAAAATTTCACCTCTTAGGAACTGAAGTTGGCACAAACAGGGGAGTTAAGCACAAGCAGAGATTGGAACGAAACACAGCTTGATCATGAGCAAGATGAAACAATGGTGGCATACTGCAGGAGGGCATAAGCTTGGGGAAGGAGTGCGGTTCAGTGGATCCCGACTTTATTAGGCAATGGTATATAGCTTCGATCTGGCTGGCCTCTGCAACTTCATCGCGCATTGTAGCATGCATGCTGATCGGCAGCTAGCTAGCATGCATGCATGTCTGACTAAGATAGAATTTCACACTGCCTTTCAGAGATGAATGGTACGTCAGTATCCAGCTGCAGTGTCCGTCCATATACATTTCCATCATTCCATGGTGTGCATGTTCAGACTTTATAAACAATCGTACTCTTAATTAACCATATAGGAGTAGACTGTTTGATTGGAGGGAGCTGGAGAATATAAAAAGGGAATTGATATGTATAGAAAATTAACTCTTCCGTTTGTTTTAGGGGGAAGGGAGTTTATAACTAAAACTGAGAGGGAGTTTAATTCCTTGAGTGACGCCTATTAACTGAACTTCCACCTTCTTCCCTGTCCCTTTTACCATCCCATAGTCGCCAAACAAAGCCCACGGGGGAAGACAATATATACTTTTTTGTTTTTTGGCACCACACAAGTATAAGCATAACCAACAACAAATTAACAATAAAAAACAATTAACTTTATTATGTTCATTAAGCATGCGTCAAAGTCAAATGTAGAGACATTTTAAATTTGACATGAACATGATAATAACACTAAGAGCATGTATATCAGCCCCTGCATCACTGCGAAGTACTGTAGCAATGGGCGGAAAATTCAAACTCCAGGCCTAGCCATGCCTCTCCCAAGCTCCTCCGCCACGCGAGTTACTGTAGCTACAGCATATAGCGGGCAGCTGATACGGTGGTTGTTGGCCATGCTCTAAGAACTTCACAGAACCAAACGATTGTAAAAGAATGACGTAGGACACACGCATCGTACTACTACAATTGTATATTGTTCCACCTGTCACTAACACTTGGGAGGATGAGAATGAAATTGTAGTCCATGTCATTATTGTTACCTCAACTAGTGGCGATATGGTAACTCATTATTGCCTCGTATTCATTGCTGATACTAAAATCCTATGCTAGTAAACAGGGGTGGACACAGCGATGGGTCTGGTGGGGCTATGCTGTCTATGGCAGTGGAGCCTCACTTTAGACCCACCAATAATTTTTAGTGTAAAATAGAAAGAAAGAAGGGGCTAAACTTCATGCTTAGGCCTTGAGCTAAAATTTTAGCCCATCCTATTATTTTTTTTGCTGCGTCCGCCCCTGCTAGTAAATGACTATGGAATCCGTTCCGAATCGATAGCGAAGAGGTGTCATGTAGCAGTGTGCATGTATGGGTCAAAACCAGCAGGGATGTGGATGGATCTCCGGGCTAATGCTTGTTGCACCCGGCCATGATCGGCGGCGCGGCGAACGGGCCGTCCAGCATGCCGCGCGCCATGACCCTGTACATGGCCTCCGTCATGTGCAGGCCGTCCCACGACACGTACCTCGACGGGTCCGGGCACAGCACGGCGCCGGGATCCGAGCAGTGCACGGTGAGGTTGGCGTTGTACGGCCCGCCGCCGCCGCAGCACGCGCGCAGCGCGGCGCCGGAGTCGAACCCGCGCAGCGCCGGCGCGGCGACGACGCGCATCACCTCGCCGTAGTAGTCGACGTAGTTCACGGCGGCGCCCGGGTGCGCGCGCCGGAGCCTCGCGAGCTCCCGCCGGAGGAGCGCGTTGTGGAGCGCGGTGAGGTCGTTGAGCCAGCGGAGGCAGCCGGTGCCGCCGGCGCCGGCGCCGTCGTTGGCGCCGGGCTCGCCGCCGCCGCCGCCGCCGGCGCGGAAGAAGAAGAGGTACCGGGGGAGGCAGCCGAGCGGGAAGACGCCCGGCACGTAGACGTTCTTGGCGCCGAGCTCGATGAGCGCCGCCACGGACAGCGCGATGGAGCGGACGACGCGCGGCACCAGGGGCTTGACCCAGCTCAGGGTCTTGTTCTGGAAGAAGGGGTGGTTGTAGTCGTTGGCGCCGATCTCTCCCACCAGGAACAGCGAGGTCGCCATGATCTCCTTTCGCTCTGCTCATGCATTGGCATTGGCAAGAAGGATTACACATGCAATCCATTTTTAAAATTGAGGAATGGCATACATCTAATTGACCCAAACAAGAAAGGTTTTGGTAATCGTTTTCGGGGGGGAAAAAGCGGTTCATTTCATCGGCCTTTTTCAAAATGGAAATTTAAGTTCTTCGAAAATAATAAAATTCGAAAAAAAATACAACCAAAGATACTCAAATTTGGAAAAAAAACAAAAACAAAACCGATATATTTTGGCTGAGAATGATGGGATAAGACTGATTCGGCCGATTATCACATCCCTATGGAAACATAGGTTATTCTATGATACTTAATGATCAGAGTGCGCAATTGATCAGGTATCAGTCTGATCACTCAGTCTCTTTAAATAGGTATAATGTTTATTCATAGTTATTGCATATCAATGTTCTGATAGTCAGACAGATTTTGCTGATGATGGCAATTATTGGTCAATAATGCAAAACACGAATTGAAAATTTATCCGATAAGGAACGATATAAATCAGACAAAAAGCAGATAATTTTTAAAAAAGAAACTTTAGACAAAATTGATTGCGATCTTGTAGAATAGAAAATTTGCTTGGGACCTTGTACAGTCACAAATTGATCTGGCCGGCTCATCACCAGCAACTAGCTATTGTGCGGTCGTAATCCGTACACCAGTATAGTTTGTGACATATATCATTGTGTATGGCAGTATGGCCCTCACGTACGAACTGGTCTATTATATGAAATGAAAGATCAGCAAGCTCGTGTGTTACGTGTCTACCTATTAATAGTTAATTTTGTTGCTTTTGTTATATTTTATTTATTTGCCCTATGTATATGCATCATGTACTGTTTAAAAAATCGACGAGAGTTAAATCGCTCGCTTGAACCCTTCTAGCTTTATCTATCGAATATACTATGATCTACGGTTTAGTCACTGCATGCCACATTGCAGTATGACGCGTGCTCATGTAGATTGATTTGCAGGTAATCTATCTATCTACTATCTATTTATATAAAGCAGAGTTAAACGGAGCCGCCACATTAATTTTAAAATCTTTGAAATTCCCAAGTTAATAAAAAATAAGTAGAAATTCTCACGTTAATCATAGAAAAAAAGAAAAATCTACATCGTTGAATATGGATATTATTATGTAAATCTAGCGGCCAATATTAACCTTTGTAACAAACTACTGAAGCTAATCTATATATTAGAAATAAACTTTAAATCTAATCTGATATATTATCTATATCTTAACATAAATGTAACCACGCAAACGCGCGGGTCATCTTGCCCGTTAAATTAAATTAAAAGTTATTGCCTTGGTTTGTGGAGGCGAGCATGGCGAGCACTTTCTTGAACCAGCCGATCTGGACACCGAGGGAGTAGGGCGTGATCTGGTTGACGTTGAGGTGCTTCTTCCTAAAGAGCAGCTGGTTCAGCGCCGTGCCACTCGCCACCGCGAAGTTGGCGCCGTACCGGAAGTCCTCCGCCGCCTTCCCCTCCAAGTACGGCGGCCAGTGCGGGAACCCCAGCCTCTCCACTGCACACAAAGCTCCATGATTTCATGTCGTCGGCGTGGTGGTTGTGGTAGGGTGCTTACCGATGAAGTCGACGATGAGGCGGCCGTCGGACCAGCGGCCGGTGGGGCGGTGGAAGAAGGTCTCGCCGTAGGGCGACCGCGCGACGGAGCCCGGGGCGGTGGAGTAGTGGATGAAGTTGCCGGTGTCGATGAGCGAGTCGCCGAAGCTGAAGAGGCAGCGGTAGCAGCCGCTCGCGGTCGCGGGCGTCACATTCGCCGCCGGCACCGCGGCGGCCACGGCAGCGAGGAGGGCGGCGGCGACAACCAGCAGAGGAAACGACGGCTTCTCCATGCTCAAAGGAAGAAATTAAATGGATTGCAGCTTGCTAAATGCGATGCTCTGCTCTCTTTAAGCTTGTTGATGGTTGATGGCAACAGCTCGAGCCTTTCGTGCATCGCACAGTGACCTGAGTGATTATTTTTTTTTCGATTTTGTTAAGATGCAGACACCATGATGATGTGGGAGTCGGAGCCTTCGGGTTTAAAGGGAGCCAGGAAACAACGGCCCGACGGTGGGTTGGGAATATGGCAGGGACACCGAGGTGGCGGCGGTGGTGCCAAAGCCGGCTGGGGTGGCTGAAGTCGGTGGGGTAACAATGGCAGGTGAATCCACGCTAGAAGCCAGAGCTAGGGTAACGAGGTAGGCATTGTGGCTAGAGGACCGTGGGTGGAGCAGTAAGACAGTGAGGACGTCATCGACAAGGCGTAGAGTAGAGAGAGAATAGGAGGAGAAAGATATGATGGAGAACAATAATTTGACGGAGGAGGGGCGTTGCCACCGGAGTGGGAGAAAGAAAAGGGACAATAGTCGAGGAAGAAGAAAACGGAGAAGGGAAAGTGATTTTTTTGGTGCTGGTCTACATATTTTGGAGATGATAGACGTTAGAAAATAGTCATGGTCCTACCCATGCGTCCCCAACAACACAGCCGCTGCGCGTCTTCGGCCACTGCTGCCTCACACTCGCCACCGCACGTGACCGTACGTTCGTCGCCCGGCGACGCCATGCGTCCCCCACCTCCCCCATCGCCATTGCGCATCCCCACGCGGCCGCGCGCGTGCTCATCGTTCGGCGGCGCCACGCGTCCCCTCGCCCCCCGCTGTCACGGTCGCACGCTCGTTGCCCTGCGACGCCATGCGTCATTGGCCTCCATCGCCGCTGCGCGTCCCACAGCGGCCACGGCTGTGTAATTGTCGACCGATCCAGTTGCCGCTAAAGACATAGGAATGGGCGTCTAATGACGGTGGGCGTTGACGAGGGCGCCGCGAGCGTAGGCGGAAGCCTTCTTTTCGCAAAGCAGACAGCTACAATGCATGGTCGTGCGTTCACGCCCTTACACATCGGGAATAAGCCATCGAAAAAAGAAAAAGTCATCAGAAAGTCAATGAAAACGTGGTGGGTTGAGATCTCATAAACACCGTTGGATCAGATTGGATCAATAGTTAAAACAATCGGGGTGCGTGTTAAAAAACTCCAAGAAACACCAAGCATTTCATCATCTCACAGTAGAGAAAGATGATAGCTATTTTTATAGGAAAAAAATAGAAAATTCTGAATGCCATTAATTATAGTCCACTAATTCCTTCCGTATTATCGCTCTCTCAATCACATTGACAGCTCAAAACTAATTTTTTTTCTAAGTTGTTGGTACCGGTTGACTTCAAAATGCTAAGATCTCGACAAATTTTATATAGTAGTATGAAGAGAATGGAGGGACACTGACAAGAATTTGGTGGTTGGGTGGTCACCATATATAATCATGAATCTGATCATCATCTAAATTGGATAAACGCGATAAATAGAGAATGCTAGCTAGTGATTGAGCATCAATTGTTTTGTTGCAGGTGGGCATGCATACACATGGGTACATACGTACTCCCTCCGTCCCCAAAAGAAAGTCATTCTAGCATTCAAAATTTGTCCATGAAAAAATGTCATCCTGGGTATATGGGCCTTCCTCTTCTGCTGGCTCGTTTAGATCTAATATGATGGGCATGGCTAATTTCCCTAATGTGGTTCTCAATGACAGGAAGAGAGAGAGAGAGGTTGTTCACAAGATTTTATAAGCTAATGACCGAGTATGCACTTTGATTTATTTTGGCGCCAGCCTCCTGTAATTAGTCTCTGTAGTAGTACAAATTTTTGGCGCTCTGATTTGTTTTGCCGCCAACCTCCTGTAATGTGTTTTGGCACTGTGATTTGTTTTGCCGCCAGCCTCCTGTAATTTGCCTCTGTAAAATTCGGCACTGTTATTTGGCTGTAATTACTGTTTTAATTTTTGGCGCTGTAATTTGTTTTGGCGGCAACCTCTAATTGTTTCCTGTAATTTTCGGTCGCTAAGGGATGATTACCGCCTGTGCAATTTGGCAGCTGTCAGGCGCATTTATTACTTTGATTTTTCTCAGCCGGCCACCATTAATCCAATAAACCAGGGGTACATGCGTCATTGGCCTAGGACAGTATTTTCTCAGTTTGAATGCTAGAATGACTTTCTTTTGGGGACGGAGGGAGTAGGATGGGTGCTCATGACCACACATGAATGTAAGAGCATGGTCGAAGTGTTTTAGTCTTATTAGAAAATCAATTTAATTTATTTAGTCTATTTTTTCCCTTATCACGAAACCACCTTTATTTTCTTTTAAAAAAATAACATAAAGAACTAGCGTATCGGTTTCGAGAAACAGATTTAAAAACCTCATCAAAATCTAGTTTACCATTCAGCTCGCCTGAGCTTAACTATTATTCATCTTAGCTCCTGTTCTTTTAAGTTGATCTAGACGGCTGGACGGCTGAAATGGCTGAATTTTAAAAGCTTCTCAGGTAGTCTCGAGACTCGGATCCATTTTGTTTGACTTGCTTTTTCAAGCGTTAGGACCCACCTTTAAAACAGCGAAAAACATACTACAAAAACTCAAAACGTATATCTTTTTAAAACGTAGATAAGTTGTTAACCTATTAAACCGTTAAGCCGAAAAGAACGTCCTTAACCACTCCCAAGTCCCAACACCATACGTACCACTCCCAGCACAATCTAAGCAGTGTCAAAAAAAAAATACGGTGAGCCCACGTGCAAAGATTGCTAACCTTTTTCTAAGCAGTGTCATCACCATAATGCTGCGATTTTGCTGTCGCGGAACTGGCTGTCGGTGCACCAATCGCTACGAGCGATCGGCTTCTGTGGTGGGACGCATGCAGCATTGACCGATGCGAATCCGATGAAGTACGGCACGCGCCTTCAGTTTTTTTAAGGAAAAATAACGAGTTTTTTATTTTATGTTAGAGAAATATGGATGAAGGACACACACGAGAAATTGCTCAAATGACACTCTCTAAAATTCGTATTTGCTCATATGACATTTGAGATCACTTTCAGTGACTAAGATAATCCCACATCCACATGTCATACTCATATGGAAATTGGCATATGAATTCAGTATCATTTGGGTAATTTTTCCTATATATAGATGTGACCGTACGTTATTGATTGGCGCCAACGGCGACGGCGACGAGCTCGTCGGAGTTCCTTCCGCCGTCGCGTCTACCGGATGTTTGATTTGGAAAGGGGCCCAAGCGAACAGTAAGGCCCTTATTGGGCCGAAGCCTTTTCAACTTCCATTGCAGCAAAAGGGAACAAAAGCCATGCAAATGAGGCCCAATAAGGGAATAACACTACAGTAGAGTTACACTACGGCCATAACCAATCCATCACACGCGGCTGGTGATCTCGATCGAAGCTCTCCTCCCGTCCCGTCCTCCGTTTTCCGCCCACCTCGCCGCCGCACGCGAGTAGCCGGCGGCGACAGGCGCCGCGCGATCCCGGAGATGCCGCCTCTCACGGCCCCCAAGTCCGGCGACGCGCTCTTCGCCAGCGTCGAGCGCATCGTGAGCTCCTGCTTCCCCGTGGCTCCCGCAACCCCGCAGAGCCCTGGGCGCTAGATCTGGCCCTGATCCGGTTGTTCCTGGCCTGCAGAATGCGGAGCTCTTCACGCTCACGTACGGCGCCATCGTGCGGCAGCTGCTCACGGATCTGGAGGAGGTCGAGGAGGTCAACAAGCAGCTCGATCAGATGTACGTGGCTCTCATCTTCTCCCGTCTCAAAGTTTGGTGGAAGTTTAGATTTTTACAGCATGGGGGATGGCTTGGGAATTATAGGGATAATCTTCATCTAGCCGTACGAATCACTTGTGAAGATTTAACACTGATACTAGCTGCAATGGGCTGGATAATTGTAATCCAAAATTCCCTAACTATGGTCTTCTTGCCCAAGCTAGCTAAAACCGCCGTAGTGTAGTTTGTTAATGGAAAAACAGGATTTGTAGCGACGTGTTATGCTAATTTCAGCATCTCTAAAACTGAAGGCGTGCAAGATTTATGTAGGATTTAGAAATATGAAATTAGCCATACATAAAATTCTTATATGTATTTTACTATCCCACCCAGAATAAAAAAAATATCATGGTGACAGTCTTGTGTGACATGCATAAATTGAGAGAGGAGACATACCTAATTTTATTCAATATGCTCCAAATATGTTTCCCTTGAACTTAATTGAGGACCATTTGAGAGTCTTATGGCTTGTTCATCCATCCACCATTCTAGGTGTACATGTTAGCGATGATGGTGTAAAGGGGATATTCTGGATCTGGAGTAGAAAACTATGTGAAGTGCTTATCTGGCTTGTAGCTTGTAGTGAAGTTGCTGTTTTGCGTCTTATGCTTAATGATTTAAGTAATGCATATAGCTTGCTGTTTCTGTTATTTTATTTTCAAAATTTTTTGTCCTTGTGTATTATCTCCTTTTACTTCTCACTTCTCAGGGGTTACAACATGGGAACTCGATTGGTTGATGAGTTTTTAGCCAAGTCAAATGTATCAAGATGTGTTGACTTCAAGGAGACTGCAGATGTTATTGCAAAGGTATTTCGTTAAACTCGCTATTATTTAGTCCGAATTAGCAGAAATATAATTTATCCCATGGCTTAGAGCTTTCTGTCCTTGTTCATATTTCACATACTTGTGGTTTTGTTTTATATACATGCTTGGTATACGGAATCATAGGTATTCCTAAAGTTTGATACTAATGCGTACAAAGTCTTTGATGTAATAAGTCCGCAGTTTGCTGCAGCCTAACAGTGGTTTTGTTTTTGTTACTTGTTAGATGCAAACATTCAACTGCGTTACTGCGCTTCTGCTCATTGACAGCATTCTTTCTGTGGCTGTAGTGTTACACCGTGTGGTCATGCATGTTTCTGTTTCTTCTGCAACTTGTGTGGATAATGAGTTAAAATCATTTATTTTTATATACATCAACTTGTTCATTAACTGAAGGTCCAGCGACTTGTTATGAGTTAAACACTTCCATTTACTTCCTAGGACATGTCACATCCTCCCCCTACAGTGGCCCCTATGTTTTAACTTGTACACTTTTTGGGTCTGACCGTCCCTTTTTTTACCCTCTCCAAAACAGCTTGGATTCAAAATGTTCTTGGGTGTGACTGCAACTGTAACCAATTGGGATGCTGAGGGTACAAGTTGCAGCTTTGTTTTGGAGGACAATCCTCTTGTGGACTTTGTCGAGCTTCCTGATACTTGCCAAGGCCTTCAGTACTGCAATGTGTTAAGTGGAGTTATTAGGGGAGCACTGGAAATGGTTAGTTTTTAAATTACTGCTATCCCTTATCCTTGTCACTTCATATTGGACGGACAAAGAATATAAGATCAATAAGCGCATCATAGTGTACTCTTTTCCTAGCAAGTAGCATGATCTTGATATCCAGATTTATGGTAATTCATTGATGAATTTGTCTTGAACACTGTTCCATGGTACCACCAGCCATCAACCTGCTCTAATATTATTCTCCAGTGTTTTTGCTACTAACATTGTTCTGATGTAATTATCTTTATCAGCTCACGATAATTTTAGACTAGTGATGTTGTCTTATCAGTTTGGACAACCATTTACAATTTTCTGCTCTAATATAATTATTGTTGCGCTGTTTTAGGTGTCTATGAAGACGGAGGTCACATGGGTCCGTGATATGCTTCATGGGGATGATGCCTACGAGATGCGAGTGAAACTTACCAAGCAAGTCCCAGAGGAATACCCCTACAAGGATGACGACTGATTTGATTTCAGGGACTAGATGGGCCCAGTTTGCTTGTTTGGGTTTTGTCTCGCTTTCTGCGGTGGCTGTAATTCTGACATGATGTTACATGAAATAGCTGTGAATTACATTTTATACTCGCATTACGTATTGCTGATGTATTGTAGAAATAATATATGTTTTCCGTGCTTTGGATTAGTTCCATAAATTTGGTCAGAGCAGTTGTGATCTGTTCAATCCATATATCAAGCTGTTATACACGAAAATGAGCTATTTCCAATTTAGTAAATGAGCTATCATGCATTGCTAATGTATTTTAGAAACTATGACGATCATAGTCATCTACTCATCTCACTATAAATATTGGTAAAATACATGGTATACCACTGGTTTAAATTATAATGTCATTTGTGCCATGTAATATCGCCATTATCTTGTATACCATTGCAAATCGTTTTTATTATCTTCTATACCATTTGTTAAGTTAAAACAGTTAGAACCTACCATAATATTCATATTAACATATTTACCTATTTGACAACATGAGTTACCGATTATAATATCCATATTACCACATGAGTTGATCAAACTTTTAAATCCAAGTGAATTTATATTTGATAAAAAAATTGAATATTTAAAATTTCAAAGTTTGGGCAAAATTCAAAATTTCAAATTTTGTTCAAATTTAAAAAACTAGACAGATATAAAAGAAATTGCTCCGATTTAATTTTAAAATTGAGTAGGTTTCGAAAAATTTGAAATTTGTAGATATTCGATTTTTAAAACTTTAACCATTTTTTATTTTGTTCAAATTTCAACTTTTTTAGAATTTTAGATTCGATCATTTTTAAAAAAATTGAACTTGCTAAGATTTTAAACTTCAAAATTTAGTTAAATTTCTAAGTTTTAGGGGATTAGAAAACCAGAGGCAAAAACGGTTAGACTGAAGGAATTTAGTCAACTATGACATACATGACAATAAAAAAATGATTGCAATGATATATAAGAAACATACAATTTTGCAATAGCACGTACAAATCTATTTGACTGTGCAATGGCATGGAAAAAATGAACCCAAACTATTAGATTCTTCAAGCTAGTTTATGGTGGCACACATCATAAGTCCGACCTTTAGATCAGTATTGTGAGCAATAGGACCATCAGGACGTTGCTATCGAGTATCGACGGTGGACATGTTGTCCTGCAACCAAAGCGGATCACTCCCAAATTTTTCTAACCATCCAGCACCTGCATCACTGCCATGCACTTGACCGTTTTCGAGGCGCAATTGACAACGACACCCCTTCTCGCAATGCCACCGTTGACTATTCTTCCTATCTTGCCACCGCCCCCACTACCTTCTATTATCACACTAGTTCTATCCATCCTAACTTTGGATGTTGTGTTTGCTGTCAAATTCCCTCCTGTGATCCCACAAATAAGGTGGCGCCACTGCCTCCTCGTTGCATGACCACCATTATTGCCTATCAAGCCTTCTCCCTCTCTTTAAAGTCTCAGACCAAATGAACCCCTAAATCCTAATTGCTAGTAGTGGTGTGGAGCTCTAACGACGATGACTTGAGAAGCTAGGACAACGATGACACAAGATGTAGAGTGAAAGAGGGACGCTAAGGAGGGGGAGACCGGAATCGAGGATAAGAGGACAAGAGCCCTAGTAGCCCATGGTGGACGTGTGGAGTTTTGACGACGATTGTGCAAAAAGCTCAAGATGTAGAGACGAGGGATAGAGGATAAGAGCATATGATCCCTCCTAGAAATTTGAACCATTGGACCTTAGTCCAAAGGTACCCGTTGATTGGCCAAAGTGGCTCATTTTTTACTAGCGCAAATTTAGCAATCATGTTGTTTTTCTAGAAAAATTGCACCTTCTTTTTGATAATCAAATTATTGTCCTCTTTTGATTTTGAATATGGATAAAAAAAATTGTGAATCCTAACAGCCGAGAGCAGGTGATTCGAGTCAAATTATAAACACCAATGCTTAAATAAATGATAAATACTATCTTCTCCCTAATTTGTCTGTAATGGCGTCTCTTTTTCATTTACATGAGTTTTCATTGAAGTTTCTCGCATGAAGTTTTCAATGAGGCAATCCAAGCATCATAAGCAAATATTATGTACTCTTTCTCAAAGTTTTTTCTATTTGTATAATGTTTTAACGAGGCATGTGCATTTTGTGACAAAGGGCCTAAGATGGAGTGCTAGAAAACCATGCAGCCCATGAATGACTCATGTGAGCTCCTTGCCAAATATGGAAAAAGCCACGAAAATTTTTACTCTGCAAGTTGGTGGACTCATTGTAACAGCCCGGCTGTCATTTCCGATTAAGCATGCATACTATTGTTGTGTTCATTTTGTTTTTCTATGGTTCTTTAAAACTTTTCATTGATATGCATTCATCCATCGGGCTATACGGTGGGAACATAGGACTTCAAACTAAAACCATTAGATTACCAGTCACCCGAGCTAACAGAATGGTGAGGTAGATATTGACCGGACTTCGACGGGCAACTATATATAGCCCGCTGAGCATGTTCCTTAACTGGCCAAGCTAGAAAGCACCCCACCGGGCTGGCCCGAGTGATCCTTTACTCAAGCCGAGCTTTCCCCGACCAGGCCTGAGTGACGGCGGGCAGTCGGGCGTCCACTCCCGACTGAACCTTACCAGGCAACACCCAGCCCGGGGGACTCTAGCCAAGTGAGAAGAAGCCCGGGTAGAGTTAGGAGGGCTATCCCTCGTATTAAAAGCTGCTGCAGTAGCCCGGATCCAATTAGTTCCTTTATTCTTTCTATTCTGGACAAAGACCCGATGACTATCTTCTCATTGGAGGAAATGGGCGGTGCATCCGACAGCTCTCCCACGCGGCGCAGTGAAGCCGTGGAACCACACCAGGTGGCGCGCGCCAGCGCAGGATGAAGCCAAGTGGCGGAGCCGTTCGGATAGCAGCAGCGTCTCTCCTTTTCTCACCGTTTTCCTTACCCAAAACCCCTCATTTACAAGTGGGACCTAGCCCCGCTTGTCACCCACACATAGTAGCTCTATTTAAGGCCCCAACCAGCCATCTTCCACCTCTCTACACCCTCATTTCAGCCCCTTCTTCCTGCTGCTCGAGATGAGAAGAACAGCAGCAGTTCATCCATCTCTCCACCCTCAAATCCACTCAAATACTTGGAGAGAGCTCGCGCATGTCAAGATCCGAGCTCTCCATCATCTGAGCTCCCTACACCTTCGAGGGCATTCGCATGCACGAAGGATTTGGTGAGCTCTCTCTCTCATTTTCGTCATCTCCCATGTTCTGAACTTACAGCAGCAAGAACTCACCTCGTTCTTCTTCTTGCTGCCATCTCTTGTATTCCCAAGCCTAGGAGAGTACATTGGAAGCTTCTTCACCATCTAGAGGAGTGGAGCAGCAGTAGGAGAACCACCAAGAAGGAAGGAGAAGGCAGCAGCAAGTAGCAGCAAGCAACAAAGGAGAAGACCACGACCGAGCTTCATCCTCTTCGATCTCTGCATCCTCTCGACGTCCAATCATAAGCAAGGCACCCCTTGCTTGGTAAGAACCTTAGAGAATATCTTTCCCATGTTTTGAATCATCTAAGCCTCATTCATTAGTTTATCTCTGAGTTAAACCGAGCCTAAGTACAGCAGTCCCAAACCTATTCAGTTTTAGCCCGTATCCAGAAACAACCACTCAGTAAATAATTTCTATAAAATCAACCGTAGCTTGGATCGAGAAGTGTTCTGCATGAAAGTTGTTCGTTAGAAAATTATCTACAACTTTCATGTTGACCCCGGGCTTAGCCGAGCTTGTATTCTGCCTCAAAATTAGCCCGCACTGATAGACATACCCGCTGAGTGACTTACCCGAGCTGAACCTATTAGAGTTCGACCAAGACTTTGCCTTAGCGAGCTAAGGTAAGCCACATCCGACCTATGGTAACTCTTATTTGACCAGAGAACAACCTCCCCTAGCAAATAGGCATAGTACCGAGCTACCTTGAGCATTTCCGAGCTACCTATTCCTAGCCCGGACTACCCATAGTACCCTGACTTCAACTAGTCATATCTCGCTCGTCCGAACTCGGATTTGAGTGATTCTTTTTGCAAAACCTGCATTAGCTCATGAACTTTCAGAAATATCATGTTGTTCCATGCTTCTCTATGTTTTGGTATTTTATTTGGATTTTATTTGATGTGCTTGTTACCGAAATGGTAGGAGACGACGTTCCGAAGGAGCTCGGACTTGAGCAAGCTGCTCTCCCTCTCGACGACCAGCAACAAGGCACTTATTACTCCCCTCATTTGACTAACTCATGTTGAACTCTATTTACTTGCATTGCTTTACTTATGTTCTATACAGAATGCATGCTAGTTTTACTATGTTATTTCACGGGTAGAAATAGTTATGTCCTATTAGTGATCAGTTTAATATGTAGGTTTGACATCCCCATTCTTTGATAGCCTAAGTGGGTGCTAGTAATTATGGTCGTGTCACGTATGCTTAGCAATGCTTAGAGTCCGCGGGGTACCATGGACTACTCGATTATGATATGTTCTCAGTTCGGATGGATTGATCCATGGTTTATGGTGATGATTTGGTATGTTGGATTGATGATGGGCTTGAATGGGTGATAGGGATATGACAGGAGGAGCTCCTGGTCATGTAGCCCTGTTCGGGCAGTTAAGGACTGAGCTTTGGTCCCATCCCTTGAGCATGCGCAAGGAGTTAGCTAAGTGTCCCCATAAAACACGTGTGGTGATAGGGATATGACAGGAGGAGCTTGAGTTGACCCACCGCTACTAGTATTTGTGTTATGGGATGGTTCTGGGTTTAGTGATGGTATTGGTTGAGTTATGTTTCCGAACACAGAGTTGCTCGTGGTGATCGGTCGGATAGAGACCGGGGACGGATAGAGTCCCATTGATGTTATGGTCGGATAGAGACCATGGGCGGCTAGAGCCCGGTGATTTGATTTTGATAAGATTGATTACGTTACACTTGATGATGTTACTGATGGATCGCAAATCTTTACATGCTTTGTTAAATGCCATTTACAATCTACTTATGTTTACGTCTTTGAAATGCTCTTTATGCTGAAACTGTTTGCTAGCCTTTCAGTTGATAATCGATATACATGAACAAGGCTATAAGTACCTTATAGTGCTGAGTACCATATGTACTCAACCGATGTGCTGAAAATTGATGCAGATGATAGCGACCCCACGCTTGAGTACTATTACCAAGCGGGGAACGATGATGCTAGCGGGCACGGTGCCGAGTTCTAGGTTCCAGCCGGTTGCCCTTGGGTCGGGAGGCATACCACGCTGACTTTTGTTCTTCTAGATGTTGATCTTCCGCTGTTTTTGTGAAAACAATTATCTATTCCGCTGCGTACACTCTGAACTATGTTTAACTTAATTGTATGGACAACAGTCCATACCCTTTTGTAATATTAAGTTATGACCATTTGTTATGTGTTGTGCTATCGATCCAAATGAGAATGTGTATGTAACGGTAGCTGATCCTGGGAGCCGTTAATGAAGCTCATATCCGGTACCCGAGCTCACCCTCGTTTCAATTGAGATAGCCCGCTCTTGTCGTTGTAGCCTGGTGTCGGTGTCTGGGAATCGCGCTCCTGAAGAGCAGCGGGTCCACGGACCGGCAGACGAATTTGTAGTTGGAGTGAGGCCCAACGACAACCCTTCTCAGCAGCTCGGGCGGCGGCCGAGCCTGCGAGGGCTCAGGCCGCGCAGTCTTCCCGGACTAAGCCTGGTACGACTTGATGACCCGGGTACAAATCCCTCGTATGGTGGGAAGAGAAAACGATACAAACCGTGGAAACACTAATCGATTTTACCCTGGTTCGAGCCCCCACTGCCAGGTAACAGCTCTACTCCAGCTTAATTGATTATATGGTGGAAAACAGTACAGAGGCGTCGAGACCGGGCTTGGAGGCACCGATCCCGAGCTTACAAGGGTGGTAGCTAAGGACTAAGACAACTGGCAGGGAAGCTTCGGCTTGTGCGCTGGGAGTCGGGTATGTCTGCCTCTGGATTATGTCGTGTCCCTGTGTATCCAGAGATCCTCCTTTTATAGGCGCGGCGGATCCCCCGAAGCCGATGCGGTGGGCCCCGCGCCGGTCTTTGCTTTGGCGGTAAGACCCTTGTCGCGTTCCAGGGCTCTGTCTGGTTTTGGGCCTGCAGGGAGAAGTCGGTCAGGTGAGTACTGGACACGTGTTTGTCTCGAGGCGCCTGTTCGGGGAGGAAACCTTCTTTAGGGAGAAAGCACTTTCCCTTTATCCTTGATATAGCCTTGACTGGACCGAGCTAGCCTTGCGCCTCCCGTTGGGGCGTCGCGTAGCGTAACAACCACCTGTTGCCTGCCAAAGAGGGCAAACGGCAAGACGGGCAGCTCACATGTCCTTCCCCGGGCTGCGGGTTCCTGGGGAGACATAGTTCGTTCCGGTCAAGGCCGGAGAAAGTACAGTGGGACACGACAGTTGTCGCCACCTGCCCATGGGTAAGCGGATTACCCGAGGGACCTTCTCCCGGGCTAACGATAGCTCGGGAGGAACATGGCGCCGCACGGTTTGACTTGGTCAAGCCCGGGGCAGCCGTTGGCGGGTTAGGTGCCCCCTTCAGCACGGCTGGGAATGGTCTCTTGGGCCCTTCGCTTCGTGCGATGGGCCGGTATGGAATTGGCCCAAGGTCTGTCTCAGGGCGGGCCTTTTACCAATCACCAACAGCCAGCCCCCGAGCCTCGAGCGGGTCGCGCAGCGAGCCGGTCTGAGGTTTAGAGGAAAAGTTCTCGATACGCGCCGCGCGGGAAGATTTGGCTCGGGAGCCGAAGTCTTAGGCATTGGGTTCGATTTGACATAAAAGCGGAGCAGTTACGCCCCTCTTGGGCACGATTCCCACGGCTTTCGCTTCGACCGTTGTCTTCCTTTATAAAGCAGTGTTTTGGGGGGAACCCCTCACTGTGGAAACATCCCCCTTTGCCTTTTGCCTTTCGTCTCCCCAACTCGCCCCCCTGCACTCTCGCTTCTCGCTTCCTGCCGCCATGGTTTTCATCAGAGACAGCACCTTGACGAGGGAGAGGATGGTGGAGCTAGAGAGGGACGGCTTTGTGAAGCCGGGCTCGTGGAGGCTTCCGGGCACGGAGCAGGAGCCAAGGTCTGAGCCAGACGAATTGGTATGTTTCGAGAGCTCGGCCATCTGTGGGTTCCGCGCGCCGGAATCGCAGTTCTTGACGGACTTCTTCGCCTTTACGGAGCTGAGGCCGGAGAACTTGTCTCCGCAATCCTATGTCCATCTGTCAATCTTCGCGTTCTTGTGCGAGGCACACTACGGAATGCGGCCAACGGTGAGCCTTCTTCAGCACTTTTTCGAGTTGAAGCCCGTCGGCCACCGAGTGGGCAACGGCGGGGTTTTCTATCTGACCGCGCGCCGAGCCCGGGGCAGCCAATCGTATCCTGAGTACGAGGTGAAGACGAAGGTCGATGGTTGGGCTCACCGTTGGTTCTATCTGAGCCGCGGGGGCTCGAACCTGGAGTATTCTTCGGATGCGCCGGGTACCCTAATCTTCCAGCGGAGTGAGCCCTTGCCGGAGGATCAAGTCACAGAGGGCGAAATCAAGGGGCTCGTCAAGGACGGCCTGACGGGCTATGAGGTCGTCGTTGGCTTTATTCGACATCGGATTAGCCCGCTGGGGCACCGCGAGCGATGCGTCAGCGATATGGACGGTTGGGAAGATCCAGACCGGGACTTCCATGAAGGTAAGCGCCAGCCGCTCCCCTTTTGCTTGATCGCTAATCGAGGCACGTTGTGACTGCTAGGGGTGCCATGCTGGACTCCCGAACCGTGAGGTTGCGAGGATCGCGGGGGTGCTACTACCCGTGGACAAGACCCCTCGCCCCATACGATTTCTGAAAGACAAGCTGTCTGAGGTTAGTGCCCGCAAGGTGTTCGATTGAATTCTCAGCTGTGCACGCGCGCGTGAGATCTTGACGGGCCGCACTGACCGTTTTGCAGCGGACATGGAAGACAGCTGTGAAGACCATTCAAGCCACGGGCTCGAGTGAGGGGCGTTCGTCGGCGAGAACGCCGGAGGCATCCGGCGGGGCGCCGGTCCCGTCGCCGACGTCGGGCAAAGGGAAAACAGCGCCTCGAGCGACCGTGGCGGGCTCAGTGCGGGCAAGTGCAGGGACGCACGCAAGAAAACGCGCCGCGCCCGCACATGTAACCCCCCGCTCTCTAACACGGGTCGAGCGCTAGGTACCAACGGCCCTTAAGTCTTGTCTTCGTGCGTTCAGGGCGCGGCGCCTATGAAGAAAAGGAGAACGTACCAGCCCGTTCCAGACAGTGACGAGGAGGAGGTTGTGATGGTGTCGGGTCCGCCGCCGGTAACAGCGCCGTGGCGAGGGCCCACGAGGAAGGTTCCCGCAGGATGAAAGAGAGCGGCTCTGCCTACTGCGAGCTGCGTCGGCGGGCTGGACACAGAGCTCTTTCTACGTCCTACACCAGGGGTGTACGAGGACACCGACCTCGAGCCAGCGCGTAAGTTTCCCGCGCTGAGCGCCACTACCCTGTTTTCATGCCTGATCATCGTGCTTTTTGCCGCAGTGCGTAGCGCCAAAGTGGTAGCTGAGGTGCTGCCTCCCTCCGCTGAGGCCGTGGCGGCTGAAGACGAGCCGGCAGAGCCCAGGGGAGGGGTATCCCTGTCGCAGCAGTTAGAAGCTGCTGGGCTGACGAAGGATGAGACGGTCGCGCCCATAGGAGGGGCGCTCCAGTTGGCACAGCTAGAGGCCGCCGGGCTGGCGAAGCTGAAGGGTAAGAACCAGCCGGTCCGCGGAGGATCGTCGTACTGCCTACCAGTGGCGGTACTGGATACTTCACCGGAGGTCGCGGAAATGGTGCAGATCGTTTTGAGCGACCTTCCTGTGTGGATCACACCCTTGCGCGTTGAAGGGCGTACGGCGCATGGGTGGTGGCCAATCGACCGTAGGGGGATCGCAGACCACTTCAAGACCCCGGTGGGAAAAACGCTTTCGGCGCCTGACCGGCGGATGCTGCTGGTTAACTGGATCTGGCCAGTTCGCGTGCTCACGCCGGATGGATGGACGAGTGTGGTGATGCCCAGTGTGGCTCCGTTAGCGTCTGCGGGCTGGATTTCCGCTACCCCAGAGTGGGTGGAGGAACAGGATGCTGCCAGGTCGCAGGAGTCCGGCCGAACGGGCCTGCCACGTCCGAAGTTCCACCCAATCCCCGGGCTGGACGACCCACACGAGCTTGTGGCAATTAGGTGGACGGTGGAGGAACTAAAAGACGCGTTGATAAGAGCCCATGCTCATCTTGGTGAGGCTGTGTTGGCCGCGGAGCGAGCCACTGCGGCGAAAGCCGAATTGGCAGCTAAACTGGAGGACGCTGAGAGGCGGGTGATCACAGCGGGAACAACGGTCTCGCTCTCAGTCGCGCCGCCAGTGCCACCATGCTTCGCGTCGCTGGAAGAGGATAACGAGGAATCAATTGGTTGTCCGCCCCTGCCGCTACTGGAGGCTGCTGACCACGGTCCTGACAAAAATATGCGTGGAGCCGTTGGGGCGAGGACATGGGATATACTTGCTCACACAAAAAAGGTAACACCCCTGACCCAGCGCGTTATGCTTAAGCACTGGATTCTTCGTGCTCTGATCTGATTTTCCTTATTTCAGCTTTATACGCTCATTGCGGGTACGTCCTCGCTGATGGAAGCGCTAGGAGGGCAGGCAGATGACGATGCGGCGAAGATCGAGCGCCTTTCAAGCTGGCGGAAGCCCAGGCTCAGGCAAAGCGCGCGGACGGGCTAACCGCCTTGGCCGAGGCTCGTGCCACGGCACGTATCACCGAGCTGGAAGCCGTGGTAAGATCAGCACAGGAGAAGGAGCAAGAGGCCACGACGAAGCTTGCTCGAGCTCAGGAGGTGGAGGAAGCCGTAAAGGCCCAAGCCCAGGCGGCTCGTGAAGAAGCGGACAGGGCTCGGGTTCTTTTTGACGAGGAGTACCATCGCAGACAGGCGGCCATCAACGAGCTGACGGCTACCAAGTCTGAGCATAACTCCATCGTCCGCGGGCTCGAGGAAGCCTGCAATAAGCTCAGGGCGGAAAGTACCGCATTACGCGAAACAGGGGCGAAGTCCGTGGCAGAGTCAGAGGCCCTAAAGAAACAGAAAGAGGAGCTCGTTGAAGCCCGGGTCAGACTACGCCAAGAATAGAATGACATGGCCGGGCGAGCCATGGAGCTGCTTCAGGCACAGACGCGAATCCGAGATTTAGAATCCGAGCTAGATAAGCTCAAGCTGCAGTGCGGGCTGTAGTTTGACCCGGTCTAACCGTTCCCGGGCTCTGCGCCACACACTTTTGTATATCTTCTCTTGATCACCCGTTTAAACGGATAAATATCGTGCAACGTGTGGTGGCCGAAGGGCTTAGCCATTTTCCATTTTAGTTTATTGTGTCAAATCGGGCGCACTGTGGGCTCTGCGGCGCGGCACAGTGTTTCGCTGACAGCAGGGGTACGTTTGCCAGGCGCGGATACGGATGCGAAACCACCCGCGCCGGTTCATGCACCCGGCCTGAGCCACGCGTCGAGCCGCGAAAACATCGCTGGGCTTTGCTCGCGTTGGTGGGCCAGGACCCACGGGGTAGGCCTTGACTCGCGATGACTTCTCCCGCACCACTGACAGTGGGGCTGGGCACGTGTCGTGCAGCGATTGGCGCGGTTGGTATTCCGCAAGACGGCGCGTGCGCTCGCGTCTGTTCAGCTCGGGTAGTGGGTTTTAATTACTTGCCCCTTCGCGCGCAGCGACGCTTTGGGTAACTCGCAGCGCGACAGGACATTGCGTAGCCGCTGGCCTATAAAGCAAGGCGTAGCGCGCCGCGTGATCCTTACGCCTTGCCTGCGCTTGCCTTAGAATAGCAAATAGAGATCGCCAGATCCGAGCAGAGGCAAAGTAAAGGAGGCAAGAAGAGAGAGATAGCTTGAAACCATATCTTCCGAGTATAACTCCGGCTATGCGGCGGCGTACCTTGAGGCTTTGTTCGCGGAGCCGAACCCGCCGCTTCCTCCGTCGCCGCCGATCCAGCCCGCGGGGGAGGAGGAGGAGGTCGTAGGCCCCGCCGCCATGGCTCCCGCCGCTGGGGCTCCCGCCATCGCGGCCCCCGTCTTTGCGGGCCAAGCGGCCGCATTGGCGGCGCACGCCCAACGTCGTGCCGACGAGGAGGCGGCCAAGGCGCTGGCGGTCGCGCTCGCGGCAGAGGAGGAGGAGGAGGCTGCGGTGGCGGCGCAGATCGCCGCCGACGCCGCGTTCGCCGCCGCTCTGGCGGCGGAGGAGGAGGAGGCTCCGGCGGAGGAGGCTGCGGTGGCGGAAGCTCCCGTGGTGGCACCGCCGCTGCTCATGGGTGCCAGTATCCATCGGCGGCGGAGGAGGCACCCGGGCGCGCCGGGACCATTGGCGCCCGCACCGAGCCCGCTAACCTCGTCGTCGGCGTTGTCGTCGTCGGCGACGGAGTCTGCGGCTCCGCCGGCTCATCGCCAGCGCCGCTGGTAGGCGTGGCGAGGGATTGTAGGATTTGGGCGCCGCCGTAGGTGTAGTAGCGCGGCGCCTTCTTTTGTGGTAGTCTAGGAGCCCAGCCTCCTTTTGTTCTTCGTGTAATCCTTTCGCTCCTGTAATACCCTCCACTGTGAAATGCAGTTTCTTTTAAGCAATTTGCTCTAGTCCATCTTGTTCGTTCTTCTCTCCTGTGCGAATTTGCAAATCTGAAATGCAAAACAGAGGAACTAGATGAACAGTAACGAAGTTCTGAGTGGAACTTAGGAAACGCGAGCATTGGTTCTCTTTTAGAAAGGTTGTTTTTGGTGCGCCTAATCATCCAGCCCCCGGGCCGTGGCCAAGTCCAAGTGCGATCTTGGAGTTGGGCGCGGTCTAAAGACTAGAGTGATTTTTAGAAAAAATTGCGCGAACTCCCAGCCCCGGGCTTTGTTAGGCTCTGCAGAGGCCTTCCGAAATTAGGGACTTAGAGAAATTTCGCGAAAAAACCCCGAGCCCCCGAGCTTCGGTGGGCCGCGCGGCGATGCGGGTTTGGCGGAGCGAGGGCGTGGAAAAAATCTGGGCGCAAAAAATCCTTCAGCCCCCGAGCGCTGCGTGACCCAAGTTAGCTATCCAAACGAACCTGACATGGGCTTACTGTGCCTTTGGGCCGCGGGAATTTTCACATTGCGCGAAGATTCACTAGGGTGCGAGAGATCGGCTTATCCCGTCGTGGAAATGCTCCGGAATGTTTTATCCTTAGCCTTTAAGCTTTTTGCCACGAGCTTGCTTGAAATGGTCAATACTTAGATCAGCGTGACTCGCGAATGGGGAAAAGGTTTTTTTTTGAATTGAAATTGAATTGACAAGAGAGGAGATTTACGACCTGATTAAGCGTAGAAGCGTCGCAGAGGTGAGATGTTCCATGAGCTAGGGAGCTCGTTCCCGTCCTTGTCAGCAAGGCGTACTAATCCCGTGCGTGCCACGCTGACTACTTTGTACGGCCCCTCCCACTTGGGGCTGAGCTTGTTGGAGCCCGCGAGGTTCTGAATGCGTCATATTTTTCAGTGATTTGGATATCATTCCAGGATCACTGCATAGCCAATCAGGCATATACCTTCAATTGAGAAATTGTTTTCTCCAGTAATCCAGTAACAGATGACAGATCACACTGTTTTAGGACACTGCGTCCCTAAAAAGTACTTGTCAGGATATTTATGCAGTTGACAGCTTTGACTTTGATCCCCCCCCCACCCCCATTTTTACAGAATAACAGTAGTAGTAAGGTCCTTATAGGAAAAAAAATTGTTGGTATTATCAGGGCCAACAGTGCTTTCTGTAGGTATTGACATCCAAAAAATAGTAAAGGAAACTGTCAGGTTTGGCCTGGCATATTTGGGCCCTCTTTGACTTGCGGTTGGGGTCGGTTTGGTTTGGTTGAGCCAAAAGTTGAGGGCCTTCAAAAAGAGGTGTGGAAAGGTTAAAAAAATATTTAAAAAATATTTTCAAGATCTTTGAGTTAAACCTCACAAAATCTCGAAAAAATTATTACAAAATGTTACAAAGATTTCTTATATTGTTGCTCCTCCACCTATCTGCCTTGTGCCGGCAGCTGCTGCCGTCACACTCCACCACACAGGTTGCTGACACCTCTTGTGCCGTTGACCATCTTCCTTGCCCTGAACACCTGACAGATATCCTCCTTTGTTAAGCTCACACCATTTAGGTAGGTTAGACTAGTGATGCTTATTGGGCCGGGAGCCTAGAAGATAGTACACATTACTTGCTAATCAGCATGTGCATATGATTACACTTATCTGAAAGTTCCGCAAATGGGAAAATTAGATTTAGTAAGAGTATGATCATCTCAGACTCCTATATTCTACTTCGGCCTAAAAGCAGGTAACGGTGACATAAATATTTAGTGTTCTCTGTTATTATTACTGAAACTAATATCATGGCTTTTATTAAGGCCTAATTTCGTTGATCAGTGTCCTCATAATTCATACCTTGCTTGCACCATTTAAATATCTTTTATATTTACTTTGAAAAGATGTTGACTTGATGCAGATGTCTCAAAAAACCAAGAGCTATTAAAGAAGCTCTCCTTGTTGGCTGATGATGGAGATGATTTTGACTGCCCAATCTGCCTTTCTCCACCAGCTAAAACTGTCATAACGAGCTGCACTCATATTTATTGCCAAACATGCATCCTAAAAGTCCTCAAGAGCTCTAGTTCTCGATGTCCAATATGCCGGCGTCCCCTATGTAAAGAAGATCTTTTTATTGCCCCGAAGGTAGGTCATCCTGATGATGATGGCTCAGGCAATCTTGGTGCTGATAGACCTCTCTCTTCTAAGGTGCAAGCACTGCTTAGTCTGCTGAAGCGTTCACAGAATGAAGATCCTTCATCGAAATCTGTTATTTTTTCCCAGTTTAGGAAAATGTTGTTATTGCTTGAAGGGCCAATAAAAGCAGCGGGGTTTAACATACTACGGCTTGATGGCTCTATGAGCATGAAGAAGAGGCTACAAGTTATCAAACAATTCTCTCATGTTGGCCCTGATGCTCCCACGGTTCTTCTGGCCAGTCTGAAGGCTGCGGGTGCTGGTGTAAATCTGACAGCGGCATCAACAGTATACCTTTTTGATCCTTGGTGGAACCCTGGGGTAGAGAAGCAGGCTATGGACAGGGTGCACCGAATTGGACAGAAAAAAGAGGTGAAGGTGGTAAGGCTCATTGTGAAGAGGAGCATCGAAGAGAGGATATTAGAGTTGCAGGAGAGGAAAAACAGGTTAATAGGTGGCGCATTTGGAAAGAAAAAAGACAAAGATAATAAGGAGATGCGCGTTGAAGAGCTCCGGATGATGATGGGCTTATAGTAAGTGATGCCTGATGATTAGTCGCTAACTTTTAGTAGTACTTCAGTTCGAGCCTTAGGATTAGAAGATCTCCCTGCTGCATGCACGTATTTTGTCGCTGTTAGTGAACATGCACCGCACGTAGCATGACAACACAAGGAGTTATGTCCAAGAGCGCTGGTTATGGAATTATGTGTCCATCAGCGTCCTCTTTCTTTTTTCTTCCTTTTTTTCATCTTTGGTAGTATCCTCCTGCATGTGTATAAATGCATGGTTATGGTGCTAAATTAAATACTAACCACAGGTTAGCATGTGGTGCTAAATCCTGCATGTGTACATATCTATGGCTTTGCCTTATCATGAAAAACGTGGCTTGTGTGCTAAGCTTTCCGTAGGTTGTAATCGTCGTGCTATCATCTTAATGCTGTAATTTTGGGGTAACATTTTCATCTGTTTCGACAACGGTTTGGAGGGGGGTTTTCTGAATCTAATGAAACGCTCAACTGTCTCTGTCCACTTCTGGAATTTCACAGCCCGTAGGCAGCAGCAGTACGTGCTCATCTCCATCTCGCAGGAATGTGTTGACCTGCTGGGCCGGGCCGGGCCGGGCCGGGCCGGGCTAGGCCCCACGGCGCCGCATCACATGCGTCGTGCATCGAATACTGCAGGTTGGTGGGTTTAAAGGCGCCGCCAAACCGGCGGCCACTGTGGTCACCGCCCCCAAGTCAAAAAGCAAGCGGCGGATCAGGTGGCTCTCCGCCGTCCGATCGGCGCACGGACGGCCCTGATGGTCGATGCTCGCATGCCGACCACGTACGCTACCCCGGCGCCGTCACATCCCACCGAAGGGAGGATTAGGAATGGAGAATCGCCGCCCACCGGAAGTCGCGACTCGCGAGCATTATTTGACGCCTCTGGGATTCTTACGGCCACTGACACGTGGGTCCGGGCCCACATGTCAGTGGCCGTAACGGCAGAGGATATCAGCCCCATTTGACGCCACCACGAATTTCTTCGCTCGATCTTTCCAGCAAATTTTATATGCTTCGCCTCCCAGATGTTTTTTTTTTAAAATTGGGGCTGACTACCGCGCGTGTTAAATGTTGGATTTTGGCCCATTTGGCCCATCTTGAAAATGCCATGCATATAAACAATAGTATCACCTCGCTAGTTGGTGGGGATTTTTACTATACAAGGGAGAGCTTTCAACTCCCCTTGTCATGAGACACATGGGGAGTGGAAGTCCAATTGCTACAGTCACACGCGCACGCGATTTACCGCGTGACTTGCGACTTCGCGAGTCGCCGTGCCGTGGATAATTCCTGGCGCGCTATCTTCTTTTTATTTTTTGGTTTATCCGCTACAAGGTAACTTTCCGCGCCCAATTTTTGTGGATCAAACGAACGGTTCGCAACGTGCACGCGAGGCGTGCAACATGTGTCCGCTCTACTTGGGGAGACGGTTACGACTCCGAGGATAAATCTCCTGGAGACGTCCAGGAGAAGTCACTCGGTTTTCCACTCGCGTTTCCATCTGCTGTGTTGACTCCTCGCGCGATCTAGTTCCTCGTTAGCCTTCCTCTCGGCGTGTACTAGGAGGAGGGAGAGCGGGATCTCCGTTCCAATTGCTGCTGTGAGACCTGCACGGAAGGGCGGCAATTAGGTTTTTGGGCAGCGCTTCCGCGCGACCGCTCACGCCTGTGAACCTCGACGTCGTCTACTTCCTCTACGGCCGGACATCTTCCCTTCGCGTTCTCATCTTCGCCGATCCCTACGTAAGTATCCTCCTTTGACTCCAATAGCCGCGAGTGCGCGGCTAGGGTTTTCTTGTTATCCAGAATGGATTGCCTGTTGGTTGCCTGCTTGATTGTGCATCTATTTTGTCGTATAATTACTTTCAGAATTGGTATAATGCCTGTATTTCCAACATTAAAAGCTGTGGTTATGCTGTGTAGGACCATAAAATTGCATTTTCGCCCCTCTATTAGATGACCTTGTATATCGAAAAATTCTATATTTTGTTATTGAAAGATCGAGATGTAGCCTAGGGGGTGAATAGGCTTTCAAAAATTACAGCTTAAAAAACAATGCAGCGGATCAAACAATATCGGATGTTCCGATGTCAGGATCGGATAGTCCGATATGAATCAGACTATCTGATCTAGAATCTGAACGTCCGATCTTGCTGGAAGGAGGATGAAAACGCTAGAGAGAATAAACAGTAAATCCTGCACCAAATACGGTTAGAGAGCAAGCTAACAGATAATAAACAATAGGAAATCCACAAACAGAAGGAGACTCGAAGTAGTTGTTCCCGAAGTTCGAATCCTTGAGGGGATCCTACGTCTCCGTTGAGGCGGCTCGGTCACACTTGAGCCGGGGTCCCTCTTGACCCTTAACCTCCCGGGTTGCACCCAGCACTCCCGGTTTCACTCAATGGATTCTTTTCTTTCGGAGACGAAGCCGGCCTTCACAAATTCTCCCCGGCCACCACACAAAGCACCGGTGGCTCTAGGGCGACTCCTAGCCGTCTAGGAGCCCTCAAACTCCAAGAGTAACAAATTCAATGGAAAACCCAACTTGAAGAATGAATCAAGTGCTCAAAATCGAAGTTTAATCAACACAAAGACTTTAATTAGATCTAGCTTCTTCACCCACTCAAAGATGCAATCAATGGAATTGATCGTGGAGTGAAGTTGGAAGGTGGAGAGCTAGGGTTGCAATAAGTGTTCAGCTGAGAGTATATGTGAGAGGCAACCCTGGCCGGTGGGTGGAGGAGAGGAATAAATACCCACGCAGTCAAAACTAGCTGTTACTGTTGACAGACATCGGATGTTCCGATATAAACATCGGAATGTTCCGATATTTTCGCAGCGAGACAGAGAGGGGTCAATCGGAATAAGCAACGGAAAGTTTCGGTCCATATCGGAATATTTCGGACCAACATCTGAATGTTCCGATATTTTTGCAAATGAAACAGAAAGGGGTCAATCGGAACAAGAATCGGATTTATCCGGTATATATCGGAATGTTCCGGTATTTTTGTAACTAGAGACAGAGAGGGGTCAATCGGAACAAGCAGCGGATAGTTCCGGTAGGTATCGGAATGTTCCGGACTGACATCGCAATATTTCGATATTTTTGTGACTTACGACAGAGAGGGGTTAATCGGAAGGTTTCGGACTATATCGGATAGTCCGATATGATTTCAAAGCAAATACCCTCAAAATTATTTGGTGGAAAGAGTGTGTCAAGGAGCTTCGACCAAGAGCAGTTAGAACTTCTAAAAGTGATTTTTCCATCGCATCCCTCTTAATAGTACGGCGTGTCCTTAACTCAATTCAAAAGAAAAGATTTACACTTTTAAATAATACGCCGTCTTCTCCTTTTATTTTTATGGTCTCCACGCACATCCATTTTCTAATCTTAAAACTGTCCAACACTAAACAAGCTTGATTAGATTTTTAATATGCTTGTTGTCGGGGATAGAATTACGGCCCATTGCCATGGCCCACTCCCTGACGGCCCAGTCGAACAGCCTGCCAGGGCCCAGCTCCCTGGGAGGTTCTATCTGGCCCATATGCACTCTGCCGGACAGCCTCTTGGTTGGCACGGTGCGTGATGGCCTAGGCTTCGTGTTCGAGTCCGGCTCGAACAAGAGTTCTGCACGACTACGTGAAGACCCGGACGTTGGTTTCCCGGATTGGATTAGGAGTCGTGATCCCCAAGATTAGGAGATTACCTTATCTACCGTAGGTTGTATTTGGCATGTATGAGTTCGTTACGATCTCGTAGTTAGCCCGGCCCGATATTCCTCAGTAGGTCGGTTTGTTCCGCACTATATAAACAAGGCCCCTACGGCGTGTAGAAAGGGGTTGATCTGGCTTTTTGTATCTGCTAGACACCCGATCTTCGCTTGTGCACCCATAATCTCGCCGAGACTTGTTCGTCTCGTCGAGCCATCTTACGCACCCATTCGATGTTTCGCCACAAGACCATCAACCACGAGGGCCAACGATCGGGACCGTCCCATACCGGTGCTCGAGGTCGTACTGTAATGGCTCCGTTCGTAGGGTCATAGGATGAGCAGTCCTTAGACTAGGGGAGAGTTTATATTTTAGCCCAGTAAAACTTGGTGCCATACTGCACCAACTGATACAAAATCTCCCTAGTCGGAAAGATTTTGGGGTAAGAGGAAAATCTTTTCCTATCAAGCATCACCCCTGATGCGCTATCTTTTAAATCATCCTTCCCCAAACATTTCTCAACAATATCTCATTTCACACAAATGATTAAATCATTCCGCATAAATGATTTTTAAGCAGTTATCCTACCTCAACAAGGAATTTAAATAAGAACAATTCATATTTTTAGCCTTAGGTTTCACCTACCATATTTCTTACCTTTCTACTTGGCATAATAACTAATTCTAGCAAATACGGCATTTATCTTTTAAACTAGCATGCATGTTTTCAAGTCTAATAAACATTTTCTAAATAACCGAAAATGGCTTCACAATATGATCAAAGGGGGACTTGCCTTGATCGGTTCCGGGGAAAGCGAAGGGGACGTCGGCGATCGGGTCTTCGGGACCTTGACCTTCTAAACGCGCACACGCACACGCAAAGCAATACAACACTCATAAGAAACATTTCATGATTTGCTGTTTTATAAATAATGCAGAAATCTTGATTTTCAATGCATTAATATTTGGGAAAAATCATAGAAATGATTTATGCACATGGAATGATGACATGCCCACTATATTTATTTATCTAAAATAAATGCTAAATGGATGTCATGCATATACAAGAGTTGTTATTAGGTCCAGTAATTCAGAAATTATTTTATATTTATTTAATATAAATGATACGATCACTTTTCCAATTTTTATATGCACATGAAATAATGCACCTCAAGATGGTTATTTAATTTATTAATTTAATTCTTCATGCATGCAAAAATATATTTTCTATGTCCAGAAATCAATAAGGAATATTTTTGAATTTTGGAAATTTATTTGACATTTTTCTACTGAGAAATGGATTTTATATAATCTTTAGAGTGCTTAATAGAAATTAAAAAGAATTTAATCGAATTGTCCCGGCCGAAACAGAGAAATGGGCCGAATCCAGCCCATTCGGCTTGCAGCGCAGCTACGCGCCCGGCGGCCAGCTCGCGAGCTTGCTGGGACTGACAGGTGGGCTCCACCGGTCAGTCACTTGGGACAGAACCCGCGGCGACTCCGGCGACGGCGCCGGCGCGACGGTGGGATGTCCGGCGAGGCGAGCGACTCGGAAGGTAGCTCAAGGAGAGGGGAAGCGATTTACGGGGTCGGCCGCGAAGATTACCGAAGAAGATCGAGCTCGCGGCGGCGGCGGCGGATCGGCCGGAGACGGCAACGACGGCCAAACGCTGCCGGCGGCGGATGGAGGAATTGCTTGAGGGGAAACGAAAAGGAGAGTGTGGCGGTGCTTCTGGTGGTGTTATTGGCGAAGGAAATCAACGGGGTGAGCTCGGTAAGGTGGTCGCTAATGGCGCCGGCGGGGAAGAAACGCGCGGCGGCTCGGCTTTTATAGGCGGCGCGGCAAGGGGCTTCAATGGAGGTGGTTGGTGGTTGGCACAGGGTGGAGTGGAGCGGCGAAGTCGTGAGCGCAGAGCGGCGGCGAATTCGACGTCTCGGCGAGGTCAAGTCCGGCGACGCCGTGCCTCGGGATCGGCCGGTGACAAGACAAGGGGGAGGCAGGGAGAAGAGAAGGTACGGAGGAGGCGATCTAGATGAGGGATCGCGTGGGAAAACGGCCGCACGCGACCTCGGGATGGGGTAACGGCGACGACCGGCGAGCGCGAGAGAGATAGAGAGGGGAATGGGATCGGGAGAGGGAAGAAGAAGCTGACAAGCATATATATTAACATATAATAATACAAGCATATATATTATTTTAATATATCGATATTATACATGCATATATATTAAAAATTACAGCTACATGCAATACCGGCCGTGTATATCCGTATATATATATACACATGCAATACCGCGACAGTATATATTAAAAAATGTGGCCGGCCTGCCGCGGCCACGCGGGGTGGCGGCAGCTGAGCGCCGGCCACACCGGGTGGCGGCAGCTCAGCTGCGGCCACACCGGGTGGCGGCAGCTCAGCTGCGGCCGCGCCCGGTGGCGGCAGCCACCCGGGGTGGCGGGACCCGAGGATATTTTTGTAATTTCTTTTTCCTGTGGATTATTTTATTAATTTTCTATTTAACTGTTGATTATTTCGGGTATTTTTCCTTTTACTTGTTGCCAAAATTTTGTAAATATAATATATTTTTAAAACTAAATGCAGTTGATTTTACTATATAATTACACATCTTAAAAATGTAATTGCATTGTCATATTTCATCACTCCCAATTTACTAAACACAAAAAATTTCTTCTCACAATGTTATGAATTTTCTATATTTTTTTCAGCAACTTATATTTTTTATAATATATTGAAAAAGTAGGGCATGGACATCTTTACAGACCTTCGTAATGGCTTGACTGGTCAACAGCGGCATGAAAAGTATCAAGTTGTGAATGTCATGGATGGAGTATTTTACCAACATGACGTGGCCACCTTTTGTGGTACACTGAGTGCTGGAGATCATTGTACCATTCGATCAAAAGTGTATAGTTCAGATATATTACTGGAGATCCAATGGATGGTGCACACAGTTGGTCAGCACTTCAGGTGCGTGCACAATGAAACTTTTTCGAGAAACAAACACGCACGCTTCACTGCCGTGCCGGCCAGAGTGGCGATGCAGGAAGAAGCAGCAGTCGCTCTCGCGAAAGCGACGGGACGCAGCGAGCATTGCGCGGGCCGTTCCTTCCGTTGCGGTTGGTTGGACGGGCCGTTTACTGGTGGGCCATGATGATTATATTTCTGAGAGGTAGCCCGTGGGGCCGGGGTTGCTCGTGTTCGTGTCTCGTTGGCGTACGTCCTCGCACTTAATTTGGGGCCCACTCGAGTTTTTTTATTCCTTGCAGACCCGTCTTGCAGCCATCGCCGTCGGCCGACCCAAACCAGCGGCGCAGCCTCCTGTCGCCGCTCCCTCCCTCCCTCATGCGCCGGCCGCCGCTAGCTCTAGGGCAACTGGGCAAGACGACGCGAGGACCAGGCATCGAGGGCAAAACGACCGGAGAGGAAAACCCGATGTCTGCTGTTTTTTTTTCTCAGGACAAGGTTGGGCTTTTTAATTTTTCGGGTGAATTGAGCCAAACCGGGTTTAAATGTAAAGGTATTTAGAGCTACCCAAGTAGCGCTTTTACCAATCCGGCGAAAAAAACTCGGGCCCGAATTCAAGCCGGTTTCGGGCCAAAAACAGGCCATCCAAGCAGGCCCTAATGGATTTTTTTTCCTTCCGGCGACTCTGCGAGCTCTGGTTATTTGCTGCTATGTTACCTACTAGGACGATCCGCGCGCCCACGGCGCGCCGTAGGTATTTTTTTTAATGTCTTGTAGGTACTATGATTATAAAAAGCTCAACATTGATAGACAAAAAGATCCTACTTCTGATATCAGGCAAACAAATTCCAACTAAAAATATCAGCCCAGACCATTATAGAACTACCATTGTACTAAAAATTAAAAAGGAGATCATAGCATCAGCAATAACAAATAATGATGAAAAGAAAAGCAAGACCGCATCACAAGAGAATGTACGGAACGGAGCTTGGCACCAAAATCTAGTGTAAAATCAGACAAGATATCCACATGGGTTTTCAACATACAAATCGCCGGACCAACCTACAAAACAATTGGACAAATAAGTTTAAAGTATAAACACACAAAAAAATTGATGGCTTCACAACAACAACTCAATGTACAAAAAAAGAATAAGCAGAATAAAATCAAAGACACCCTTAATAAAAAGAATAAGCGGAACAAAATCAAAGACACCCTTAGCATTTACAAAACGTGTGTAATGAATAAAATGGGATTCCCCAAAGTTCTGAAACAAGCTTTCTAAAAAGCCATGCCAATTTAGTGACGAAACTGTACTGACATGATGATCATATTACATCCTAGATGTGAAAGATATACTGCAGTATCCAAGCCTAGGAAAAATCATAAAAAAGGGAAAATGATAAAATTTAATTTGCATGTATGGGGTTGTAACCTATAGGAGAGAGAGAATGTCATGGCACTGGGCGCACAACTAATTTACTCACTTGTCTCCAGTACTGCAGTTTCACATGCCTAAACATAAGTAAATAATACATAAGGAAGTAATGGTTAGCGTGACTTGTCTCCAGTTTGATACTGCTGTTTCACTTATATAGTTGCATACTAAATAGGGGAAAAAATAACCTCTTCGATGTTTTATCCAGCTAGCAGTGAACTGTATATGTTGTGCTTTTCGCATATGCTCTATGGACAGCAATAGTTAAATAGAATCACAGCTAAGTAGTAGGCCAAAAATATGTGCTTAACTGCACATTTTTCAAGGAGACTTATACAACTCTCAACTTTGAATATTAATCGACGGCATAAATAGCAGTGCAAAAAAAACCAGAGCATCCAAAATAACAAAGAAAACAAAATTTTGCCTTACCTTGCAGTGTGATCAACTTGCAACACAATTTCAGATAAAGAATTGAGATAACCAAAGATCAACATCGACATAATCAATAAAGATCCATCCGTCATGTCACCCCTGTGCTGAAAAAATTACGTGGAAGGAAATTAACATAAAAATAGTTACGAAGAAGCTTGCTATGTAGATAGAATAATATACATTGGAATTTATCAGCACTTCAATTAATGTGAGCAACAACACTAAAATAAGAATATATGTGAACTATAAAAATGAGACACATAAAAAACAATGTGGCACCTAAAAAACGGGACAGGCGAAGGCAGGAATGTTTTTGTACAGTAATCTCCAATTATCCTATGCCGTAAATAACCATATCATGCAACACTTCCGCATCCAGCGTGAGGAAAATGTTTATACTTGCCTGAGAGAGGATAATAGGGCCACCTTGGGAATAAAATTAATGCTAAGCAGCTCGGGGCACGGCCGGCACTTCGGCACTCTATAGGAACTTCGTTAATGATCTTCATATTTCTTATTGAATCTTCCAAATCCAAATTTTAATAGTGACAATTATCTATCCTTACACTTCTGTTCTGAATTTGTGTAGTAGTTAGCAAAGCTATAGAAGAAGTAACAACTGGAATAAATAGAGAGAGAGAGAGAGATGCTCAGAAGTTTTGCTCATAATGTAAAAATGGCCCAACACCACTTAGGTTCTGCCTATTCTTGCAAGAATCAAGAGGATTAAACATAGGACATGACATCAATAAACAATCATACCAAATGGCAAGTTAAAAGTGATTAGTGACACCTATTGTTTGAGATGAAAGCACTAACGGTAAACCCTCAAAGGGAAGTTGAATTAATTTGCTGAGAAACTCCTGGCAAGGCTGAATCATCCGCTATCTATATAGAGCTGAAACATCTAAGTAGACCATCTAACATGGGGGGAACAATATGAGAACTATCTATGATTTTTTTTCTAATCGAACCCATAATAAACATACCATTTTAGGTAAGCATTGGCTTACTTTGGAACAAACCGCACCAAACAATTGATAAGTTTTGGGTCTCCTTTTTTTAAGCAATCAACAGGA